>BGPR01000231.1:256868-276422 GCA_013235015.1 Araneus ventricosus
GCGTACGAGGAAAGGACTAAATTTGACAGAAAAGGGCGTTTTCCAGACCATTTACTGCTTGGTCATTAGGGAAGTCAAAAAGTGTAGGGGTAGAGAAGCAACGTGTGAAGCATCGTACTTTGGGAACATTATTTATGTTGCGTTCTGCCACTGTGAAGAGTAACAAATTCAATTAATGGTCTCTGCTTTGGAAAATAGTCCATTTTTCATGTTTTCCTACCGTGTTTTCGAACTCACCGTTGTTTTAGAAATTCTCGTTTTTGTTTAAACTTAATCTAGGTTTAATTATTTTGCAATTTATTGAGACTGCGGATAAAGTTTTGGGCATAAAAATAAGCAGATTGTTATTTTAAGCAATACAATCGAATTGGAATAATTATTATTTTCTTCGCATCCGATGGATGAAAAACGCATTTTATTTAGTTGGATAAACTAAGAAAGTAAGAACAACCTAATGATCAAATAGACAATAGAGCTGAATGAATGCTTTGAAAATTTACTGTAAGTGCTTCAAAGTTTAATAATCTCTTTTGGCAACGTGGAAATGTGAGAAATTTCGCTCCTTAAATGTTACATAGGGACGTATCATAAGACTTTATTTATGAACAAAAGACAGACTTAGAATTAACTGCATTATGATGAGTGATATGCTGAATAACATAATAAGATATCGATATCTTGGCAGGGATACAACATTTTGGATTCTGCAAAACAAAGAAAGTGAAAAAATCTTACCGACTAATGAACTCGTTAAAAAAATTCATGCTGAAATACAGTATATCTGTACCGGTTTGCTGACTACTGAGGAATGTATTCTTGGAACAGACACAAAAAAAGAAGTTCTCAGAAATTATTAATTCTTACTGATAAAATAGAAGTTTACATAGCTTCAGATCCTTTCAAGTTACCGACATGGAACTAAGAGATTACAATCTCTATATATCAAAACTATAAAGATGGTGTGGACAGACGGAAAAAAACCCCGAAAAGTTCATTTTAACTTTTATATAAACGGATGGAAGCAAGGCAAGATATTGCTTTATTAGGATTATTAAAGATATTGCTTTATTAGAATTATTAAGATATTGCTTTATTAATTTAGAATTATAAATTGGAATGAATTCTTCTCAATTCTTTTTATTAGATATTAGTTAGTCTTTTTAAAATTCATCTTTATACTAAAAGGTTAAAACCTAAATATGCATAGTATTTTATAGGTGGATTATACTCAACGTTAACCAAGAATGGATCGGATCTTAATGGATTTTTCGGATCTTAACCCCTTAACTTACAACAGCATGTCTTACACAAAGATAGAATTACAGAATTTTTTTATTTAAATCTGTAATTAAGCCAACGTAACAATTAATTTTAAATAAAAAAACACTTGGACACATTTAAACGTCTCAAGTAGGGGAAAGTGGGTTTGAAGGCCTGTTGGAGCTAAAATATTCGACATAGAGCTTGACAAATTTTATTTATTCATTGTTTATCGGAGTATCTATCCAAAAAAGTCACAGTTTCATTACTTTTTTATCAATGATTTTTTATAAAAAAAGTCAAACTAACCGGTTTAACCCCACTGGTGGGATAAAACCGGGTTCACATGTTAGCGTTATGGGAAATTAAGAAAACTCGATTTTCAGTGGAAAAGTTGCAATCATTTTTATTTTATATGACGATTTAAGAATATTAGTTACAAAATTCACACGTAAAGCAGTTGTCTTCTTGCTACGTGCCACTGAAGCTTTCGTGGGCACAGCTAAGACAGTTTTTACACTGTATTAACCCCGCTTCTTTATTTAAATTAGAAAATACATCATTAAATATAAACAATCAACGTTTGATGCGTTTTTATCGTCTAAATCGGAGGAATCATCAATACTGTCTGACCCGGTCTTACGCCACTTGGAATACCCGGTTTTATCCCGAGTGCAGAGGTTATGTAAAACGATATAGAACTGCGCAATTATTGGAAAAAAATCCTTATTGTTTGATAGGGTTTGAATCCTTAGTAAAGGTATAATAAGTTGAACTAAATTTATTCTTATAATTGCAATGATTTTTAGGTAAGGATAGTTTCAAATCAAACGAACATTAGAGAGTTGACGTCTTAAAACAAATAAACATTCACGAATGCAGTGTATTCAACAGCTACAACCCGCCACTATGACTGTTCCTTTTCTTTGACTAGTAGAGTGTCATTCAGTATCTGTCTGCTAGATTGGAAACACAATAGCGCCAGCATCAAGGGTACCCGGTTTTACCCACTCTCCCCTATACATTACCATCTTAAATAGATTGAAATAATGAAAAAATATCCCAAATGGGTGGTGTCATCTAATTAGGAGGTTAAATAAAATCCTAGGGTAAGGGGTTGAGTAAAGCAGGAATGAACCGATTTATGTAATTATTTAAATTGATTCACTCCTTTTCCGAAATACAGTGCACTCCCGATTATCCTGTTTAATCACAGGGAGAGATCGCACGGACAATAGAAAAACACGGATAATCCGAAAACTCCATTTTATTAAAGAAAAAATCAACAACAGTACAAAAATATAAAAATTACGTACATTTGCATGCTGTATAACATCAAACTAGGAATTTTCCTTTTAACATTTACTGCTTTAAAAAATCTGTTATGCGTCTTTGCTTCTACTCTTTATTCATCTCTTGACGTATATCGACACATATTTTACGAACCGCAGTAATGTCACCGTAATCAAATTCTCTTTGTCCCATATAATCTAATAAAGTTTCCAAAGATTGTAGAGCAGCAGAATGAGAAATTGTATTTCCCACATTTAATACATCTTCTGCATCAGTACTAGCTGATTCTCCATTATCAAGTTTCTGAAGGATTTCTAATTTTTTGTTTAACATTTAAAACGTTTCGTTTTCGTTTCACACCACTCATTTTTACCA
This sequence comes from Araneus ventricosus, assembly GCA_013235015.1. NCBI lineage: Eukaryota > Metazoa > Arthropoda > Arachnida > Araneae > Araneidae > Araneus > Araneus ventricosus. Next base: position 259,797 of record BGPR01000231.1, read on the forward strand.
GTTTAAAATTTCCCGCTACTAACTGACGATAAACAAGACGCAAAAACTGAAAGAACACATGTGAAAGTGAAATAAGACGAAGTTAAAGAATGACGTGTCAGGGAGAAGCGTGTTCGTACGAGAATGAGTTAGGAGGAAGTGGATGATTGATTTCTCGGAAAATTAGGGTTTGAATCGGTAGAGATTACACGTGGAGGAAAAAAAATATATTCTTTAGCTTCCGCCGTCATGGCTCCCTAGTTTCAAGGAATGAATCTCTCTATCGAACATCAACATCGATTTTACATGCCTAATAAGCATGAAAATGTTTCTCTTTGAATTTTTTTGTGAGTCCGGAAGGAGCACGGATAATCCGCAAACCGGATAATACGCGCACGGATAATGGAGTGTATACTGTAGTATTATCAATTGGCATTTCGTAAAGCTGATACTTAAAAGAATACATTCAACTGATTTTTTTTACTGAACGAGTCCCTTAAGGAACGCGCAATACTCCTATCCACATGCTTGATGCCTATAACCAGGAGGACCCCTTTAAAAACCAACAAAATAATCTTGTGGGTAATCATCGTCCAGAAGAAAATTTACTGAATTTATCACCAATCATTACCATCCGTTAGAATTTCATTCTTCTTTCAAAATGTGGTTTCATTGCATTTAGTTCCTAATAGCAATTTCTCCTGACTCTTTAAAGTTACGGATGATAGTTTGAGTCTATAATAATGAATATTACCTATGAAAATTATGTTCATGTAATATAACAATTGGCGGATTTCTTTCTGCTTCATCATTGCGATTGTACTTGAAATATGAGAGATTATAAGAAAATGAGAAAGAATGAAGTGAAATAGGTCAATTATATAATCACCATATTGGTTATTAGCTTTAAGGAATTATTTAATGGTTTTACCATTGTCATACAACTTTTGTGTTTTTAAAATTTCTAATACTAAATTGTCTTGGTTTAGTTTAGTTTAATTATATTTATGCCCCGTTTTGAAGTAACACGAGGGCTATTTTGGGATGGACCTCGTAATTTTGACCCGCGGTCAGATGAAGAGGACGACACCTGAGCTTGCACCCTCTCTCCAAACTTCCACACCACAGCAACTGGAGCACATTTAACGTGCACCAGACCCGCTTACACGGCGGTTCTTCGGGGGAATCAGGTTTCGAACCTGAAACCCTCCGGCTCCGAGGGCGACTAAACTGTCTTGGATAATCACACATACGAGATTTCTGCATCATCACATGTCCCTTGATGGTGTTCTGTCTCGTAATCACATTCTTTTAACATTAGGGTCCACCTGGCAATTTTCACGGAAATGTGTTTCTTACTCATCATTTGCTTAAATGCACCACATTCAGTGACAATTTTAAACGATACTCCAATACATAGGGCCTAAACTTTTGAAGTTCTCCTCTTAAGCGCTTATCATACGGACAAAAATACAGCCAACTCAACTGTATCTCCAACTCTGACCCCAATTTCAACCGAACTAGGGTTGCCAGCGTTGGGTAAGGAGTTGCAGCAGTTTTTATTTTCCGACCGTCAGAAATATAACTTATATTTGGCGAAAATCTTATTCGTGGTTGTTTGTTGTTGTCGCTTATTTTGATTCTATACATGTTATTAATAAAGAGGATGGAGAGAAATATGAGGAAATGCATATCAGCTGGGGAACGACCACTTCATGGGAGCCGCCATCTTTGAGTATGACGTTGTGTGTTATGACGAAAGCAGTCAACAATTTATCTGATTGGTTCAGATACAAGGTTGGGTCAACTCTGCCGCGAGAAATTGATAGGGTTGAGTGTATTTTCCTCAACCCCAACTTCCACATCAGACGGCAGATTAAACTCAATTCTCAAGTTTTGAGTTGAACGTACGGTTGATTCCATAGCCCAAAAATTCAATCTCACGCTTTAAGAATTGAAATATTTTAATATTTAACTCTAAACCATTTTGTCTGCAAAATGCGTTTACACCTTTCAATTTTTTGAGCTTCATCTTCAGAAGAAGTGATTAAACATCCCATATAAATTCGAACAAATTTTTTAAATATATTTAAATACATTTTAAATATATCTTTGAAAAACATTTGAGCTTTTCGCCAAATCGCAACTCATTTTATTAAACTCGTATTGACCGGTATCCGTTACGAAGGAAGTATACTTTTTACTGCTTTCTTCAACACCAACGTGAAAGGAACCATTTTTTAAAGATAATGTCGTGGAAACTTTGGCAGATTGTAATAACACATCCTCAATTAATGACACTGGGAAATGGTTGCAAACCGTGATTCTTTTTAATCTAGAGTAATCAAAGCATAGTCGTGACAAACCATCATTTTTCTTAACCAAAACAACAGAGAAACTTATTTTGAAGTATTCCTATGGAATATTTTTTTGGTAACCATTCTTCAATTTTTTTATCTACAGTTTTCTTTTCAATAAAGGGTAAATGCTGAGGAGTGGAATTAATTATTATTTCACATGTCAGGCGGCTATTCATTTTCACACCAATCGTTTTTATTTTATTGGATTTACAGTTTTTGAGAAGGGACAAAATTTGATCGTTTTTTTTTTATTTGTAAGTACGCTAAGTCTATTTCCGGTTCTTCTAGGATAACATTTGCCACATTAATCAAAAATGAATCATGAAAAGGATCACCCTACGTTTTTGTTAATTTTATCGCTTTTCCTGGAACTATCAGGGTGCGTATCGCAACCAATTATGAAATCCAAAGAAAGGAATGGATCATTTACAATACATACTATATCGCTTTGAAATTCCAAATCATCCATCAAGATTTTAGCTCTAAATATTTCTAACGGTTTCAATGACGAGTTTCCTACACTGGCAAATATGATATTTATTTGTTCCAAATTCGAAATTTTGCCTATTTTTCCAAAAAACACCTTTTATTATCAATGTCTTTTAACTTCTAGCATCAAATTAATGCGGATATACTTAAGCAATTTTCTTCATTAAATTTTCCGAAGAAAATGCCTCCACTCTAATATTAGAGTGTCCGTATTATTTGGACAGTCTTTAGAAAGATCAGTTTAGCTATATTAATGTCCCGTTTTGAAGCAACACAAGGGCTATATTGGACGGTCCTGCTTGGTAATTTTGAACCGCGGTCAGATGACGACACCTGAGCTGCCGCTCTCCTCTCCAAACTTCCGCACCAAACGAGCCGGAAGACATTTGGCCCCTACGTATGATTTAGCGTGCAACGGGCCCGCATGCGCTGCGGATCTTCGGTGGAATCAGGTTTCGAACCTGGAACCCTTCGTACCCGAAGAAAAGACCTTACCACTAGGCTTCCCTTCAGCGAGGTAATTGCCAAATAAATTGGATTAAAGGATTGCACTAAATTAAAGGATTCTGAATTTAATAATATTTGTCATTTCAACTGTAGAACCCTCACACATAAATCAAGTGTTTGTGAAAGTTAAAATGACAAATATTATTAAATTTAGAATCCTTTGATTTTTCTTTACTTTCGACTTTAGTAGTTTTTATTCTATCTTGTCGGGTTTAGCTGTGTAGTAATCGTACCACATTTTCTCATAAAAGTATAAGATTGTGTTTAAACTTTCACTGGCTCTGACACCCATATAAAATACTTAGGGTCTATTCTGGTACCCCCGGTTGGGTTGGGTTCCGTTGTTAACGTGCGGAACCCAACCCAACCGGGGGTACCAGAATAGACCCCTTAATATATTTACGACAAATTTTGGACGTAATAATTTATTATTTATATTTATTCGGGAAATATAATTAACTAATCCCAGAAATCGAGTTTTCTGAATGAAAAATTAATTCATGCTTAATGTTCATTTTTCTGGTTAAATTTCGCTTACTTTTGTGATATGTCAAAAGCTAATTTATATGAAATTCAATTTTTTTAAATAATTTGTTGCAATTATTAAATATTTTTCATGATAATGGACGAAACAGATAAGTACAATGTAAAAATAATACATTACTTGCAATTTTTGCATAAATTTCCTTTCAGTTTAAGAATATATTTTTTAATGTGTAATACTCTCAACGAAATAAAAATATTTGAAGCAGAAATTTACCCAAACGGTGTTTCATCATTTTATTTGCATAACAACAAGTTCAAGATGGGTAAATGATTTTGCAAACATATATATTTTTTAGAAATATTAACCCTTTAAGAGTCGCATTTTCTTTGCTATCTAATAAGATGACCCCGCCTGTTTTGGAAAGGGGCTGTCGTTTTCATTCATCTACGAAGGCATAGAATACTTGAGATGCTTATGAATTCTATGTAATTTTTGTGTCAAACTATAAAGCTAATTAATGATTAAATTTTAGTTTATAAGCCTAAAAATGCGATAATTCGGTGCACATCATTATGGCGGGCGTGACGGTTAAGGAGTTAAACTTTTCTTTTCGTGAAGGATGTCTACGAAATCGACTGTCTGGAATGTGCTGATGAACTCTGTTTACTAAAGTTCTCTACCAAACTATTTCAAGATTCATTGATTGTACATTAACTTCAATTTCACTCTAACATTCAGTTACAATCTCTCGACTTGGTAAATACAACAGATGAAACACCGTTAACTTGAAACTGAAGGTGAAAGTTTGTTCTTAATCTGCTTTTGAAATCAATTCGCTAATTGTTCGTTATCTAGATTTGATGAAACAAACCCTAGAGTAGAAAACGATTGTTTAGTAGCTGAAGTGACACATACATTTACCCTATGTTTCACACCCAACTTAATTTAAATATTCGACTGGATTGGATAGGAGAAAAGTTCTCGGGAGAGCTTTCGGATTTCAGTCCCGTCTTTTTTACTAGGATGTTTACGAGCTTCGAGTTTTTATTCTATAGGTCGCAAAGATCATAAAATCCTTACCTCTCATGAAATAAAATTCCAATTTTTATTCATTCTTTGCGGGCTTTATTCTTGTAATGAATTCTATCTCGTGTGAGACGCTGAATCTTGAGTCTAAGACATCGATTACATTTACAGCCATGTTTTAATAAATTTAATAAAACAGTTTCTTAAAAAAATATTTTTATTCATGTACAGGACCAGAGCTGTGACGGATAAACGAAGAGACGGATACCAGAAAGCTCTTGATGCATATGTGCAGTAACGTGATTTCACTATTGGCTTGGCACGGAAATTAAAATAAAATTCTTTAAAGGTGAATAATACATACATAATGTATAGAACAAAGATGAAAACACTTAACTCTGAAAAAGGAGGCGAATCGAGTCCATACATTTTTTACTTTGTTCAGTTCTCTTCCATGTTATTTTTGCTGCTGCTGCATTTGCGAATAACTATTACTATGTGTTTTTATTATTTGGTCTTATTCTTTTTGTTTGGTCTTATGCTATAAGGTGTGCCCAAATGAAGAGGAGACCTTAGCTGTATCGGCGTTGTATCAAATCCCAGTGAGTTAATGTGCTAGTTGATAGATGGCGTGGTGGTACATCAGTATCCTTATTTCTGGAGAATTGTTTCTGCAGTTCGTTGCATGATGGATTCCTCCAGATCAGAGCAAAGAGCAGTTATCTAATTTCTTCCCGCAGAAGTGGAGCATCCTTCACAAATTTATCGCAGGAAGAAAGAGGTGTACGGAGAACAGTGTCTCGTACGGTGCACCATATTCCGGTGGTGTCAGCGTTATGAGGTTGGACGCATAAACACCAAGGACTTGCCACGCCCTTGGCAGGCGCACGTTATGACTTACAGTGCCACGATTTCGGCTGTGTATGAGCTCATACGGCAAAATCGTCGGATCACGACACGTGAAATTGCTGTTGAACTGTCGATAAGCAATGGAACTATGCATCACATAATCCACAAAAAGCTTGGTTATGGCAAAGTTTGCGCACAGTGGGTGCCCAAGCATCTGTCAGAGAATCAGAAGACGGCGACAGTGGGTGTTTGCTTGACCCAGGAGTTTCTCTACTGAAGCCATCCACTCCCTTCCTACGCGCTGGGATCAGTGTATCAATATGTCAATGGCGATTATTTATAGATGTGCTGTTCCACATGAATTGTAATTAGAATATTACCATTAAAATTTCTTTACGTATAACTGTAGTCTCCTTTTCGTTTGGGCACACCTTATATTTTTATTATTTGGTCTTTTACTATTCTTTTTAGTTGGTCTTATATTATTATTATTTTTTGTTTTTGTTTCCACATTTCCAATTGCTATTTTTCAATTTATTACTTTAATTTATTTTAATTTCTCTTGCTAAATATTTGTATTTTCAATCAAAACAATCAATATAAACTTCAATGTAAGAGTAGTAAGGTACGAAATGTATTCCAAAACTATAAACCTCCGTTTTTAAACAATGACGGATAATAGAAACTGACGGTTGAACTAGTGGCTGTTAATCGAAGTTTTACTATAATAAAAAGTGGAAATGTTTAAAATTATTTTCTGATTTTTAGTTTTTAATTCATAATTCAATGTTATAAATATTATAGAATCTAAAAGTCAATTCCCCTCCCCCAAATCACTGCCAAATTGGGCCATTCGATTTTTATAAAATATTTGATTACTTTAATCGATTAACTGATAATAAGTTCCGAAGTTATTAAAATGATGCATTTTCATCGAAAATACACAAGTGTACAAAATTTCAGAACACCTGCACATCAGGAAGAGATCGAAAAATCGATTACAAAATTTCATCTTCACCAACAAGAAACAAGCCAAGTTAAAAGAAAGTTCGTGAAAACCCTGCTGTATCGTAATTTTTAAACTTTATCCTAATTTTTAATTATACACCATTCATAAAAAATACATTTCGAGAATAATTAGGAACAATTTTTTGACAGTGCATTTCGATTCGATGAACAGTTCAGTATTATAGTACTTTTTCTCACTTTCTATTATTAGCATTGTACGCTTATTTGAGTACTATAGTACTTTGCCCATTATTCTGTGTAGTTTTGCTCAATTTGAAAGAGATTTTTATTCAGTTCAGTATAATAGCACTTTTTCTCATTTTGTAGCATAGCATAGTACGCTCATTTGAACATTATAGTACTTTTGCTTATCATTCTGTGTAGTTTTGCTCATTTTGAAAGAGATTTTTTATGAGGTAAAAAACTTCCGAGCTTTAAATAATGTGGGGCACTTTAAACCTAGAACATAATGTCCCTGGTATTAAAAAACATGCAGAATTTCGTTTCATTCAGTTTCAATATGATGATAGCAAGAAAATTATTTTCACAAAAACGTCTTTTCTAAGTTAAGAAAATCCTATACGGTAATTTAGACACCTGACAAGCTTTATTAAGATATTTATTATTGGGTGATTAATTCAATGTTTTTGTAAATTTTAAATCAAACCTTAGACTCAGAAAAAAAATTGATGCTTACTGTTGTTAAGCTTTAGGCAGTAATTATTCAAATCATCTGGCTTAAAAAATATTCAAAAGCAAATATTTTTAATTTTAATTCACGTTGAAAGGAAAGTTACAGATGTTCAGTTTCCACAGATTTGGAATCTTTTGGCCAATGTTGAAATAAATCTTTACCGTTGCAAGCGTTGATTCAAAATCGTTGCGATTAAATTTCCAGAAAGTGTTCTAACAAATATGCAGTTGAAGAGAAGTAAAATTTTTTGATACTGGAACAACTGAAGAACGCAAACGAAGAACTAAATCTAGAAAAAAGAATAGATGATTTTTGTGTATTATTAAATTCAGATATGTGGACTTATTTTCTACTCAGAAGACAACATAATGTTTTTGGAAATTATATTGATTAAAATGAAATGCAGAATTATAATGTTTTAAGAATTGTTGTTTTGGCAACATCAAATCGTTTGAATTTTTGAATGGAAAAATAGAACATATCTGTTATTAACATACATTGTGCAGTGATACACATTTTTTCCCTGTTAAAAATAACTTTAAATAATTTAATATTTAATTAAAAATTAATTTTTACTACATATTGTATTGATGTATTTATTTGAATTAAAAGTTTAATTCAAATTAAATTTTAAAATAATTTTAATATCATTCTCACACCTGTTTATATCGATTTACACAATTCCGGCTGAAAAATAAGAAATCATACAATCTAGGATTAAATTTTCTTGTTGAAAAATTTAAATCTGTAAATGAACAGTTTCAAAAATAGAGCCCGTTAATTGAAATGCATTAAATTTAATATTCGTCCAGTTGAGTTCTTTATCGTTGACCACTGTCCGCTATACTAATTTCTGTCAAGATTTTAACATGTTAATGTTTATATGCTGGATACTATCTGTAAATTGTGATGTGCATGATGTAAAAATCGTTCACAACGTACTATAGGGCAGACCGTTGAACCTAGAGCTGCCAAATATAGCATGAAGTTACTTTTTGGGTGTGAAGTGCTCGCTAAGAAAGGGTTTTTCAAAAGTTAATTTCTTAAAAAAAATTAATCAAAATGTTAATGTTTTTTCTCAATAACTTCGGAGAAAATTCGTGCGCAAAAAACATACTTTCACAGATTAAAAATTTAAAAAATAAGCTTTTCAGAGATAAAATTTTTATTTCTAATTAATTTTTTCTCTAATTTTAATAAATTTTCAAAAATAATCAGATTTCACAATATTACTTCTTATTGCTTTAGATACTGGATTTATATTCACACGCATTGCGAGTTAATTACATTCTATGCGTTCACGTTATAGTTGCTATAATTAATAGTAAATTCATAAAAATTATTATGAAAACAGGCGAATAAATCTTAAGACATTAACATACTACGATGTGTCGGACTAGAGGTGCGAATTTCCTTCAACCCTCAAAGACCCTGCAAGACTTTATTAAAGAAAATTAACCCTTCAACGACGAAACTCCAGATTCACAGTATATGCTTTCAAGGTAATTTACTTGCTGACACAGATATTTGAAGAATTTCTCCTCATTTGTTCATTTGTTATCTCGGAAAACAGAAGGTCCGACCTCCCAAGCCCGATGCTCTCTCGTGTTTCTGTGTAGGATTACTAAATAGAACAGATAGATCGTGGCATTTTATCTTTATTCGAACTACAAATATCAGATGTAAAGATAGGAAAAGCTTTTAGCTGAAAATCAATTCATTAAGAATCGATTAACGAAGAAAATAAAGAAATTGTTGCTGTTGAATTAGAGATCATATATCGAATTCTGAAAAGGAATTAGACAATGAATGAAATATTTGTGAGTCCACCAATTATTTAGAGGAAATCAGGAGATATAAAATGGTGTATTAAACAGTAAGATAGGAGTAATTAATAAAATGGTCTAAAATAGAACCCCTAAAAATATGAGAACTTTTTACACACAACATCGTTATAGAACTACCCGAAAACTTTGTTGAAGCAAAATTTGTATACCGGTTCAAAAGTCTTGGAAATGCTTATAGATGAGACAGATGATGCATTAATACTTATATGCAGGAGAATTCAGGTAATTTTTGACGGGAAAGCCATCATTTTCATAAATACCTTGGAAATACAAGCATTCATCAATTTTCTTCAATCTAATGCGCTCCCTAGAAGATATTTCTCTGAAAATTATTTTATTAATGCATTTGATATTCTGTACACTAGTGCAACAAATGTTTCATATTAAAGTAAATTCAATTTTCTGCGCGTTTTGTGGCAAAAACAGGACCCCTGGCCTCGCGGGTTAGTTTTTTTCATAAATGGAATAGAAAATAAAGAGCAATAAAATAAGTAGTGAAAGTAAATGACTGCTTTTCTATTTCCATAGGGTGTCCACATAGTGTAGGGAAGGGGTGGATGGTGGTTAAATCTAAACGAATCCAAATTCACGGCTTTCCACTCAAATAGCCAATGACTGAATCTCTTCCTTCTCGCTGTAAATATTGAAAGAGTTCGAAGAAACGCAGCATCGGCAGAAAAGAGTCAAAGTGAGAAAGAAAAAATCCTAATATGCGGAGAAGAACGACCCCCAAATTTCCACACACATACACATTTACACACGTATAGATCAGCCTACGGTACTGTCAAAACAAACGTGAGGCGCCTAAAATATAGAACACCCAATACTAAGTCGAGTTGAGAAGTTCGCATTCATGACTTGTGGCTAGATACTTGGATTTGTTCTATTTTTCTACCTCCCCCTTTTTCCAAAGAATATCTGTCTGTCTTCCTATTCCTTCCATCTACTCTACTGTTCTATTTTCCTTTTTTTTTGTTTCTGTATCTGATGCTGAAAAGGCACTGCAGCTACGATCTGAAAAGAAGTAGAGAAAAAACTAAACATAGTTTGTTTTATTTCTTAGCGGAGACGGATTTGAAATGTATGGAATAAAAACTTGGAATAGACTTCCCCTTTTTACTTTCGTCATTCTTATGTTATTCGGGATTAGCATTTCTGCTGAACTTTCTCCTTTTCTGCTATTCTTTGAAGAAAGTCATATCTTGTTTTAAAGGTAATAAATGGATCTTTTACTGGGATGCGCTCTCCAATAGGGGGAAGATGGAAATTTTAATAGAAAGTTTGTTCAAAGAATAGGTTGGCTGGAACAAAGAGGAGGAGGATGTTATAATTGAACGTTGGATGCCATGACTTGTGGTAACAAGGAAAATGCACGAAAGAAACCTCTTTTTGCTTGTATTTTGTAGGTTTTTCTTCATTCTTAACTCATTTGGTACACATCAAGATAAATTTTGAAATATGTAGCCGAGTGAATCTCAATATTGACATACAAAATATTTTACAATATATTTCCAGTCAAACGGAATTGAGAAAGGAAATTGTTATAAATTTCGTAGATGTCTGATCTATCGGAAATATATGCAACCAAGAAATTCATTTTCAAAATAGCCAGCTTACCGTCAAGTGCAGATTTTCAATTATTGTTATATAAAGTTTATTACAATACATCTTAGTTTAGAAGAACTTAAAAGTATCCAGTCTACCAGAAACAAACCGAGAGTAATATTTTCGTAAATTTCTCAGAAAAATGATGAACCTGAAATATACGAAACCAAAAAATTGATTCAATACTCTCCTAAATAAATTTTAAAATGCCAAGTCTAGACTTCCAATATATTAACCCATATTAGCAGGAATTGAAATAAACATTTCAAATTATATCTTCCGAAAAAACATATATCTCAGACTATTACTTTTGCTATTACTTTTAAATAAATAATCCCTAGCTCTCACGAGTTGGAGGATGAACTTCGACCTTAGATAGACGACTGCATTTGCTGGAAGGGGAAAAGTACGAAACTGAGAGAGAGTTAACGGGATTGCAAATCAATACAACTAGGTTGACGTCTCCTTACTTATCAAAATAGACTCGTCTGATATCTCGTGATGCATAACTTCTTAGCTCCCTTCTCATCAGAGCCATGTAATACTTTTATGGAGAGACACTGATCCAGCGAAAATAATTTAAATATCAGGTAAGTGTTTATCTTCTTCTAGCTTGACATTAAAAAAATCAAGCGACACTTCCGTTCCAAACTTTTCTCTTCTCCACTCCACTACAGTATTTTCACTAATCGGAAAACTGCACCGCCATCTTGAGATTTCAGAAAAAAGTGCTTCGTATCGATATAATGCGTTATCTTATGAATTTTTTGCTTCTTCAGTGCTGTAAGTTTTGATATCTACATGAGTGATGACCGAGAGAATCATTATTGTGCCTCAGAACAATGGGACAGTGTTTTTAAGACCAAACTCTTCCTGCATGGTCGGTTGCTAGTTTTCTTCTTTATGTGATATTTAAAGCTGCTTTACGTAGTCAAAGAACCCCCCTAACGTTTAGCTAAACAACGTAATGAATAGATGACTGAGAAAACTTATGCTGAGGCAATGAAAATGGTTTAAAATTCATTACAACATTAAAATGTTCTGCTAAAACTTAGGGGTTTTGCTTAGAGGAATTAGGTAAAAATTAGGTTTGTTATAGAATTGATTGATTTTGCTATGGATTTATTCATATTCTACTTGATATGATTATTGAATTTTTAAAGTTCTATTTGAAGCAAAATTTGTAAATGTATATTTTAAAATTTTTAAAAAACTGTAAGACAAGATAAGGACAAGTGTGGTGAGTTAGGACCTGTGAAGACAAGTAATCGATTTATAACGATTCTGAAATAGTTACGCTATAGTGTGCATTAATTAGAAGTATTTAAACAGGAAGAGACAAAAGCAAAATGCAGAATATAAATATAATGTGAAGAAAAAATTATTAAATAGTATCCATATTAACTTTCAAAAGAAATAACTTCTTTGGCGTTTTTGTTCCTGATGACGATATAGTTTATAGACCTTAATACAACCAGACATCCATATTCAGTTTTCACTTTTTCCAAATATGAAAGAAAAACTATCGATAAAACGAAATAACCAGCACATGTTCTAATTAGAAATGTTTTTAAACAACAGCGAGTGGTTCGAGAATTCACACATGTCATTATCAGTTGAATAATTTCAATGTTATCCATTGTATTTTTAGAGCCCATTCTAACCATTTTCCATCTCCACCCTATCAATATATCATTTAAGAAATTCTGGAAATAACGTTAAAATCCAAAATTACTTTTAAATTTGAACAGACTTGATTCGATTTGAGGTTCTGTCCCTCTTATAATTCTCTGGGCGTTCAATTTGTACGGCTTCCTCTGAAAAATTGGAAATGTCATCATCCCTCACTTACCTTGCTCGCAGAAATCTCCTTTGAAACCCACATTGCAAACGCAGACTCCATCAGCACATTTGCCTCTTCCATTGCAATCTGCCAGCTCACAATCCGTTGTCGCTACATTGCACTCGGCTCCTTTCCACCCGGGCTCACAGCGACACGAGCCGTGGATGTAGCGTCCGTGGCCACTACACAGCACAGGACAAACACCTGGAATAAAAGCGCCGAATTATTCACTCAGCCTCACTTTCAATTTATACTAGGCCCATGAATACTAAGAGGGGTTATCTAAAAACTTCGGAGTTTTGGATTAAATTAGAATCCATGTTGAAGCTACACCGTGGTATAGTAGAGCTTAAGAACAATCAACTAGAATAATTAGAATAAATTTAAAAATGGAATTTTAACTTAATCATTAGACAAGAACAACAAAACATTTTATTAATTAACAATAAAATTAAGAGAAAATTTAGAAAGAAAAATTAATTAAAATATATACAATGTTTAAGTAACGCGCAATTGCAGCAGCAGAACAAGAAACAGAAAACAATGGAAATCAATATCATGCAAAGAAAGCAGAAAACAAATATAAACTCATAGGTAATCGAAAAAAAAAAAACCAACAGCAAACGAGGAATCCATTCTAGTCCATTTTTTCAAGGGCTAAGAACTTTATTCGAAATGGATTCAAAATAATAATTGGGAAATTTTTCTGTAAGAAGCTAGCATTACGCCAAACATAGCTTCTCTTAACCCGAAATTTCCCAAACAAACGACAAAGGAGATCTGTACACCAAAAAGCATATTTTCGAAAGAAAGAGGAAAAAACACAAACATCAAAACACTAATACAATTGATCAAAATTATCAGCCATCTGGCTATATTAAAATTAGCCTTCATAAATAAAAACTTACCCTATAGTTGAGAAAAAAGAGAAAAAGGTTTTCTCGTAATCGCAAACCCACGCTAATTTCCTTTTAAAAGGAGGTAAGTAGACATATAATAAAACATCTTCTATAGGTTTCTCACTTATACGTCGTTTACACTTATATGTCATTTCATTACAGTCTCAATTCATTCGTAACCGATGTAATGATAAGGTACTTCGTTTATACGACACAACGGACGCAAAGTTTCGGTTATACGTTGTTTTCTCACTTTATAAAATTCGCAGAATTTCTGCCTTGGTCGTTATTTCTCCGTTCCTATTAAAGGGGAAACTTTTCATAGAAAACAGATGGACGGGGTATAACATGATGAAGAAGAATGTGAAGAAGTTATTACACCTTCTTCTAAAGACATGACACACACTCCACTAAATAACGTCGAACTTATTTTGTTTGTGAAAATACCAGTGAAAAACATTCAGTGGTACTTTTCCGTTAGCTGGGCGCAAGCGAAAAATCGCCAAATAATGTATAATTCCGCCAAATTTCTTACAACCATTCTCTTGGCGACTTGACTCCCGTTTGGTTCACGATTGACGGCATTTAACCCCGGATAACTGAAAATCGCTTCGCTTGGCGACTTGGCTCGCGTTTGGTTCACAATTGGCGACATTTGCGCCCGGCTAACGGAAAAGTACCCATTCAGTAAACTTAATTCGATTTATAATGTTGCACTTCATAATTACAGACAATCAGCGCGTCAGACGATGCATTAATGTTTTTTTAAATTAAATGTCTACTTGTATGCACATAAATCGTGTAAAATAAAAAGTATACAGTTTCAGCTATATTAACATCCCATTTTCAAGCAAAACGAAGGCTATTTTGGGACGGATCGAGTAATTTTGAACCATGGCCAGATGACGAAACCTGAGCTGTTCTCCCTCTCCAAACTACTGCACCATATCAACGGAAGGAGTTTGGTCTGCTACGTGTGATTTAGCGTGCAGTTGGCCATTATACACGGCGGATTTTCAGTGGAATCGGGTTTCGAGCCTGGAGCCCTCCGGCCCCAGGGTCGGAGCCTTACCACTAGGCTACCGTGCCCTTAAAAGAGAGATAATTAGTACTCAAGGCATGCAATAAAGGTTTGAATTTTTTGCTTACTTTTATAATAAAAGGATAATTTTTAAATGTCATTATTGTTTTCAATAGTATGTAGTAATATACTTGCACTATTTTAAAAATTATTACTTTTAAATGAATTTACATTAGTAGTATCAAATTTGTAATACTCAAATTTCTTCATTAAAATTTCGATTATACCTTATTTCATTTATACGTCGTTTTACGTCAATCTCTTAAAAGACATATAAACTGTGCTTTACTGTATCCGAAGAAAATATCTTTGTGTTTTAAAAAAAATTAAATTAAGAATTTTTTCAAATAATCATTCTCAAAGCAAGTGATTCTGTATTTGGGTATTCTTTAGAAAATAATTTTTCTTTAGCTTGCATTGACTTTAGTTTTCTTATTCTAGGGCTAAATTTTTATTTATTTTTGTTTCTACGCGACAGTGTGAAAAGCAAAAAGGACTTTTAATTCTCAGTATTCTTTAAAATTCTGATGAATAAAAGCAGTAGATTTTTTTAATATTTTGTTTCTGTTCTGTTGAAAACATGTTCTTGCACTTTTAAATAATCCTTAAAAATAGAGTAAGGCTAGTGAAAACATGTTAAATGAAGTCTTTTCCAGGTTTTTATTACTCTTTCCGCGCTTTTTCAACGACTTCGCTGTGATAATTTTACCTTATGTTATAATTATATAAAAAGATTTTTTTAAAAAAAAAAAAGCTACATCTTTGTAAAATGTTCCATCCCACTGAAAATACAAAAATGAAAGACATTTTATTTGTATCACGAGACGCCTCAAAATCATTGGGACTTCTTTGCAAGAAGTGTACGAGTAAACCAAGGTTAAAAAATACACTGTGTCTATAAATTATTGTCGGAGCTTTCGTATCTCAGAACTCTTGATTACAGAATATGACGATAAATATTATATAACATAATCGTAAAATACAAATCAAAACGTTATTTTTAATAACACAAAGTTAAGTAATTTTCCACATGGCAGCATTTAGTGGCACATGACATATGAAGATTGGACTCAGTCCCCCCCCCCCTCCAAGTGACGATAGGTTACATGCACGAAAGGCTGCCATGTGGAAATTACTTAATTATATTTGTATTAATAAAAAACTTTCCACATGACAGCCTTTAGTGGCACATGACATATGAAGATTGACTAGTCCCCTCAATGACGATAGGTTACAGCCATGTGGAAATTACTTAATTATATTTGTATTAATAAAATAACTTTCCGCATGGCAACCTTTAGTGGCACGTGACATATGAAGATTGGACTCAGTCCCCCTTCAATTGACGATAGGTACATGCCACGAAAGGCTGCCATGTGGAAATTACTTAATTATATTTGTAATAATAAAATAACTTTCCGCATGGCAGCCTTTAGTGGCACGTGATATATGAAGATTGGACTCAGTCCCCCCTCCAAGTGACGATAGGTTACATGCAACGAAAGGCTGTAATGTGGAAATTACTTAATTATATTTGTATTAATAAAATAACTTTCCATATGGCAGCCTTTAGTGGCACGTGACTTATGAAGATTTAACTCAGTCTCCCTTCAAGTGACGATATGTTACATGCAACAAAAGACTGCCATGTGGAAATTACTCAATTATATTTGTATTAATAAAATAACATTCCATACGGCAACCTTTAGTGGAACGTGACTTATGAAGATTTAACTCAGTCTCCCTTCAAGTGACGATATGTTACATGCAACAAAAGACTGCCATGTGGAAATTACTCAATTATATTTGTATTAATAAAATAACATTCCATATGGCAACCTTTAGTGGCACGTGACTTATGAAGATTGAACTCAGTCCCCCTGCAAGTGACAATACGTTACATGGAACGAAAGGCTGCCATGTGGAAATTACTTTATTATATTTGTATTAAT
>BGPR01000231.1:276432-293742 GCA_013235015.1 Araneus ventricosus
AACGAAAGGCTGCCATGTGGAAATTACTTTATTATATTTGTATTAATAAAACACTTTTTTATTTGTACTGTTATAATATTTATCCTCATGTTCTTTAATCAAAAGTTATGAGGTAAAGAAATCCCAGCTATAATTTTATGGACAATCTGTATTTTTGTGAACTCACTTTGTGGTAATTTGATTAAATGGTCTATGGTGCCAAAGATTAATTTCTCTTTCTGTGTTACCATTAGTAGTACATATTAAATGATTGACTAGACAATTGAGACGAGAAATATCCGAAAAATAGCCAAGAATTCATTTTACTTGTAAAACGCATGGCATTCGCCCTTTCAAGAGAAATGCAAATACAATTTGATTTGCATGGAAGTGCAGATGTCGTACAAAGCATCTCCGATACGATTCACAAAAATGCCTTTTCCTATTTTACAATCCTCCGGGAAAAACAGGAAACGGAAAATTAAGTTTTCTTCCTGGATCAAATTTTCCGTGAAATCTCTCCATCGTTTATTTGCATTGTTGTTATTTCTTAATCCGACGTATTACAGATAACTTTGAGGAAAAAATACCAGTCGTGTAAAGAAAATTTGATAATACGGAAGACAATTTTTTCTTTATTTTTTGCTCCCGAAAGAGTACTTTTTTATCGTGTTAGGAGATGAGAAGATGATTCCTTCTCACGCTATATCCAACATTTCTTCACAAATACTCTGATTACATATTTATTGATTCTATTCTTTCAGATTTTACCAGCATGTATTTTACAACAGTTATTGGACCTTTGCATTGCTTTATCTAATGCATTTCACTCGAAAGTGATGGAGATATTTCTGTTCTAGACTTTTAGAAAAACTTTTTCTTTTTGGGTCGAAATTGATATACGTTATTCAGTTGATCCATTTGAAACAAATTCGTTAAAAGGATGATGATAGTAAAGTGTTATTTTCAAATTCTTTTATCTCACCAGATTTGTCACGGCTTTTTCTAGATCATAAACTGCTTTGGTTCATGTGAAGATCAATGAAATTGTATTTTATCCAGGTTTGTTACATAGTTTTCATAAGCTTGTTCAGAACTTTTGCATTTTCTGTTGCTGCTTTTTGCATTCTTTGTAATTCAGTTTTGATGTAATGCTTTGTCTCTATCTGAATTGGAGTTGTTTTTTAATTCCAATTTTTGGCGCCCGAATCAGGGCCTTACAGCCCCTTAAGTTTATTCTATTAATAAGATTCTAGCTTTCGTCAGATATTTTCGTTGAAATCAAGGTAAACGCATAAGGTATTGGAATTTTCTGTTTTGATTTGGAACAAATTTGTTATCAAAAGTATTAGTATTTTACTGTTTCTGAATCATATCATGCTTCAGTTTTTCTTGTTGAAATATTTTCAGAATTGTATTGTGCTTAACAATTTCTTTATATAGATGTTTATTATTTTTCTATTTTTCAGAATTATTTCCCTCTTGTTTTGTTTCCTAGTTTGATTTGGAAAATTTTTCCGAATAATAACATGCTTCAGTTTTTCTTGTTGGAATATTTTCAGGTTTGTATTGTGCTTAACAGTTTTTATATATATAGGTGTTTATTATTTTTTTTATTTTTGAGAATTTTTTTCCTTTTGTTTTCTTTATAATCAAATATATTTGTCAAGAAAATGTTAAATATATGATCAATGGAAGTAAAGTGATACTTGGGTAATTAAATTTATTTTACCTTAGCTACTGAATTAATCCTTCTCATAATTTCCTCTGAAAGATCAGAAACATTTCGTTATCTGGCTAATATTTCCAGAAATCTTGATTTCCAGATCTCTATCTGCCCAAATGAAAAAGGAAAGTCATATCCTTTTCCAGAAAGTGAGATATTTGAACATTATTCTCGGAAAATATATCTGCTACGTTTAGTTCTTCAAAAAAATCCATCAGTCTGAGTAAATAGCATCGATGCGAAATCAGAATCCTAAGTATCAACAACGAATCCGAACTTTTTTGCTGCCCAAAAGATGTGGAATGGGATTTCAGAAATCATAATCCAGGTAGTAATGTTTCCACATGGTATATAGAATTCAATAATCTACTCTGAACATTGATTGAATGTAGTAAAAACAGTTTTTAAAAACAAATTTTTATTAATGTACCAAATAATCGAATTCTTTATTCCAATTATTTTCTACTTATTAGTGTTTAATTCATAATTCTTTGTTATACAGTCGACGCTCGTTATAACGACCACACTTTATAAAGACCATTCCATTATAACGAGCAGTGATAAAATCCCAACTGCCTTTCCCTATGCACTCTATGTTATTTTACTTCCGGTATAACGACCGTCCAGTGTCGTCTAATCCCAATACAACGTCCGAATTCAGAGGGCACTCTTTCCGGTATTTTTCCAAAAAGAGCATGTTTCTAAACGTGTATCTTGAAATGACCTTGATTGTTGCATTGTCAAGCTTCGTAGATGTAAAGTCTTCAGCGTTACAGTTCAACTTTGACGAAGGGGGGGGGGGGCAATTACCACTCACCACAGTTCGGAAATTAAAATAGCCTAGAATAAAAAACGTTTCAAGAGCTATTGAGACTTTAAAAAGTTTTTTTGAAAGCCAATATAATACAGAACATTATTTATCAGGTTTAACTGAAATGGAAATTATGTTCTGCATAAATCACATATGCAGAAAAGACAAACAACCATTTCTGATTTTTTTAGAAAATAAATGTTTTGTAAGTAGATAACACACCCTTTATTTTCTACTTTAAAATCTGTTTCAGAAATATATTTTTAATTGATAAAATTTTATTTTTAATACCAATGATAAAAAATAATTTGAGTATTTAGTTGAAATCTCTTTAAAAATCGCCTATTTTTACGGAATTGCTGAGGGTGCATGTGTACATTTTTTAATTATATCCACTATAGCGACCACTCGTTATAAAGACCTTTTGCTGTGGGACGCAGAGGGTCGTTATAACGAGCTTCGACTGTATTATATAATGATATCTTGAAATCAATTTTTCTCGAATACACTGCCAGGTGGCGCCACTCATATGGAAACAAAATTTTATTCAATTAATATATTAACTGATTATTAAGTTCTGAACATCTTAAAATAGTGTATTGTAACCCTGAACTCACAAATGTACAAGATTTTCTAACATCACATCAGGAAGGGAGTGAAAAATGATTTGCAATATTTCAACCTTACAAAATATGAAACAAGTGAAGCCAAATAAACGTGTGGAAAAATTTCGCGTCCTTTCATGGAACAATAAATTTTGGTTTGAGTGTGCAGAAATTTCATGAAATTATTATTTAAATGCTGCAATGAATAGAAATTCTTAAATAAAATCTGAATGGCTGATACTTAAACTCCCATATTCTGTAATTTGCATACATTAATTCTTTATTCATGAAAATAAAGAACTACTTTACTACTGAGAGGGAAAATTTGTCAATTGATTGTAAGAAAGGATTTCTTTTAGTGACTTATTTCAGTTATACATTATTATCTTGCAGGCATTTTTTTAAATTTTCTACACGTATAAATTTCTACTAAGATTATTATTCACTCGACCAAATAACTTTGCTTCGTTGATTTATTTTCAGAAAAGTTTACCCATTTGATGGCAAAGTAACAATGTCCATAGAAGCAAATGGGCAAATTTTATCTAACAAATTCCAAACTGTCAATTTTTATTTAAAACATATACGACAACTTGAAACGAGTAAAATATGAAACTCACTGCTTGCAATGTTGATTTAGAGGGAAATTTACTGACACTCGTATTCTTCATATATTTAAAAAGGATTTATTGAAAATTGTTTTCCTTTTCAGGGATTGTACTTTTGATTTAAAAAAGTTTAATTTTATTTTCTAAATGGACTGGTTTTTTTTTGGAAATGTTTAAGCTTTACCTTGAAGGCAATTTTATTTATTCTCAGCGTCCAAGTCAGTTCTTTAACCAATTAATGGTTCAATACGATCGAATGATGAATCAAACGAAGCCAGTAAATATATGCTCTGGGAAAATGATCTCTTATTATATTTTACAATAAATAAATAAATAGAAATTCGATGCTTTTATGAAACTATGACTTCGAACAAACACACTTAAATATTTAATTTGAGAGCCTACATTTTAGGTGAAAATGTGCACTTTTTTAGTGATGCAAAGGCACACTTTCTGTATTTAAAACACCATCTGAATAAATTATTAAAATATTTTTCTGAATCGTTATTTTATACAGAAGTTGCGAAAGCTGATGCGTAATGAAGTATCAAAAGAAATGACTTCTTTTCCTTTGGAAAGCAAAAAAAGATGGACAGCCGAAGAAAAATTTGCATAGATTGGTAACTCCATATTCCGCTTCAAATGAGTTGTTACAAAGTGTTCATTCGTCGAAGGAGTTTTATAATCACTAATGCCACGTCAAAAAACTAGACAAAATAAATTTCTTACCTTCATAAAGTCTCCAAACCAACCTCCCCGTCAATTCATTATTCATGCATTTTAATGAACTTTTCCTGCGCACTATTTTTCCAGTGCGGAGGAAGACAATTACGAAAGGAGCTTCCAAATTAGGTTAGCTACCGTATCGCTTCGCCAAGCAATGTAGCCAAGCGGATCCTTTTCTAGAATCTTCGCGACCAGCTACCTCTTAATAGACGAGGAAAGGTAACTTAATTTAGCCCTCAATGTGAATGGGACTTGATGTTCGTGTTCGAAAAGTTAATTTAAATGTGTAACTAATCAATATTTGAGACAAGACTGGTCTTTGGAAATAATAATTATTGATTGTACTTGCTTTCGAAAATCGTCAAAGGAAAGCTAATTATACACTCTTCTTCTTCCAGTCCACACAACTCCTTTGTGTAAAATGCGTTTTTTTCTTTTTCCCTCTATTTTATCATTAGAGGTAACTTGAATGTCTGGGAGAGTTCCATGGATTGCCTCTAAGACCATGAAGAGAAGATGTATAAATTAAATATTTCAAAGACTTCATGCCAAGATTCTGACGGGAAATAGATTTTTTCCTTTAAAATTCGACAATATTGAGTGGCTCATAACACCATTTATCTAACGAGGGATTTCCAAAGAGATACATAGGTGACATATAGATAAAAATTGTATTATTCGCTATCTGTTCTATCTGACTGCAATTATAAATCAAGGTTTTCTTACAGATAGAAGAACTCAAATAAACGCAAACAAATTTCGAAAACAGTCAATAAAAGAAAAATCATATTATAAAAATCACATTTTTACGCTTGATAACTGCTATGCGAATTGTTGTTTCAGAAATGGGAGCAACCCATTTGATTAATAGAAATATGGTCATTGCCAAAAGATTGACATTGCTCCATTAACATTGATTTTCACACACTTTCAGTTATCTTGATTTGCTTCATGTTTCTAAAGAGGGAATTTTGTAATCGATTTTTCTAGCACTCACTTCCTAATGTGCCAGAGACTTCAAACTTAGTACACTTGTGAGTTATCGATAACAATACATTATTTTACTGTTTTCAGAGCTTTATTGTCAGTTAATTGATTAGTTCAATTAAATTTGAATTGAATACGAGTGGTGACGTGATGAATTTAAGAAAAACATTATTACAAGAATCCTTAATATTTATAATAATAAATTAAAGAATATAAAATTTAAAATAAATAAAATAAAAAATTCTACTTGATAGTACAAGTAATGAAAGTTTTTTAAAACTGTTTATATTAAATTTATTTATTACTATCAAGAATCTTAAGTTAGGTTAAGAATAGTTATTTTGATAGCTCTTATTATTAAGAATACTTCCGAAAAAAGTTTTAATTACAACCTGTAGCCACTAGATCTACATTTCAACTCAGCAAATTCTGCAGATGACATTGTGAAATGATTCTTAACTTCATGCTTGTTCTCATCGACGGCAGACGGAAAGACTTGACTGTTACAGATGTCGCCCAAAACATCATAAAAATCTACAAATTTGGTGTAAAGAACATACAACATTTCATTCTTCTAGCATGTTGCAATTTTGAGTTATCGTTTTCATAGACTGAACGATAGACAAATTCCAAGATCATCAAGAACATCATTTTCTGTTCCTTCGGTCTTTTTTATTTTACACTCAGGATTCTACGCAAATATTTTACATTTTTCATGTACTATCGCGCCTCTTTTTTAATGCAAAAGTATTAGACCACTGTATTATTAATTTGTAGATTAATTAATCTTTGTGGTTTAACTACTTAAAGTTAGTTAAATTGCATATCGATATTACTGTCTAGTTATTCTAAATGTGCAATGCATTTTTTAACCAGAAAGGAAGGTAAAATTTATGGGTATAAGTGATTTCATACTTATTATAAACCTTCTGAAGAAAAATTTCGAAATATTTACGTGGTTATAATTCGTCTTTAATTATATTCTTCTTTTAGAATTTTTTATATTCTTCTTTTTATATTTTATTATATTCTTCTTTTTAAATTTTTTAAAAAAGAGACTTCTTTTTATTCTTGAAATACAAGCACTTGTTTGGTCTTTATTCCACAGTCAAGTTGTTGTAACATGATTACATTTTTAATAAAATATTTGAAATAAAAATGGATTTTTTGAGGATATTTCCTGCAGTCCAATTGTACGTTTTATATTTAAGTCAGATATTTTGCCGAAGATGTAGCGAAGCATAATTAACAAATTCATCAATTTTTGAGCTAAAGTTTTAATTAAAAATGCAAGAATAACAAATTAGTATTATTAAACAAACAAAAGCTTTTTCTGCATTGATAATACAACTAATTGAATGTCTGGAAATGATAAATTCTCTTTTTTGTCCAATTAAATAGGAAAGTTTTTTTATGACTACTTTTCTTAACTTCTTTAAGAAAAAGTTCGATTTCCAAATTTATAAAAAAGGTTCACGTAAGTTTCTACTTCTATTTCCAACTATAATCTTGTTCCGTCCTAAAATAATTTAATAATCTTTCTACAGCATCAGAAACTGGCAATAGTTACAAATTCTAAAGCAATAATGATTTTGTTTTCAAATAACATTATTGTTTAATATCACTCTAAATTTTAAAACTGAAATTTGGATTTAAACTTTTAAAAATTAATTCGGTAGTACCATCAAATTTCTGTCAAACTGCTAATTCAATTAATATGACCTCCAAGGAAACATTTAAATTGCAATATTCATTATCAACAGAAGTTTATTAAATTGCTTTTTGAATATTACTATAATTATAAAAAATGAAATTTCCATCGAATGATTTTGATTAACGCTTTTAAAAATTAACTCAGGAGAGCTATGAAACTACTGATTTAATTATTATGATTATATAATTATTATTATCTAGGGAAACATTTCAATAACAAAGAAACATTTTAATAGCAATATTCATTCTTGACTGAAGATTAAAAAATTGCTCATTTTTAAAAAAAGAATGCAAAACCAAGTTCCAGATCCGCCCATATTAATTCTAAAAGCTGCCTTTGAAAGCAAAGTTTCAAAATTCAGAAAAAGAAGCATGCCAGAACACAAAAATCCCGTTAATAAATAAAGCTCACCTTTACTGCCGCATCAACCGTCAAAAGAACCGAAAGAGATGAATGCACTAATCGCTGGTCTAACATTATGAATGCTCGGTTAGTTAAAAGAGATCCATGTCGCATTACCATAATTACGAATCTTAACGCATGCATGCGTTTTGCGTTTTTTTATTAACATGCATCTCCATCCCCCGTTTATAGTGCAAGATTAATGAAGACGAATTTCAAAAGAAGCGAGAGAATGATTAATGATTTTTCTGCCAGCCAAAATGTCCGAAATAAGTTCGAGGGTGACGACAGATAACTACGAGAAAAGAATTAGCCGTCTCATGTTTTGCTTCCCTCTGCTTAATATTTGCGATAATGACTAGGAGTCAGAATGATAAATAGAACATGATACCACTTTCCATCATCAGTAAATACGAGCCAGGAGACAAATAAGACGGTGATTTTTCTCCGTTTGCGTAGCTCTTCCCTTCAAAGAAGGGGGAGGGGATTTTAAAAATATTATTTTCACTGTTTCTTTTTTGCTTTTTTCGTATACCAAGTATAGAAAGAGGGGAAAATATAATCGTCAAAAAAATTCGACCTCAAAATTGTGATGAATTTTAACGTTTTAGACCTCCCGGAGTCTGAAAAAAAAATTTTTGGATTATGTCTGTCTGTCGGTCCATCGGTCTCTGAATATGATACCATAAGTGGAGTAACCCCCGGCCTTCCGAAGCCCACGGGGTCAGTTGAAGAACGATCGCTGCTACAGTTCGGATACTGAGGTCGGAGTACTAACGGCCACGTCGCAACCCCTCCCGAAGGTGGTATGTATCATCATCGGCGGAGGATATCTGAACCCCCACCATTACTGTACCCGCAGGAATAGCGGAAACCTGTTTACTTATCCGTCGGCTTCTCATCCACGTACTCGTGGTGTCCCCCGATTGCTTACAAACGCAACGGCCTAGAAGGATGAAATTCGGCATGTAGTCTTTATTTAAAAATTATAGATCTCTATTGAATTTTAGACTACATACGTCAAAGTAAACCCAGATAGCAATTTTAGTTTGCAGCAATCTTGCTCGGCAAATCTGCGACAAGGTTGACACGGCAAGAGTGCAAGCTTGAAACAAGTGAACGCAAACGATATAGTCACCACGCGACAAATTTGTCACAAGCTTGCCGCGTCAAACTCATTGCAAACACAGCCTTGGATTAGAACATGCGACCTACCGCGCCCTAAACCTGTCGCTCTAACCTCTCGGCCAGCTAGACTCTGAGGGGAGAAGATAGATCGCGCTAATAGATCGTTCAACTATACGATTTATTTTAAACTGTTTTCTTGATTTCATTAATTTTTTAAATTTTGAGTTGAGAATATGTTTTGAAGTCAAAGAGAGAGCGATTTTCGCTAATAACTACGTTTTGCTAGTAGAATAAAGTATGAAATTATAGTTCAAAAGTAATTACTTTTAAAATGGGACAAAATGTAAGTTATTATTTTTCAACAAACACTGACTGTTTTTAGGTTTCATTTTGTTTATAAACGTTAAAATTTCAACATTAAGGAAAAGGCGATATAGTTTTCTTTAACGTGCGAGTTCTATATTTAGTAAAAAGATGGAAAATGTTTCAAATTTTTTTATGAAAATATTAGTTTTTTCACAAATTATCATTGAAGGAAACTTGTTTTGCAATCGAGGTGTGAAGTTCGTCATGACATCTTCACAGCAAACTTGCTTTGCAAGTGTCGTGCAAGGTCGATTATGCTTTGTTACTTTGCAGGAAGTTCGTTTCAAAGTTGCCACATCAAGTTTGTCATGACAAGCTAATATCGCGAAAAATCAAACTTGCTGCAAGTGTACATGCTATCTGGGAAGTCAGTCAGTCTAGCCATTCGCGTTTCTGCGTACACGATTACTCAAAAACGCAACAAGCTTGATGGATGCATTTTTGGCATACAGGTCACCAGATTTGTAGATCTGTATCAAATTTTGGGTGAAATTCATTAAAGGGTGAACTATATCTCGGTCTGTCTACATGTGGAAGGAATAACGGAAAAACACAACAAGCTAGATAAGTGAAATTTGGTAGGTAGTCTTTACATCAAGATTGTAAATCTGTATCAAATTTTGGACTCGAAGGAAAAATGTCCAAATGCATATTTGATTTTCTTCATCCTACTACGAAACTTAACACAGAACGTGTGTTATTGTGAATGTTTATGAGAAAGTCGAAGGAAAGTTTTGCATTGTTAAATTAAGAGATCGAGAGCAAATTAAGAGATAAATAGCTTACAGTAAAAATTAGAAAAATTTAAACAAGAAAATGTTACTAGATAGCAGTAAATTTATTGATGGATAGAAATATACTTGAGTTTAACCTCCATGTCATTGATTAATATCAGTAAAAAACTTTTAAAACTGATTCTACCATTTTAGTGTTTGTATTGGTTCCAAAAAATAAAAAATAAATAAATAAACGCATGAATAGAATTGATAAGAAGAAGTTTAATCTCTGTATATTCAACTTGAGATTTATATTTTATCATTGCAATAAAATTATTTTTTCTTGAATATAAATCATTTGATTGTATTAAGTTATCAATTCTACAATTTTTTGTTACTGGTGATAAATACTGGTGAATTGAAATCCTTTAAAATAAAAATTTATCACATGCATAAAATGAAAAAATGAAAACGGCAAAATTTATATATACACAGGAATTAAGACTGGAACATTTTGATTTTGTAACCCAATATTTTACATAAGACACATAAAATTTAAATATTATTTTCTAAATTTCTTTCAATTTTAATTTAGATTTTTAATTCAGTTAAATTTTAAACTTACTTTCAATTTAAATTTAAATGAATTAAATTAAACTTTTTAGAATTAAACATTAAATTTTTAAAAATTTATTTTGCGAAATCAATACAAAAAGCAACTATATTTTCTTTCAATGGTCGCATTTAATACTATATTAATAAAAATTCACGATCATTGATGACAGTAAAGAGAAATTAACTGTAAACAAAAGTACTTTTTAATATTTTTTTTACTTGAAATTGGCATCGAAATTACATAAAGGTATATATTCTAAGGCATATTTAATTCCTTGCACTGAGCTTAAAGTCCCCCCACTTGAAATGATATTACATTTGTAGAATAAGGAACTATCGAGGCAAATGATTCACAAAAATATACTTACTGTCAGCACAATCCGGTCCTATGTAACCAGGAAAACAGTGGCATTTTCCCAAATGGCAGTTTCCGTGATCGTGACAAGCATTAGGACAAGTTAATGGAATTTCCCCTGAAAATAAACATATGTATTTGTAAGAATATTTACTCTTGTATCCACTTCATAAATTATTTTAAAGTCCTTGCAAAACATATTTTGAGTTGGAACTATTCATTTCAGTGATTTTGAAATGTAATTTGGGAAGATAATTCTAGCTTATTTCTTTTCCTTTCATTTGTTACGCAAAATTTCCTAATAAATCTATACTTATGAAAGGCAATGTTTGAGTGTGTGTGTGTGTGTCTGCGATGTCCAGACGAATCTATCGCACTTACAGCTATGAAATTTGGCACAGAGGTAGTCGTAATGATGACTGAAAGCACCTCGCAGCCGAAATTTTAAAATTTAATCTAAAAAAATTTTATTTAATGTTTTGTGTTGTTTTGGTTGATTTTTCGCACTAATTTCTCAATAGAATGGTTTCGAATAATTGTACGAAAAAATAGATAAACCATTGGAAAGAGCACACGATTTCCGTTCTAATGAAGTTAGTTTCGAATTTCTAACGTAATTTACTGAATTTTGGGAATTTTTTTAAAAATAGTCACTTTTCAAAAATAAAATTTTCTGGAATACTTAAAACTCTTGCATCCGATGTTCTAATAAAGATATCATTTTCAAAATTTTTCAGCTTATAACTGCCACGGTTCTGTCGGATTTAAAACAAGAATGGTTAAAATATATTTCCCCGATTTATTAAATTAATTTTTTCCTGGCAGTTGAAAGTTATTTTTCCTCTATCGAGGCTTCCTCCAGCGACAGCTCTCCGGAACGTTGCGGGCAATTTCATTGGCTGACGGGGCAGGGTGACGTCATTACTTTCGCGTTCTGCGAGATGATTTATTTACTCAATGACTTCGATTATTATTTTTAAGCCTGTCTTAACTTATTTCTTTGCCTTTCATACTTTGCTTGCGGTGTAATAAATATCACATTGCAATTTTTTAACATTGTTTTGGATTAACGGTACTCGGTCGAGAGGAAAAAGAAGCGTACAAACTCAATAATATATATATTTCTGTTTTGATTTCGTTTTTAAAACTTTCATTTATGTAATTGTATGTGGGCTTTTTTTATTTTGCTGAAGTCCTGATTCCTCGAGCAAAGCCGTGCGCGTACCGCTAGTGAATTATATAGTAGACAAATTTCTCCAAAAGTTTCTGCAGATATTTTGAGTGGCAAACACATCATTCTGAGAAAAGATTTGTTTCAAACTTTAGAAAATATCTTGTTCTGTAAGGATGACTGGAAGTTAACCCTTAAAAGCCCAATTTTCTAAAAATTGATCTAAAAATGTTAAATATATGGAAAAATTACTTAAATTTTTTGTTTTAAGTATGGTTTATGGCTAAAACACAGTTTGTTACAAACTGACAACACTGGGCTTTATTTCAGAAAAAAAATTCCTTAATAAAATACTAGAATATTAAACACAGATCAATTTTAATAACTAATAATACGGATGAGGAATTTCCCTCAACATTGTAGAATAAAATATGGTATTCTCAAGCGTGCAAACAAAGCAAAAAGGATGCAGTCTTAAATGAAAAACATCAATTTATTGTTTAGCAACGGATTCGGAAACCCTCCGCGCTTTTGCGCATGCGCCGGACGGAGATATTTTTATCAAAATAGGGGGAAAGTGAAGAATGAAAGGGTGATGTTTACATTTTACTGAGCGGCGATCTAACGAAGAACTCCGGAAATGCGCTTATGTAGACTCATTGCCTGACACCCCTTTCCGGTGTAAAATCGTCCAAAAGTGGTAGTCTCGGAATCCGTTGCTGAACAGTATTTTTATTTTTTATCAGCCCTCAGGCTGTCATCTACATGTTGTAAATCAATTTAATAAAAATTTGAATATGGATCCTATTGGCAACAACATCCATTGAGCTTCAGGCTTATTCGCAAGATGTTAGAATACAAAATTGGGCTATGTTCCTAGAAGGCAACACTGGGCATATTTAAGGGTTAACTAATCGCCATCGAATGGAGGATTTAACCACTTAATTGTTTTGTCCGTGCGTCGAATTATTGTACTTTTAAACTAATGAACTAAAAATAAGTCGTCCATAAACCTTTTAAGTAGAAACAAAAATGACATAACATTCATAATTCATCTCGAATATTCCATGGTATCTTAATTGAATCAAAACGTCAACACACTTCCCAAAGAGAAGAAGCTACCTAATTAGACAGGAGACAAAACAAATCTGTTAGGTGGTAATTAATAAAGGCCTTCGACAATTTATCAGTTAGAGTTCCCTTACCTCTCTTATATTGCTGATGTGAATTAGGTTTCTGTTTTCTCTATTTTCACGTGAATTTGAATCCCTTTTTGATTAAACTGTGTCACTTTCAGCCGCTTTTAAGGTTTTAACCCCTTGCCTTACATTTCTATTTAACCTCCTAATTAGATTTAAATTTAGTGGTTTTCTTTTGTATTTATTTAAAAAATTCAAATTGAAATTATATTCTCGAGAAAAATTAAGGTAAACAATTCATATAGAATATTTATAATATTAACGCTTCTATAATGTATAAAAAATTTTAATAGCTAAATTCATTTTTAGAAAAAATGGGAATATCAAAAAATAAAAAGACAAAGAAGTCAGATGCTCAACTTCAGACGAGAAGAGAGTAGAAAAAACTTAATACGAGATTTACTATATTGTTTATTAATAAATAAATATATGATATTCCTTAATCTAGTTTATAATGATTACTTTCCTGCAAAATGCTGACTTTCAATTATTTGAAATTGTCTGTAGATATTATTTAAGTAATGCACAGTCATTGCCATTATTTAAAAAGTGCTACTTATTTTAAAATGTCAAGTTTTCTTGCACTGGTTTTTAATAACTAATTTTATTGTTTAATTATAAGAAATAAACCTGTACCAAATATCCCCAATAATGAGTCAATTACGCTTTCGTTTAAAATGTAAAAGTTCCGTTGACTATCATGTCTCCTTCGTAAACAGGTCAAAAGTTTTAAAATTAAAAAAAAACAGTGAAAAATTGAATAGAAAACTTGAACACTAATATAAGGTTATTTATTAAGCTTAAATGGAAACATCCATACAATTTTTAAGATTTTTTACTAACTTTTGTAAAATATTTTTTTTAGCTATTTGTACCTTTTTCATGAGAATGACCCAAATAGGGTTGTATCAATACTGCACAACGTATTTAATAATTAACTTATCAATAATAAAATAAAAACAAGTTTAATAATTATTAGTGATTCCTTTCGACGTACTTCTCGCGAGGCCGCGAGAATGTCAGATATGATGGATTCGTGGTAATTTGTAAGGTTTGTAATTAAGATCGTAGTGTAGCTTTAGCGTCAAAATGCCCAAAATACATTATTATTGTATGAGATGGGGGGCGCGATGAAAATTATGATTGAAAATTGGGTCGCAAATACTGAAAGAGTGAGAAACACTGTACTAGCACAATAAGGCGCTTTTGGTGTGGGCTACGTATAACGAAGAGAATTGAGTCTGCATTTTGAAAGCCCTCTTTTCGAGCGATTGGGTCCAAAATTTGACACCGAACTACAATCCGGGAATTAAGACTACATTTCACATTCCTTTCTTTTATCTAGGTCGCTGCGTTTTAGACGGACCGACAGACAGTCAAACTTTTGATGGATTTGATTCAAAATTTGATACATATATAAAATTCTGGTGAAAAATTGTATCCAAATTTAACCTTTCAAGTTCTTTGATTCTTGAGTTATCGTGTTCATATCCAAGTGGACGTACTGACAGGCAGACCTACCGGTGACAGATTTCATCCAAAATTTGGCAAAAATGTACAGTTCTGTTCAAAGGAACACGTCTCAAATTTCAAACGAGGTGTCTCGCAATTTCTTTT
This sequence comes from Araneus ventricosus, assembly GCA_013235015.1. Classification (NCBI taxonomy): domain Eukaryota; kingdom Metazoa; phylum Arthropoda; class Arachnida; order Araneae; family Araneidae; genus Araneus; species Araneus ventricosus. The sequence goes on from BGPR01000231.1 coordinate 291,158, forward strand.
TAATTCGACTTAATTCAGAAACATTTCAATGACAAGATGTTACCTTGATATTTGTTCATATCAATTTTTGTACAAAATATATTCGAATCATACACTATTGCGGTTTCGAATTACTGCGAAATACTTCAAAGAATGATTTTGCATTTATTTTCAGCTAATATCCATACGCAATAAAAATAAATTAAACAAAAACGGCTTATAGAAACGCAATTTGTGTTAGTAAAAAAACCAAAAATAATTTTTTACAAGTATAAATAGTTTTGTGTTAATTATTCTTAATTTTCAGTCTTAAATTTATAATTCATTATTATAAAGATTATGGAATAATGAAATCATTTTTTCTCAAATTCACTACCAGATGTCGCCACTCGTATGGAATCAAAACTCAATTAAATTAAAAGATTAACTGATAATTAAGTTATGAAACTATTAAAATTGTGTGTGCGTGTGATTGTGTTATACATGTGTGTAAAAAACACACATGCCTACAGAATTTCAAAACTCCAGCACATCAGGAAATGAGTGAAAAATCGATCACAAAATTCCATCTTTACAAACATGAAACAAGTTAAGTTAAATAAAAGTGTGTAATTATTGAAACCTTTATCAAGAGAACCTGGAAAATAATATTATTCTCTGTTGGTTTTATATTCAGTGAGAGAAAGCAACGAATCGGAATTGAAATGATTCATAAATCGAAAATTTACTTCATACTTTACACGATAAATATTCTTTTGGCATCGGCAATGCATCCATTAGCATTGAATTCATCAGTAATACATCTCGAAAGAGTTGTTGTGATTGAAATAACTGATTTGCATTGGAGCCTTTCAGAATAAGAGACGCTCAGTTCCGTTTCTGGTAACAAATGATGGTCGGACAGAACCTATTCAAAGCTCTGGAATAGAATCGGAGGCCTGCGCAAACTTTTATTGTTGAAGTGTCAAAGCGGTGCGCACTGCTCTGATCCCTCCTCGGCTTGGCTTTGGGAGGGTTCAGGGGATGTCTTCTATGAAACAATCGATACCATTTCGCCCTAGAATTCTTTCATTCAGAATAGATATGAAGCATTGAAGAAGTTTACAGGAGGACTTTTCACTGATTCTTGTTTGGGGAGCTCGTGCTTAGTTAATCTGTAGCATTCATTTTAGGCAAGTCTCAGAGAGTTGGGAGCAAAGATTTTGGCTTTTATTAGCAAAATGGGATTTGAGAATGCGAAAAATTGACAAAAATTGTATTTTTGCTCTAATTCTTTCAATTTCACTTCATGTTTCGATTTGAAAATTACTAAATTTATTTCAAAAATGAGTATTAGACGCGTGGCTGATCATAAATATGCAAAGAAAAAAATTTGGCATTTTATTTTTATTTTTAAGAAATTTGTGGTTCACAGTGAAACCAATGAACGGTAACAAGCTATTTTTCCTACGAATAAGTTATCAACGAAATGCAATTTAAATTATGTGATTAATTTATAGGTATGAGTGAGTATTCAGGATATTCAACCTTCATAAAATTCAATATTATTTTCGAAGATTCAGTTTTAAAAAATATCAATTTGTACAAGAACCCTTATCATTTTGTTTCTCTTAGAGATCAAAAGCAATTTAGCTCTTGCAATGCCTATATCTTTGTGAATACTGACGGTACTGAGCTGGAATTTTTATATAAGTTGGCCTATGTATCTGGTTTTGAAGTTATGAAAGAAAAATTACTATACGTTTCGCCCATGCGCAGTAAAAAAATGCTCAACTTGTGGTTTCCCTGCTAAAATAATGAACGCGAAAGGGTTAAATTTTATTTTTTTACTGACAGATTTTAGAATTCTTCTGGAAAAAAGCTTTTTTCAAAAAACCCTATAAACGTACCGAAACTTAATATATACCTCAAATGAAATTTTTAGATAAGGACTTGTTTTTCCTGATTGCATGGAGAAATATTTATTTTATTAAGGAATGGATGCTGCTGCGTTGGTGCGCAAAAGGTGTATTGTTATCGCTTTTGTTTACTTCTTCTGTATTTTTTCTTTTTTTGTATTCGATTATCTATAAAGTTATCGTCTTCATAGACAGACAGACACCGTTACGCGTGCTTTTGCCGATATTGACGAAGACAAGACAAACAAAATCATTATCATGCTGCTATGCTTTGGACTACAAGTAGGTGTTTGAATTTGAATTATAGTCTTCACAGACAGAAATATGTGCGGAATTTTGCATGAACATCATATTTTCTTATCTGATAATCTTATAAGGCATTGGATTTTTCTGTCTGTCAAATGACCTGTCTTGGTAAATAACGGTAGGCTACACGTGTTTATCAGAATTAACAAAGAAAAATAAATAATGAAAAATCAATTGTATATATTTATTAGAAAATGTCATGAATTCAAATGTGAAAAAGCGCTAACATTTTATGTGAATTTTCTAATCAAATTTTACAACCGGTCATGGTGCGTTTAGTGTTAAATATCTTTACTCGTTCGTTTAATGCAACTATTATTTATTGTCTTCTGTGAAACAATCGATAGCAGTTCGCACTGGATACTCAGAGTTCTTTAATTAAGCTAAAATTCAGAATAGATA
>BGPR01000231.1:302247-325823 GCA_013235015.1 Araneus ventricosus
TTTTTCTTTTGAAAAGGAGAAAAAAAGTCTTTTTTCAGTTATAGCAAGCAGTTATTTTTCTTTCAGTCCCGCAAATCTTTTGCGAATTTCAGTTGTTATTTATTTCCTCACAAAAGCTGGATTATTCCTCGTGTTTTTCGAAGAATACAATTTGTTCAGACAATTCGAACAGAATGCTCATTTTGAAGCATATGCATTCGTTCATAAAAGGCATCATTAGTTTGAAAAAAGACGAATACAATTTCAAACCACGCTGAGAGATTGAATTTCTAAACGAAGATAGTGAAAGAAATATTTCTAGAAGATCGAGAACTTTCTCTCCAACTAACATACTTAATGCAAGCCATTCTGTTTGCCATCTCCAAGGCACAGAGTTTTTTTTTCTAAAACGTAAAGAAAGACTCAAAATTCATTTGAAAAGAGCAGAAGAACTGGGAAGAATTCAAAGCACAATGCGTGCTTTTTGCCCATACTCAAAACTATTTTGCTCTTTTCAATTTATTACCGATTTCACTCAAACATCAGAAACACGCTTGTTGTCCCGGAAGAGAGACAAGGATTTATTTGTCACAATTAAAATAAAAATGCATTGAAAAACATGCTTTTATTATTGTACTGAAAAGTAGAAATGTTTTTCATCAGAAATGCGGAGTTCAAAAATAAATAGTTTAATTATATTAACGTCCTGTTTTGGAGCAACACTAGGGCTATTTTGGGACATACCTCGTAATTTTGAACCACGCTCAGATGACGGTTAAAATTAAACGTTAACAGTAAAAGTATGAGACGCTGATACAAATACTCTAGGTAAACTGGAATTTTTATTAAACTTACGATATATTTTTAAATTTTAACGAATATTTAAGGATTTTCTTTCTTATGATATTCATTGTGACTTAATTTCCTTATGGTATTGTTTTCAGCGCCTTACGCTTTTAAGATTTTATTTTTACTTCCATATTTTGAGCTAAGAAAATATACTACATTTTTGTACACTAATAATGTAAGAATATTTCTTAAATCTTATTTTTACGACTGTTAGTCTTTAATATGCTTCGAAATTAAATATTGTAAATATTACAGAATCTTGTAATCAATTGTTTTCTCAAATTCACTACCAGATTATGCTTTTCGTATGGAATCCAAATTAAATTAAAATTATTCCATTAACTTAAGGTATCTATTTGACTACGTTACTTCACTACTGGGATGAGGGGTGGGGGACACTTTAAGTTTGGGGATGAGAAGCGGCCCTACTTAGTATGACGCTTTTCTCTTTCCCTGGGGATACAGCAATGGTGATGTTGCCTAGCTAACGGGACCATCGCTGATGACGGCACGTACCTCCTTTTGAGAGGGATCTGCGCATGGGCCGCTCCGTAATGAGGGCTGTTTTGCGCTGATCACAGCAACCGTATTATTATCTGCGGCGACCGCTCATTCAGTGTACACGGCGCTTCGGTAGAACGGGGTTTCTTTACAGTTGTTACCCATACTGTAACTGAAATTCGCTTTCCATTATGCTTACAATTCACTAATAATTGTATAATCGATTTAATAATCATTGAGAAGTGCGAACTTTCCACTTCATATTTTTTTTCCATTTTGTGCTATAAAAACGTAGTTATTACGGAAACGTTCTCGTAAAAATTTGCTGAACTACTTTTACCTTAAGAACAGCGCCATCAGAATAAATGCCTTTTCAGTTTACTACCCATCAATAAAACGCATTTAGCCATGAAGAATCTTTATTTGTCCTTCCATTTAATTCATGTGACTTACCATTGCCGTGGTTCTCCTGTAAAGCCTGTGGTGATCTGCAATGACCTCCATGATGTCGTAAGCCGTGATGGAAGGAGGCTCATTTCTTCTGGCGAGTAGAGCCATTCGGGCACTGTGAGGAACTGAGAAGTTGAATCTGACAAAGGCCGCATCTGAGTGGAGGAACAGCAAGTTCCAAGATTCGTGGGAAGCCAGATGCCGACTCAGGATTTTACCGAGTTCGATCTTCTTGTAGAAGGACACTTCAGTTGGGCTCAGAAAGCAGACGCGTTGACTCGGCGAGACTGGTACAGAAACTGAAAAACAGTTACCAATTCCATGAGGAAAGTTTTTTTTATTAAAACAGGAATATGAAATTATATACAGAACGAGTCAAAATGAATGCCCTCATTTCAAACCTTTACTGTACATCAGGTAATTGCTGTATTTATTTGAAATATACATTACGCCAAAAGGTAAGTTGGTGAAGTTTTAAATTCAAGTATCATAGATGTTTAATATGTTTTCCTTCTAAACAACAGCATTCATAATGCAATTCTTGCCAAACCTTCTGTAGCATGTCTCAAGCAATAACAGATGTGATACAGAATTCCAAATCAGTGATGGTCGTTGGACATGGAGGCCCTACCTCAATAACCTCATTGGTGAATCAGTTGCTGAGCCGGCGAAAATAAAGAACTGGTAGCTTGACCTCCATGAAATCCAAACCGGATATCTTTTAGTGAGGATATGTAGAATATCATGTATGTGCCTTCATGTCGGACGACCCTCACCGATATCACAGATGCTGTTGCCAACATCGACAGAGATATGCCACATAAGGTTTGGCAAGAATTCCATTGCAGACTTCGTGTAACAAAGGGAAAGCATAATAAAAATCTGTGATGTATACGTTCAAAGTTGAATATTTTACCTCTTGAAGAATATGTATTCAAATAAATCCAGAAACTATATGTTGCGCAGTAAAGCTTTGCAAATCAGAGTATTTATTTTGACTCAGGGTAATTCCTTCAGGCTCCAATGCAATGGAAATATTTAGTATATTTAGTACGAAAAATCGTAAATTCCTTCAAAACGACGCTACTACAGAACGCTAAAGACCAAAGATCTATCCAAAACCCAAACAAGAATTCTGCTCGTTGCTTCTGAGTGCTCGTTTACTTCCTTTTATTCGAAGCAATTAACCTGTCTGCCAGATGCGTCTTAAGTAATTAACCTCTACGGTGCTTATCACTGTGCCCATATCTGTTTTTCCTAAAAACTTTTGGCAACAGTTTTCTATCAAAGTTCTCAAAGTCGTCGATGTTGGTCCAGGCTTCTGATAGAGCGAATAAATGCTTCTGATAGCAGTCAAGATTTCACTATATTTCAAGAAGCTTTTGTAACCTGTTGTCAAGAAATTTATTTACAATTTACTGCTTGTATATTTTGAGACGGTTTAAGAAATTTTAGGAACGCAAAAGTTAACATACACGTAGAATTGCTAGGAATTTCAAATCAACTGAAAAGTTCATGAAGAAATGCAGCTCAAACGTGTATTATATATTTTATTTCCGAACTTTCCGTTTATTAAAATAAAAAAGTTGTCATTTCTTGGTACAAGATACTTTACTGAATAAATTTGAGAAAGCTACAATTATCCGATAAATAAAGCAGCCATTTAAATTTTTCAACCATTCCGCATTCACATCATCACCTTATTGATAATTTTTTAAATGATTCTTGCAGTTAAAAATTTTTATATAAATAAGCAAATACATTACTAGCCAGTATGTATTAGAAATGAAGTTGTTTCCATCAATAATAAAAATGCGTTTACTGGTTTTTATCTTCAGAATACCAGGAACGTGATTATCATTTACTTTAATGTCCCTTTTTGCATCATTAATATCTTTATAATAATCAGTTTGCAGTGTTAGAAATATGAATCTTACTACGTATTCTTGAAAATATGGAACCAATAATTCTTAAAAATGTTAGTTTACTTACTTCTACTCGGAGTTGAAGCTGTGGTTCTAGTATAACTGTCAGCTGTTCCTCTCTCTTCGACAACAATACAAGGTTTATTGGATTCGGAAGTGCTCATGGAACTTGTAGCTGCAACAAAAAGAAGCGTTTTAATTATTAAGCACTTTATATAACCTGACTTGTTTCGTGTCTGTAAAGATGGAATTTTGTAACTGTTTTTCACTTACTTCTTCATGTGCCAGATTTTCAAATTTTGTACATTTGTGTGTTGTCCATATCAGTACATTATTCTAATATTTTCAGAATACCATTATTGTAAAAATAATATGTTTCATGATAATATTTTGTTTATTTTAAAGGTGTATAATCATACTGTACAATGTAGGGGACAGTGGGGTAAAACCGGGTACCCTTGATTCTGGCAATATTAGTTCTTCTTCCTAGCGGACATATATTGAATTACACTCACCTAGTCAAGAAAAAGGAACAGTCATAGTGGCGAGTTGCAGATGTTCAATTCACAGCTTTTTTGAAAGTTTATTTGTTTTAAGACGTCAGCTCTCTAATGTTCGTTTGATTTTAAACTATCCTTATTTAAAAATCATCACACTTTTAAAAACCGTTTTTAGTTCAACTTATTATACCTTTACTATGGATTCAAACCCTATCAAACAATAAGGTTTTTTTTCCCAATAATTGCGCAGTTCTATTTCGTTTTTCATAACCTCTGCACTCGGGGTAAAACCGGGTATTCCAAGTGGCGGAAGACCGGGTCAGACAGTATTGATGATTCCTCCGATTTAGACGATAAAAACGCATCAGACGTTGATTGTTTATATTTAGTGATGAATTTTCTAATTTAAATAAAGAAGAATGGTTAATCTAGTGTAAAAACTGTCTGATCTGCGCCCACGAAAGCTGCAGTGGCGCGGAGGAAGAAGACAACTGCTTTACATGTGAATTTTGTAACTAATATTCTTAAATTGTCATATAAAATAGAAATGATTGCAACTTTTCCCCTGCAAATCGAGCTTTCCCAATTTCCCATAACGTTGACATATATTCCCGGTTTTACTCTACTAGTGGGGTAAAACCGATTAGTTTGACTTTTTAATATAAAAATCATTGATAAAAAAAGTTGCGTTACTTTTCTGGAAAGATATATTGTACTCCGATAAACAATGAATAGTTTTAATAGAATTTGACAAGCTTTGTCGAATCTTAACTACCCTGTTTTACCCTAATTTCCCCTACATGATTTTATGTTTCCTGAAATTAAGATAGACAATATAAAATTAATCTTAAAGTGTATACAATATTTTTATTCTTAGACTTCTTTTTTGTAATAAATTTACGAATTAACGAATTTAAGAACGTTTGTAAAGTACCTCCCTGTACTGAGAAGTCAGATAAATATGAAAAATAGCGGATTTTAGTCTAAAAAGTATGCTTTTATGAGTAGGAAGTGAGCATTTATAGAACTTCGGCCCATCCGGTATATTTTTTTCTGTTATCCAACTTACTCGCCCACCTTATTAGCCCGGGTATTTAGGAATCCACTATATTTTTATCATTAATTTTACTAAGCGTATATATACTTCTTTTAATTGTTGACTTTACAAAAAGTTGAATGCAAAAATTGAAGAAACAATCTTTTCTGAAGATCAGAGGGATAAATGATCTATATTTTCTGTAGAAACTTTGCAAATAATTGTCTTTTGCTGAAAGAACTAAATACTTATCGGGGAAAGGACAATGAAAGTCAAAGATGATTGACAAAAATTAGTGGATTTCTATTATTTAACGGCCATGTTTCTCCGCCTTCCTTTTCAGTAATTCTGAATCTTTCGGAAAGATGGGCTCTTGATGTATTAAATCTAAATACCAGTTCATATGCGTTTTATGGTTATAGTTTTTTATTCGTGTTTCATGCGAATCATTCATATCCACGTAACTGAGAGATATTTAAAGCACTAGAAACCAATACCTGTAACATTCACCTCATCATTTTATATCCTCCAAGTGAGACTCTCGTTACCCAGAAACGTAATCTTGGACTCTGCTGGGTAATTCGACTTTTTGAAAATCCAATTTTGCTTGATGTAGGACATAACCCAACAATTCGAAATGAAATTTTTCTTCGCCACTGGAAGATTGCCGTTCTCGCTAAGTGTTCGCTTGTCGTCATTTCCAAGGGTTTGGAAGAGTGGCGATGAATAGAAGATCGATTTGCTGGAGGTTGTTTTCATTATTTCAAAGGCATCCCCAAGTAAAGGTAGCCATGAGGTTGTAATCATGCATTATTCGAGCAATAAACGTCAAATTTTATCAAATTATCACGAGCTGTTGTTTAAAAGCGGCCATTTGGAGTTCACTCCGAATGGGGTGATTAGAGTTTGCATATTTAATCGACAAGGGCACTTTATGCTGTGAGTTAGGGGGAGAGTTTTTGATCAATTATGTAAGGAGAACGCTCCAGTTAATATCTACTTGTAAGGAATGCTCGAATAATGAGCAGAGATGTTATGCAATTTCACAGCTGCGGGGGAGAATGAAGTAACCTTTTACTAAAGGTCCCAGGCGACTGGATCTTTGAGCTTTGTTACCCTCTAAACAACAGACATAGGTCTTCGATCAAGTAAAGAAACCATATGTGTTTTTATTTGAAATGGACGCTTTTAAAAACGAGTGGGAGTTAATGTGAGCTGAATGAAGACAAGGCATTGAAATTTACCAATAATATATGCCCGGCAATCGTCATTTGCTTTGGATATCATAGGGTAAAGGAAACCTTAATGAGAATTGGTCAAAATTAGAGCCATGCCAAATAATTTGAAAAATTTTAGGGCTTTTTTGCCTATTTAATATACATAATTTTCAGTGTTTCGGTAAGTAATATCTAGAAATGTTGACATCTATTTCAGAATTTACTAATGATATAATAAACACGATGTAGCTTTAAATGTTACATCCGGCTTGAATCGCGAGAGAGTACATGTGTACTTTCAAAACCTGGGATCAAAATTTTTCAACTTGTACGTTTCACCTTTAACCCTACACTAATGTATATGTGGAGTGTTTACATTTTTACCATTTTTTATATTTTGAATTCCTTAGCAATTCTTCCATTAATTAACTTACATATTACAGTTCTGAACAGAAGTCAAATAGTTTTTAACGAAAAATGTTTATCAAACAATAAAGCCCTTTTAATAATATCATTTTTTCAAAAATAAAAATCTTAATAATTTTTCTCTGTATTCCTTACACTTTTTATATCAGACAGTTACATACATGTTATTAAAATGAGCAGTGTAGGCAATTCTGTATGAATATCATCACATGTAGGGGGAGTTGGGGTAGATTGATACGCGGGAGCATTGACTCAGTTTTTAAATTTTGATGACTGGATGACTCAAGATGCTCATATCCCTTCATATATCTGGCACTGTAACCCTTAGAACACGGAGAATTTTTCGGCCATGTTAAATCAAACGTTAATTTACAAGTGAATCAAACCGCTAATCTTCTAGTCGAAGTAAATTTTACTCTAAGTATGTGTTGTGTGATTTCTTTCACTAATTACGTTTTCCTGCTAGGGAATCTACTCCAAAGGTAGGAAAAAATATTTATTTTTCTGAACTATATTAAGTTTTGAGGTTTTTTAGCGTTGATTTTCCGTGACCACTTGTTTTAAGTAAAAAAGTCTCTTGGGGCAGATTGATACAGTTGACTCCGGGGCACATTGATACGCATCTTCTGTGTGTGTATCACTGCGCCTTAACAGCAACTACTTTGCAAAATCGCCTTCAGAAATGGAAAAAACTTAAAAATGAACTATCTAAGAGAAACATACATTTAAGAGTTTGTTTTAAACAATGAACATGGTTTAAATTTCATTGCAAAAATGAAAAGTATTGTAAATTAGATTTAAAATATTTGTTATGAATTTATTAAAATTGGAAAAATACATGTACGGAAACTTAATTGATATAATCGGAAAGATAATTCTTTGTATTTTCAGATGGTGTGAAAATTATTTTTGTGCTATATTATTTTCGTAAGTCATCAAGGAAGAATGCGAAAATTTCCCTTAATTTTTAATTCCAAAAACGGTTTCGAGGCTTACATTCCCTGCCTCCAAAATATTTTTAGACACACACATTCTCCTTTATTTTTTGTAGAGATAAATTATTTTCTGAGGCATTATTGTTTTATTTTTCCAGTCTCATTAAAATTGTTGAATTTTTTATTAAAATAAAAGTTTGTTACTTTGTTAAACTTTTAATCATTGATTTGAAAAGCAAAGTTTATTGATAATGGAAATTTAATTACCACACCTAATAATCAACATTTTTTTCGATATTTCCGTGTATATTAATGCACCCCTAGTATGGGCAGATTGAAACAAATTCATCTTTAGGAAAAAAGTGCAATAAATATTTTATTATTTCATTTATGACCAAACCTCGACTGAAATCCTATATTAGATTAACAAATTCATAAATATAGTGTATTAGTTCTAATCATTTCCTTTCTTAAAATCATTTTTAAGTCTCCAAAAAAAGTTCATCAATGTCTCCGTGTGCTCCCTATGTTTTCATTAAAAATTTATATACAAAAGGGCAAAGATATTTTGAGTCAAGTATTACATGTATAATATAAATTAAATTTAATTAAGAATACACTTTATTAGTGTACTAATATATAGATCTTTTTTATTTTAATCATTTTCTCCTCTCTAGTCTTTAATTTATAATTCATTATTATAAATATCATGGAATCTTGTAATCAATTTTTTCTCAAATTCATTAGCAGAGGGCGCTGCTCCCATGGGATCAAAATTCAATTAAATTAATCGATTAACCGATAATTAAGTTTTGATAATATTAAAATAGTGTATTGTCATCAAGAAAACCCAAGTGTTTCAAAATTTCAAAACACTAGCACATCAGGAAATAAGTGAAAAATCGATTATTAAGTTCCATATTTATAAACATGAAACAAGTCAAATAAAAGTGTGCAGCTATAAATCTGAACTATTTCAAAAATGGAGGATGTTTAATGAAAGCCTACAATGACATGTACTTTCTAAAAGATAAACCCCTTTCTTCAACTTTTGCCTTCATATTTACAACGAAATGCTGAATCTTTTCCGGAATTAACTGTATGATTTTGGAGTATCTATAATAGAATTGTCCAGATATGTCCGTAACGTTAGGAGGAGCTTAAAATAACCCCGCCCCTTTTGTCTGCATTATTATTGAACGAGAAAATTGGATGATTGTATAAGAATATTACTACAGCTTTCAACAATGAAAGAGAAACACGCAATTAAATATCTGTTAAACAATGAAAAAGGATGGAATTGCGTTTCAACAATGTAAATTGTTGTAAATTATGCCAACATATTTTTAAATTAAAAAAATTAATAATAATAAAATTAATTAATAATAAAATTAAAATTAGAGAAAAATTGTAAAGTAACTTAAGTGATATCATTAAAAAGTTAATTTTTTGTACTTTCAGATGGTGTAAAAATCATTTTTGAGTTGTAATATTTTCGGAAGTTATTGAGACAAGCGTCAAAGTTCTGTTTAATTTTTAATTATTTAAAATTTCGAAAAAAGGTCTCCGAGATGCACATTCCCATCCTTCAAAGTTTGTTTGTGCCAAATTTCGTAGCTCTAGGTCCAGCGGTCTGCCTGTAGGGCGCCAACACACACATTCTCTTTTTTTCATTAGTAGAGATATGGTAATGCATTTTTTTCTGTTAGTGGATTTTGCTTTATTTTTACTCGGATGAAACGAGAATAATCGTTAAAAGTAAAGTTTTTAACAAAACGAAGGTTAGTGCCAAGTGATTCATCAATCCTGTTTCTTATTTTTTAAAAATATTTCTTAAGCACTCTGCCAATGTGCATGAGATTTTTACATTTTTCGTGACTAAATTTGTTACAGTCAGTTCTGATATATGGTTTGCAGGCTAATAGCCCTTCTTAGACGGGCACAAGTCTTCTAGTTTTTAAGAAATAGGCGAAAGACAGTCTGAAGATAGCTGTCTTAAGCGACTGAAATCTTCTTCTGCCTGTTGTATTTGAAAATTCGAAAGAAAGCATAAATTATCAAGATAGCCAATTAAGCTAATTGCACACACATAGATTTCAAGACAACAGAAAAATACTGATTGTGTGTGCAGCTTACACGCACCAAGTTTGTTTGAGCAGTCGCTTAATTTGTAGAGTGTAGTCGTTTTAGCTAGAGTGCTAAAACCATACAGTTGAATGAAAATAAGACAGAAAGAAAATGAAACACTAATTAACAAACTAAAATCAGCATTTGAATTCTATACACAATTAATCAATTTTGATTATTTATTAAAATATTCTATACGTAACCTTGGCAGAACCTCCTCATTGTTAATAACGATATTAGTATCAGATTTTTAGAGTTCGATTGAAATGTTTACAAACCAACAAACCCAAACTAGTATAACTATTTAATAAAATTCGCTAATATTACTTAATTTTATGAATAAGTTCTAGTTTGGTGAGAAGCAACAAAATAAATGAAGAAGGGATTTTGCCGTACAAAGCGTGCATTGGGTCACGTACGCTATTTTGTAGTGGCAGCGAATGGCAGTTACTCGGCGATAGGACTGTGCCGATTTTCGATGCATCAGAAAATATCGATGTTACGCAATCATGATCGTTCCGATGTTTATATTTTCGTTTTTTCCGAAGCATCGGAAATTCCGATTTACCTGCGATGTGTACGATGTTTCCCGATGGATCGTAGACATCGATGTCCACACGCACCGCGAAGAGCATTGCGCATCGATGACCGCAAGCACGAGGCATTTCCCTGATCATCAGTGACTACCGTGGCGTATCTTTCCCCATGTTTCTTCCATTGTGACTTATCAAGCAGAGACATACGTTGCGAAGTGCGGATCGTTGTGCTGACTCGATGAATCCTGATGTGACCACGAATGAAAACGATGAAAATAACTCATATCGAGAATTCAGGAAGCGAGATGTTTTATCTGTTGTAGAATCTCTCAGTCATCGAAACGTGCATTACTTCGTGTGGTCTCGTGCTTTCTTCTAATCGTGTAAATTCTCTGATGTTATTTTAAGTACAAGGGTATAATTATCAATCCTGCCATTCATCGTTTGTTTGGTTGAAGAGTAGATCGAATTAATTGTTTTTAATATACGATTTATTGTTGATAACTAGACAAATTTATAGTATTTTTTTACCCTTTATTCGTTAGGTAACTAAGGATTGAGTTTATAATAAGCATATAATTGCCTTAATCAACCACTCAAAAGTGTAAGAATGCAAAATTAGGCAATAGTAAGTGCGAAACATCTATGTATCGAAACATCGATATGTATCGAAATATCGCGATGTTAGATTGGCGATACATCGCGATGCTAAAACTTTAACATCGCCCAGTCCTACTCGGCGATCGTGCCATGCGACGAGATTAAACAGTGTGCAAACTCTCGTGCATTTCTTCGTTCCAGTAAAACAATTTGATGATTCTTGTTAAGAGATTTATGCAATATTTTTCCGTACGATTGAAATCGATGTGTGAGCAACTAAGCTTAGGCTTTTCAGCGTAGTTCTTTTTCTAAACGATTTATATCATAACTTCTACACTGATTTCTTTAGAATGTATATTTTTAATGTTATTCGATATGAAATTCTTACAGACTGAAATAAATCAAATCCCCAGGGAAAATATGAAAAGCTTGAAAGGTAACATTTTATAAAGCATTTTATTCTTCTGATACCGAAGAGAAAGATAAGAGGTGGTTGTATTAAATTTCATTCCATCTTTTAAAAATTGTTTCAAAATTGAAGATCTTCAATAATATTTTCCATTTTAGAATACATCTGAAACTATGGTGCATTTACAAAATTCGTATATCGTGGTTCAAAGCGCGTAGCATAAATGAGCCTTTCAAAATGCTTTTGATTACCCGATATTGTTTTGGCACGTTATAAACGAATAAAAATAGGGTCTATTAGATAATAAAATTTCCTTATAAAATATCAAAACTTTATTGACCAATTAACATGTCTATAAAGCGGAGTCTTTTTGCTAGATAAGACATAATCAATAATTCGCCATCAGTTTGCTAGCGCAAAGAAGACCAATTTTCTTGTATTCATATTAGGGAAAAATTTTCCTGAATTATAATAAATGAAACAGAAAATTATTTTTTCAGGAGATTATATTAAAAAGTTCAATATAGTATTAAAGTGCTGGTCAAGAGATGGATTCAAGCTGATATATGGTTATTATTATCACAAACATAATTTAAGGAATTTTTTTTCCTAATTTAGGATCATCTGAACAATTTCGTACCACATAACATTTCTACTTGCTGTTTTGAAATATCGTAACATTTAAAAATGGGTGACAGACAGCTATTTTTTTTTTGCTTAAGTCCCGTATTTTATTAAGTCTAGTTTATTCTTCTGATACCGAAGAAAACTATAAGATGTGGTTGTATTAAATTTCATTCCATCTTTTTAACCCACGTTTTCTAAACGTTCCATCTTTTTAAGACCGACATATATACCGTATGTTTTATGTCAAAATTGTAGCCAATGCATTTTAGAATCTAAAATTAAATTACTTGTCTTACTTACTTTGCTTAAACAGATAGGTAGTTGTTCAGGCAGAAAAAACTGTACTGAATTTAAATTCGTGCTTGTTATTATAAGCGAAAAATAATTAGAAGCAAAAACTTTTCCTGACAAACTAAATAAATGGTAATTCCAAAGAATCAGTGTGTATGATATTTTAATGATTACTTGAACTTTTTTCTCTTTCTTTTCGGAATTCTTAGGATTTGATTTGAAAGAGAGAAAAAGATTTTTATGCTCGGGAGATTTCGAAATTCTGACTCATCAGATTCTTTTAAGATTAAATAAAATCAAATAATCATTTCTTCTTCTTAAATTTCTATTCTATCAAATTTATTATGTTCTTTCATGAATTTGGATTTAAGTAGATAACGTATAGGGTTTTATGATAAAATTATTAATTAATTTAGGATAACATTCTACGTTATTTTCTTCTGACATTTTTACAGCTTTTCTCCTGACAAAGAACAAAAGAATTGTAATTTCTCTCGGGATTTAAATCTTGACTAATCTGTGCAACTCTGTTTTACAATTTTTTGTATATTTTTTTACTATTATTTATTATATGGGATCGCGATGACCTCTTTTGAGAGGACTTTCGATGGTTTTGGCTTTTCTTTTCATGACTTGTTTTATCCCGGGGGGACACCACGAGTTTGTGGATGAGAAGCCGCTGAAAAAGTAAGTGTTCTCGCTTCTCTTGGTGTTATAGTAATAGTGTGGGGTTGAGTTACCTACACTGCGATGACGGGGCGTACCTCCTTCGGGAGAGGTTGGGCCGTGGCCGGTGATGGCTACTAGGACTCCGACCTTAGTTCCCGACTGCTGTCGTGACGCCAGTTATTCCACGACTCTGCATGCCTAGGCAGGATGGGGGTAGCTCCTTTGTGATTTTCATGTATTGTTATTTTTGATTTTTTCCTTTGAATTTTATTTTTCAACTGTTACTGTGTTATTCGGAGCGGTTTGTCGCTCGTCTATGTCGTAAATTTCCAAAATGCTTTAGCTGGGCGGTATAAATAAGCTTTTATGGATACAGGAGAAAAGCGGGTATAATTCACATTAAACCTATTGGGATCAAACGTCCACTGCTTGTGTGGAAGCTTGGAGATCGTGTACAGATACTACACTTTCGATCAGAGCTCAAGAGCCCGAGAAGCGATGGAGATCGCGTACAGGCTCAGGTGTTTTACTCTTCATTTTCCCACAATCGAAAATTACGAAACCGTCCAGGCATAGCCCTCGTGCAGCTACAAAACGGGTCATTAATCTAACTAAACTAAATTAGTCAAAATTATTTATTGCAAACTAGCTGATAAGCCCGACGTTGCTTGGGATGAAAGTATTTTTATGTCTTTTATTAATAAAAAATAACTATTTAATTAATTGTATCGTTATTTTCACTAAAACCTTTTCCATGCTTCGTAATATTCGCGAATAAAATTTGAAGAAACTCCAGTCAGTAGTTTGGAATTCTATAGCGTTCAAACTATTCATTCAGATATTCATTCGAATAAGTAGAAGCAAAGAATAAAATCGTGTCTGACGATTGCAATGAACACCTAGTTGCTGAATACTTGAGACGCTATTTATTACTTCACTGTAAAACGATTAATTATAGTTTAAAGAGATAAATAGTATTTATTACAGCAAAAACAAGCATTGTTTCACAACTTTTTTGCAACATACTTTGCAGGTCGTGTTACTAAATCCGTGGCAAAAATCTTCCTTATGCTTCATAGTATTTGCGAACAAAATTTGAAGAAAATCTATTTAATAGTTTGGATTTCTATAGCGTAGAGGCTGTTCATGAATTTCCAGTTTTATTTTTATAGGTTGAAGGCTAATGTATCTTAAAAATTATCGAGTAATAATAATTTTTTCAGCATGATTTTCAATTCATCCTTCAGTTACCAGTATGACATTAGCCTATAGAAAGAGGGATCAAATTTTTCAAAATTTTTCAATACCTGAGTGTACATATATGTAGAAACATGAAATACGCAAATGAACGACAACAAAAATAGTCTATACAACTATTTGTGTTGCCATTATCATTTAATAACTAAGGTAAAGTAATAACAAATAAGTATTCTTTTTCGTTTTTTCCCCGAAATATTTAATATCTAGTTAAAGATAAAAACTAAAATCTAATTGACTAAATGATATTCTTTTACTAAAAGCAATCAAAAAATCTACAAAAAAATCTACAAATTGGTTTGATTTTTAATTCAGTGGAAATATCAGAAGAATTTTTGTATTTTGGATGATATAATGATATATTTGAAATCAGATTACTTTGACAGTTATTATCTTTCAAAAAATTGGTGAGGTTAATATCTCTTAGGATTAAAATTTTAAAATTTTTCTATGACAAAGGAATTCTGCAGAGGGAAAAAGATTATTATTCGAAATGGACTGAAACTGTTGTGATATCTATGACTCTCTAAAACAATAATCACGAAATAATAGGAACAAATTAGCTTATTTCTGTGTAATGATAGAGAAATCATAGGCATACCTATTCACCTTCAATCATCAAAGCAGAAATACCTAGCTTAGTTTCACTCTTTGTAAAAATTTAGATTAGTTAAATTAACACCCTTTTTCGAAGCTATTTTAGGAATGATCTTGCGATTTCGAACCTTCGTAGTTAAGTTACGTGAGCAACACCTAAACCAACTCGCAAATCTCCAGCCTTCAGTGCCAAGCTTGGCGTTTAACTTCAACATTTAACTTATATTAGATACAAGCTTGCATGGTGGTTTTTCCGGCAATATCGAGTATCCGGTTACAAAGAATCTTTACCGAATCTTCACCAAAATATCAGTCGTGCAATATTTCAATGTAATAAATAGTCGCTCTCAATTTTTTGAAATTTCAAACAGGAAGGTCCAACTGAATTTTTCGCAACCGATAATGAATATTTCTAAATCTTTTTTTCGCATCTTGTTGGAACACGCGGTCTCACGTTCATATCTGACGTTAAAAAAATTCAGAAATATTCGGTATTGGTTGAGAAAAATCGGGTTTTTCTTTCTCTTTGAAATTTCAAAAAATTGATAGAGGGGGTGTTGCTTGTTAAGCGACGAAATTTCCCTTCTATCGATATCTCAGTCAATTTATGTTCGTATGAGTGGCGAATCTAGGATTTTGGTCTGAGGAGGGCTGAGGTTTTAAAAATTTTGAATCGTTGTGACGGCTCCAAATTTCGCAAAACATTAATCGCTGATGCCAATTACCAGAGTTATCCAATATCAAACCTCGTAGCACATTTAAATCAAAACACTTTAAATTTATTCACCTGACAGTAAGAATCACAAGGACGCTAGAATACTTTCGATAATTTAATAAAAACACAATGAAATAGCTAGCCAAATAAAATGCTTTCGACCGCGTTAACGCTACAAGTGCGATTGGAAAAAGCGGTAAAATTTTCGAGCCTGTCAAGCCAGAAACCAATGCTCCTAAGCTATTTTTAAAGAATTAAGAATATACAAGTGTAGTAATTTTAAAAACATCAAGAATTCTGGTTTAGCTCTGTACTGGGGGAGTCTGCAGATTCACAGCACACCCCTGGATTCGGCACTGGTTCGTATAATACTGAAAGTCAATTAGTAATTAACTTTTTTGTTTTAAAAGCAGAGGTAAAAAATTATTTAAGGTACCATGCTTCTAACTGTTTTACTTGCCACCTTTTGTTTGATGATAATTGTAACTTCTACAAGCACATGTATAAAGTAAGAAATAAACTTGTTTGCTATTATGGTCAGTATACTGAGAAAATTAATTGAATCAGTAGCTTTTTGAAATGATTTTATGAATCTTTCAATCAACTTTAATCGAATAAACTCATTTTTAATAAACTAAAAGTTAATTAGTAATTTTTAAAAGAATTTTGAAACACAGGTGAAAAGATGCTTAAGACACTACGCTTTTGAAAGCTTTATTTCCTATCTTTTGTTTGCTGGGAATTGTAACTTCTTCCAGAAACACAAGCATTAAATAAGAAATAAAATTTCAAATGAGCTTGTTTATTACTAAGCTAAGTGTATTCAGATGTTTAACGCATTTAGTCAATAGCTTTTGGAAATGGTTTTCACGTTTTAAAGATTTTCTCAGTATTCAAATAGTACGGAGTAAATTTTATTGATCCATTCCAAAAGAGAACTTCTTTTTTCTTTCTTTTGTTAATATATGGTAAAACTCACACAAAATTGAGATAAAAAAGTTAAGAATTCATTGTTTCAAATTAAATGAAGTTGCCTGGTGTATATATGTTTTGAAAATTGTTTTCCTTTGCTCATCTCGATTTTTCTTTTGATTTGTACCAAAAGATGGCGCTTCAATCACTTTTAACTAGCCCTCGGAGAAAGAATAAACCGCGATACTTTAGTGAAGCGTCATAAACTCTACATTCGAGGAAAAGTTCACGAGGTTAAAACGCTTGAAGTAATTGTTACAAATTAATTTTCTTGCAATGTCTTCTAAAATTTAACGTTTGCTAATTGCCAGATATTTAAGAAATGACTTATTTTGACAAATGAATGATACGAAATCAATTTTTTATTTCAATGATGCATTAAAAACAGAGCAATTTTACTTTAAACAAATCTGTATTAAAACATAAGCCTGAATTCTATATTACCATGGATATACGCATTTTAATCTAATACTTTTTGCCCTTTCTTCTCTTCGTATATTTACAGAATCTCCTGAATGAAAAACCATTCCTTTAAAATCTCAGCATTTAAAGGCAATCTTAAACTATATGAAAACTACCGAGTTTATGAAATCACAAGAAACACATAATTTAAAAGAAATACGGAAAATATAGTACTTTATAATTTTTCACTAACTCATTCAAAATATGTCAGTTGAAATCTTCATTTGCAACTTCAATTTATATTATTTAGCAGTTTGAAAGGGCGTTTAATAATTGCATCGCTCAACAAAGTAAGAATAAAATGCATTTAAAGAATTCAAGAACATGCTTTAAATTATTTAAAAATAATTAACCGTAATTAACAGTGAAAATCATAACACGGACAACAATATGGGATTTCGGCAATGAAGCCTTTTATTTATTTATTTGGATGCTTCAAAATCGTGATAGTCTGATCAAAAATTTTGTTCAACGACACACACACAATCAAAAATATAAAACAATATATTTAAGATTCTTCAGAAAAGAAGACTCATAAGAATTGTTGCGAAATGGAACTATTTGTATATTAGGGGAGATTTGCCAAATTTGGACCGTCATCTAGATTGGACCGGTATCCTAACCTGAACTAGATTAAAAATTTGAGCCGTAAAATAGGCAACTGATGTTGCAAATGTGGTTTATGGAATCATTTTTAGAGAAACCCCTACGGGATTGCAGTTAGAGAACAAGTGTTTAGTTTAGATATCAATTAAATATTTTAACAAAAGACTAACAGTCCTTACGCTGTTTTAAGGCAAGAAAGAAAATATCGTATTACATCTTCGGAGAGGAGGCTTGTTTGGCTACAATTTACTATGATAATAGGAATTTTTTTTTGTTGTTGTTCACAGATTTATTAATAAAAATCTTATAAGTAATAAAAAAATCCCTTTCGGCAAGCTGGAAGGTAAAGGTAGATTCCTTTACGTTAATGTTACAAAAGTAATGAAATACTACATATTGATCAGTACAGACATAGCCAGTGACTTTATTATTTCTACACATTCCAATGTTATGATTCAGTTGAAAGACAAATAAAAAATGTCAAAAAATGTATCTTTGAGCATTTTATTTTGAAAATAAAATAACTAGTAAAAAAACCACGTCCTTCCAGTTCATATAAAAATTTTAAGGCTCTCTCCAATAAATTTTAAGTTTTTACATTTAAAACTATTATTGATTACGACAGTTAAAGTCATTGAAGTACGTTAAATTATTTATCCTATTCAGGTAATTATGACCTGAGTAACTTGCTTAACACAAAATTAATGCGAGAATCTAAAACAATTATCTATAAATTTTTTCATGTTAAAAATGGGTCAGAAAATGCTTAACGAAACTAAAGTCTTGTCACTCAGAGATGTAAGATGAGTTTTGGAATTAGCATGAACCGGAAAAGGTAAAGAAATTGAACGAACGACCGATTTAAATGTTTGTGGATGTAAGTAAGTCATTTGAAATATTGCTATTCGATACAGGAACTTTCAGTCCAAAGTAACGTTCCGTAAACCTTTTTTGCTGATCACATACAAATCGGAGTGTTTGGAATTTACAAGTTAAGAGATGGCTTGGGACGACAAATGGCTGAAGGTTACTTTCATTGATGAAAAGAACCGGAACTTGGATAGTCTTGATGGCTGGAAGTATTATTGGTACGGTTCGGGATGAGAGAGAAAAAAGAAAACCTTTCCTAAAACGTCAATTATGTGGTGGATCTGTTACGATATGGGAGTGCTTTTCGTTCAATGGCGTGGGTCTCTTCTATTTGTTGCTGTAAAAACAAATTCAGAGGGACTGCTAGTGGCCACTTTTTGCTTACTGAAACTTTTCTGGAAGGGAAAAGATGGATTTATCAACAAGATAATACCCACACCTGTCGTCGAACAATGCACATCTCTTTTAACTTCTAAATGAGACGTAAATCTAACAAATAAATTTAATTCGACGATTTGACTAAAAATAATTTCCAAATTTTTAACAATTTTTTCGAATGTACACCATTTCTTGTGTGAGTAGTAGTTTTCATTAAACTCTTTCTTGTAAGCATTTCATACTTCTATCATGAAAATTCGAATAAATTGTACAAGTATACATGTAGAAGAATACATATTTTTTGCTAATATATTGTTCAAAAGACGCTAAAATCCAACTTTTGAAGAAAAATAATAGATGGGCTATGTTCAAAATCCTATAAAAATTTTAGAAATATGTTTCCATCCTGGAACTGAGCAGAAATTGATTTATGGATTATAGGTTGCCTTTTTTCAGTACTCAGTTACTTCCGTAAGTAAAAAAAAAATACTGGTTGTGTTTTCCGTACTCAGTTACTTCCGTAAGTAAAAAAAATACTAGTTGCGTTTTCAGTACTCAGTTACTTCCGAAAGTACAATAATACTGGCTATTTAAGCGAAAATCTTCTTGATAGCGCAAAATAAAAGGAAGATTCAACAAAAAAATAAATTTATAAAACTTTTCGCCTCCTTCAATGCCCGAGAATTCGATACCGATTTCAAATATTTAGAACGGACAGTAAAAGGAAAAATGTTCCCAAAATAATTGGAAAGTTTTTTTTATAATTGGAAAGTTTTTTTTATAATTGGAAAGTTTTTTTTTATATAAGGATTTAAGTAATAGAGGGAAGCCAAGGTAAGGCCATAATAAAACAATGCCAGAATTAATAGTTCCATCTGCAACTACTTTTTATTTTAAAAAACTAAAATATGAATCTTAAACATCAATTTCTAATGACTTGTTTTTATATTCAACACGAAATAAATACTTTGAGAACGTTTATTTTGAAAAATTTAACTTCTTGTGTAACCCTTTCAAAGGCAGAGGGAGAGAGAAGTACTCTTACCACCAAATTCATTAATCTTTATCTGTCCATGGTCAACTATTTCACCACCTCTGTTTGGAGATGCTATCTTTTATTTGGTTTATGGTCGGATGATAATATTAAAATTGAAGTCAGGTAACTTCTTCATTTTATCCATGGTCATAAAGTGGTGACCCGGACGTGATACAGTTCTCACTGCGCCACAAATCAAATTAGTTATCAATTAATTATTATTTTGAGGCAGTAATGTGTCAATCTGAATAGAATGTTGGCGGAAGTTCTTGCAAAATTTTCAATGGAAAAAAACTACGTTTCAGCTTCTTATTTAAAACCTCAGTGAAGTGTCCTGATTAATTAATCAAATTAATTAACAAATCCATTTATTTTTATTTAATAAGCTAAATGAATTTCTCTTATTAATCAATTTCAATCCAAAAAATATCTTAATATATCATTATTAAACAGAAATCTCCCTTTAAAAAGTTAATGTGAAAGGATAATTACTGGCACGGCATTTATATACTACAGAAATTAAACAAATTAAATAGAATTGAATACTCATTCTGGTAATGAACAATTCGGATCGGTGAAGAAAGCTTTTCAGTTTCATCTAAAAATCATCAGTCACCAAGACATTTGTTTTTATGAAATGCATTTAAACATTGTTAAAGAAGAAAGTAATGAATATGCTATCTTTTGATTCGTGTATTGTTTATAATAGTAGTTAAATTTTTAATTGTTAACTAGACATAAATATTTTCACCAAAATTGAAACAAGATTCATCTAAGCAGCCTGATTTTATCTAAGAATAGCATGAACAATTTAGTACTATGAGTCTGTTTTCATCATAATATTGCTTAATATGCGTGGGACTTTAATCCTTCAATGAAAATGTACTTAACTTTTTGATTGCTTTTATAAACTGACTAGTTTTACGGAACAAAATAAATGGTTAACATTTATTAAGTGT
The DNA here is from genome assembly GCA_013235015.1 of Araneus ventricosus. NCBI lineage: Eukaryota > Metazoa > Arthropoda > Arachnida > Araneae > Araneidae > Araneus > Araneus ventricosus. Next base: position 323,177 of record BGPR01000231.1, read on the forward strand.
AATTTTAGTGTTTAGAATTCGTTTTTTGTTTCAGAAAGTATTTAGTATCCATTATTTAGAAGGGGGAAAAGTATTAATGAATTCTTTTTTTCAGGCCGTTGGAATTAGGGTCAGGTTGCTCAAAGTGTACCATAGCCTAAATTGGGCATTCATATGTACTCCATTCCATTTGTCCCAAGACTGTTTTGTTTCCATCCATTCAAGTCGAAAAATGAGGCACGTCATTCACGGATGTTCGAAAGTTTGTTTTGAGACAAGGTTCAAAGTCGCAGACCCACCCCTCCTCTTCCCCTACGCGGGAGATTTTGAGCTTCATTTCTACCCTCGACGCGAGGTCTCAATGTAGGCAGATCCTTTGATGTACCTCTACCCTCGCCCAGGTCCCAAATTGGAATCGGTGCATGAAGTTTTGGGTTTTGAGTTCGTTTGAATTCCGGCATTGCCATTCTGCTATGCCAGTTTCCATCGGTTTTTACAACTAGCGATTGCTTTTTCCGTCCCGTGTTCCAAAAATTCCATTTTGGAAGAGATGTGAATGACCTGCTTAAATCGTACCTATTCCATTCTGCCTTGGTTTTCGTCGAATCAGCAACGCTGACGGCAGTGCGATGACTACGAGCATCGGCGATGTTAATTCCATTATTTAGAACGGAGCTTTGATGAGTTACAACCTAACCTCGAGGAAAAATAAGTTTTCTGTAATTTTCTTATAGTTTTCTTGCACATTTCGTAAGGCGTAGAAGAATAATATCATTAATAACATGTCATTATTTCTTAGGGCATCATTCTATGCTATTTAGGTAGTTGCTTTTATGCAGCAATGACGCTCTGGTTCGATTCATTCTTTTATGATGCTTACTTAAAATTTTGCACCTGCCGTTGCTTAAGACGTACCACACGCGAGGCTTAAATCGTACCAGTTACTCCTTAAGGGTCTGTTGCACATCTAAACATACGTATCATTTATAGAAAGGGTATTTTGTTCTTTTTAATTTGGAATGTGAAGTGTGCTTTTTCCAATGTTTAGACAGGGCCCATAAACGTGGCAAAACGTACCGATAATACTTAGAAACAGGAAGATATGGACGAGGAGTTATGAAAATTACTTAATGGTGGTATGGGCTTCAACGAAAGTATAATATTCCGAAAACGAAACGGCGACTTCACCTTCTAGAACTAAATAAACATTATGAATTTGGAAAATCGAAAGGGTTGACCGAAGATTAACTCAAGACCGAATAGTTTACTCAAAGAATAGCAATGCAAGGTGTTTTTGTTCCATTTGCTTCCTAGGTAAGACTTAGGACATAGGTGGTACGACTTAAAAATCCGTTTTCTTAGTCGTACCTATGTTATTACTTTAAGATTTGTTTATTTCATTCGACATAGTAAGTGTATTTTGAACTCCCTTGTAATAAATAGCTGTAATATTCATACAAGTTGTGAATAATGCAAAATTTAATCCTTCATTTAGCAAAACCTGTAATTTGTAGACTGTTTTCATTAGGGGGTACGACTTAACCCTTCAACCGGCTGAAACGTAGAAAGTCGCTCTCTGATGACTATTCTAAAACCGGCTCCGTCGCAGAAAATCGTTCTTCGATTATTACTCTTAAACCGGCTCCGGCGTAGAAAGTTGTTCTCTGTTTATTACCCGAAAACCGGCTCCGAAACATTTGCGTTCACCATTTAGCTACAGAGAGGCCGTTTTCAAAGCATTCAGTTGAAGTATTTTTGCCGTTCATAGGGTTAAACAACCTTACCCTATACACAGGGTTAAAAGTTTTTGTTTCCATTTGGAATTATAAATTAAAAGCAGATTGAAAGAACTTATCTCTGACTCAATTACTAAGCAAACACTGCTCGTGCAAAACACACTCCATTTTAAGAGCAATTCAAACTTCGCAGTCTATTACAAAACTAATAAGAAAATTCGGATGACATCGAAGTCTTTTGAGAGCATAAGAAAAGCATGCAGTCAGTGAAGTAATTAAGAGTTTTTTAAGCGAAACTGCTACGTTTAATAAGAACTTTTATTCAAACAAATTGAAAGAAGTGAATTGCTACTGAGGTGTTACTATTTGTCAACTCATCGCTGGAGAATTCCGCCCTTTTTCTGTTAAAAACACAGCCCCAAAGTGAAATGCTTTTATTTTCTTCTTACTTGACATATCTTCGAAATAAAGAAAATTGCTGACACTGTATCAGTCGTTTTTGGACAGCCCCTGGGAACGATTATTTGGGTTGTCACATTTTTTCCGAAACTCACGTTCTTCGATCTCATTTATTTATTGATTTTTTCAAATAATGTTAAAGGAATTTCGTCGCATATTTTGAGCAAAACACACAACTATGCTACTGCTTAAGAATTTATTTAGGATGAAAATTAATAGAAGTGGTACAAAATTTTATCTCCAAAACTAATGGACGCTCAAATAGTGCTTTGGATGATTTATTTTTTGTGCGTGAAAGGTTTTATCTGAGACACATTGTAAATTCTTAAGGAAGAATCTTGGGTTATTAGAATATAATTTTGATATTTGAACTACCCTGTCCAAATTTCTGCTTGACACCAGCCACAGGGAAGAAGCTCACATATGCGCTAGAAAAGAAATTCAACGAAGTGAGCCAGATACTAAGTCACAAT
>BGPR01000231.1:325833-337905 GCA_013235015.1 Araneus ventricosus
AGTGTAAGCAGGGCAATTATTTTCCTTCTGTAAATGTTTTCTTCTACTTCACACCAACCACAGGGAGGAAGCTTACATATACGCTAGAAAAGAAATTCAACGAAGTGAGACACATACTAAGTCACAATGGTTTCTTATTTGTATTAACTTTTGTTCCCTATAGAACTAATGAAAGATTATAAAAGCTTAATATTGCTTAAGTGTAAGCAGGGCAATTATTTCCCTTCTGTAGATGTTTCTTCTAGTGTTAAAATAGTTGGATTTGGTCCTGAAGTTAACAAATGGTAATTGGAATTCAGATTACTTTTTAATTCTTCTAGCTTTCTCGTATACTAAGGAAATGTACTGTAATCCTCGAAAGATTCGACCTCGAAAATTTGATGAATCTGCACAATTAGATCTCCCTGAGTTAGAAAAAACCATTTTTGGAATTAGGTCTGTCTGCCTGTGAATACAATAATAACTTAACCCTTCTTGGTCGGTGTCGCGAGTCATACGTTCGGCTTTTTTGTGCTCGTACGGTCGGCGCCGCATGTCATGCGACGAAGAGAAAAAATGCATCCTTGAAAGTGAATTCGTCTCTACTTAACATCTCGTTATATCCCGCGATTATTTTTTGCATTTCTGAATATTGCTAAAAGGCAAATAGTCCTACTTTCTTCATGTTTGCGAGATGAGATTTCCCGCCTTCAATGGAAAACATAATCATTTTATATTTTCTGCAATAAAAAGAAATGATTTTTTTGGGGGGGTCGGAAACTCGAAAAAAATCCGACTAAAAAGGGGTTAAAATGAAATGACCACCAAAAATGCAGATGTTTGTTAAATTTCGATGAAGTCTACATGCGGGAAGTTATCTTCCTGTCCGTCCATGTGCTTAGGAGCAGAATGACTGAAAAACGCAACGAGCTGTATCAATGGCGAATCCAGGATTTATGTCTGGTAGGGGCTGAGGTATAAAAATTTTGTTTCATCGTGACGAATGTCAAACCTCATGGCTTATGTAAACCAAAATACTTTAACTTTACAGACTTTACTCACTTGAGAATGAGAATCATAAAGAACACTTCAATACTTTCGATAATTTAATAAAAAACACAATGAATATGTTTTTGACCGCGTCAACGCTACAAATACGAGTGGAATCACTACAAAAGTGGGAAAATTTCCAAGCCTGTCAAAAGCCAGGAAGAAATGTTGTCATTTTTTTATGGGAGATTAAGACAAAACACCTGTAGTGATTTTGAATAAAATAAAGAATTCTGGTCTAGCTCTGGGGGGGCCGCAGCCCAATAGCCCCCCGGGTTCGACACTGAGCTGTATAGATGAAATTTATTCTGTGGTTTTATCATCATAATTGTGGATCTGTATCAAAATTTGGACGAAATTCGTCAAAGGGTTGACAGTTTATTGTCATATCTATTCGTGCTATTTGAATGAGATAACTTGAAACTAGCAGCGACTTATTCAATTGAAATTTTGTGTATGGTCTCGTCAACAAAATGATGGTTTCTTGCGCAAAATCTGATCTTATTCTAGTTCACTTTGTTGCTTAGCATTCTTTAACTTGACTTTGCTATTAGGTAAGCAATCTTATGTAATTCACAATGAAGATTAATATTCAAATCATATTTTCTCTTCATGTTGTTCAAAACAAAATGTTCCTTCATGTTTTCCAAAACAACAAAAGGAAAATTCATGATAAAAATACTCCTTGGGATGGTGAATTTGTATCCTTGATGGTGATTCTTCTGTACCATTTGTATATTTTAAATAAACCCGAATTATCGCCAGGATAAATTTTTAAAGATTTAATTGAAAGTACAAAGAAGGGTAGGTGTTCATATGACAAATGAAAAAAACCCATCCCGCAAAATGCTGAGAGTCGTATTCTTTCACTTACTCTGACTCTGCTTAAGCTGGTGAATCTCTTTCTTCAACCGATCCTAATTAAGAGCAAACTTTTTAGTTAACCTCACTTATGACCTTTCTCTATTTCTGAGATATTGCTCTGAAATTTTTATAACTATTTTATTACGCCCTTTTTACGCTGTAGAAATAATTCAGCATAATTCATGTTATTTTGGTAAGAAATGAATAAAATGTGCTGAAATCTTGTAAAACTTCAAATTGTTCCATGCGCAATAAAATATATAACCTAAAATTATTTTATAGATTTTTTCGAATAGATAATAGGTATTTAAATTCTACACAATATTTTGCATTTTTAACATCACTAAAATCCATTTTTTGCTTCAAACCTAGAATTATTTATTTACGCAAAAATCCATCAAAACGTACTTATAGGACATAAACTCCAGACATCATCTTAAAATATTGATATCGTTATATTAAAAAATAATTTGAGAAAAGGCTAAAAATATACTTAAAATGTCTATATAGTGATCTAAAATATCATTAAATATCTTCGGATATTGAAAAAATTATTTTTCCGTAAAAAAATGGTAATATTTTAGGCAATAAAATATTAAAATAAAAAATCACGATTTTGGTCAGTTTGTCACAGTTTTAACCCTTAAAGGCCCTGTGTTGCCTTTAAGCAACACGCCCGATTTTGTCTTCTAAAATCTTGAGAAGAAGACTGAAGCTCTAATGCCTGTCGTTGCCAATTGGATACATCTTGAAATTTTTATTAAATCAATTTACAGCATATAGATGGCAGCCTGAGTGCTCATAAAAATAAAAATGAATTTGTTTTTTCACTTGAAACTGCATCTTTTTAGCTTTGTTTGTAAGCTTGAGAATACCATATTTTATCCCACAATGTTGAGGGAAATTCCTTGTCCTTATTATTATATTTAAAATTTATCTGTGTTTAATAATATGGAATTTTAGCAAGGAATTTTTTTCTGAAATAAAGCCCAGCGTTTTTAGTTGGTAACAATCGGTTTTTTAGCCATAAACCATACTTAAAACAAAATAGGATTTTTAAAAGCATTCTTAATATGTTGTGGACGCGGTGGCCTAGTGGTAAGGTCTCGGCTTTGGGCTAGAGGGTTCCAGACTCCACTGAAGATCCGTCGTGTATTGGGTCTGTTGCACGTTAAATCATACGTAGGAGGCCAAACGCCCTTCCGTTGGTGTGTTGTGGAAGTTTGAAGAGGGGTGCCAGCTCAGGTGTCGTCCACATCATCTGACTGAGGTTCAAAATGACGAGGACCGCTCCAAAATAGCCCTCGTGTTGCTTCAAAATGGGACGTTAATAAACCAAAACTAAACTAAACTAAATCTTCTTATGTTTTTTTCAAGAAATAAAAGTCAAAAAACTTACTTTTTAAAAAATCGGGCTTTTAAGAGTTAACGCCTATGGTACCCTCAAGAGAGAACGTTTAAGTTCTTTTTACACATCGGGAATTGAATGCGGTTTTTTCATTATGTAAAAATTATGTAGAAAAGGGCAAAATGCGCTCTTGGCAGAGAATCCTCATTCTGTAGAAGGCTAAAGAGTATGGTGGAGGCATGCCTATTGATTTTTATTATCCACCATCCGAATTATTAAGGATCGGCTATTATTTCTCTTTCTTACTTTTGAAATGACTCAGTCTACTCTTCTTCGGAGAATGAGCTGCAAATTATCCGTCATGATTCACGGGCCCACCATCTTATTTGTCAGAGTTTCACATTAGTCATGATAGGTCTCTGTTATTCCCTCCCCCCGACGCTTGTCTTTGAAAGCCATTAAGGAATTCACCTGGGACATGTTCGTTACTTAAAAGTGATTCCGTTAAAAAGGATTGTTATTTAGTTCCGAACGGTTTGCTTCGTATTCCAATTCCACTGACCAATCAGCGACTCATCCTAGGAGAGCCACGCCCGTCGTTGCACACTCTAGAGGAAAGACGACTCGTTATTCGAATTTCCGCTTTAATAATTATGGAGACCTTCATTCTTTTGGCTCGGCGTAGAAGATTATGCAAGACAGTTTCTGCTTTTCATTAGTTGAAAGATGGAAGTGGAATGAAAAATCCGGAAACAAAGTGATTTTTTTTCAGCTATTCCGCTTTCGAATCTCTCATTTTTCTTTTGGAAAGCCTAAACTGCATCAGGAATTCAGATAAAAGTTGATCATCCTAAATTTTATTTTTTTATGAAAGAAAGCCTTTCACGATTTCTGGTTTACTATATTCGGTGGAGTCTGCTCTCTATTTCATTATCTGAATATATGCATATAGACAACCTATAATTTCTTGAAATCACTGTAGGCATTGAAATCATTGTCAGCATATGTAGAGAAGTAAATATTTTATCCTAGAGTGGGCTTTCCTAACAACGATAAAGAAATTCTTCTTAGATGGGCTGCATGTTAAAATGGCCTGCGTTGTTCTCGAGTCTAAAGAATCTAGCCGGAATGAAGTGTTAATTCTAACTTCAAGTGAGTAATGCATTCAGGATTCTTATTTACAAACCCAGTCTTCAAGGTGAGGGGTGTGGAGCTTGAAGAATGAAGTTTTAATTTTAACTTCAAGCGAGTTCTGCATTCAGGACCGTTATTTACAAACCCAGTCTTTAAGGGAAGGGGTGTCGAGTTTGAAGAATGAAACCAGAATGAAGTGTTAATTTTAACTTCAAGGGATTCTGAAATTTAGGACCCTTTTTCACAAACCCAGTCTTCAAGAGAGTTTCGACTCTGAAAAATGAAACCAGAATGAAGTTTCACTTCTAACTGTAAGTGAGTTCTGCATTCAGGACTCTTATTTACAAACCCAGTCTTCAAGTCGTTCAGTTTTTGAGGTTGCTTACATGAACTATCTGCAGTTAGCGCTATCAACTAAGAGTTGCTACATTATTTAACTCTTCTATAGATTATTATTGGTTATTACTAATCGTTTCATCAGAGTTAGTCAAGTTAGGCGCTGTGATCTCTCAGATCACATGCTGCTTTTTTATTCACAATTTCTTAATCTTTAATTTTTATAGTTGAATACCTCAACATATTTATTTTTATACTTATTATTTTATTTCCACGATGTTGCAAAAGCATCGCTCCGCTGTCTTTCAATTTGTTCTCATAAAAAAATTTGTTTTTTTAGAGGCTATCGTGAAATTAGAAAAAAAATACCAGTATTAGTCGCACCAATTTTGGAAAATCATTCGCAATTTCTAATGAAAATTCACCGAATATGCTTAATTCATTTGGTATTAAGCAATTACCATAGTTAACAACTTAAAAGTGCAGATTAAAAATAAAGAGGAAAAACGTTCCACTTTTGTCGCGGCGATCTCAGAGCGGATTTTGCTTTCCAGTCGTTGGCTAAAGGCGAATGAAGCCAAAATTTCCCTCGAAGGTTTATGAAGACAGAACACCGCACCATGTCCCCGTGTCTGATGCCATTACGGCAATCGAACTGGTTGAATGGACATGGGACAAGGTTTATGAAGACAGCTAAAAGGGTGCGAAACCATTGCCAGGAAGACACCAAAATGTACCCAAGGGATCTCAAAGATAATCCGCGTCTAATGGAGTGTCAGGCATTGCCATTAATCTAGCTGAATCGCTAGATTTAGTTTAGCTATATTAACGCCCTCTTTTGAAGCAACACGAGGACTAATTTGGGACGGATCTCGTCATTTTGAACAGCGGTCAAATGACGTGGACGACACCTGACCTGCCACCCCTCTCCAAAGTTTTGCACCACATCAACGGGAGATCATTTGGCCCCTACGTACGATTTAGCGCAATAGGTCTAATGCACGAAGGATCTTCGGTGAAACCTGAAACCCTCCGACTCTAAGGCCGACGCCTTACCACTAGGCCACTGCGGCCTCCGCTAACTGCAGAAATGGAGCAAGTCCAAGGCTCAAAAATCTCTTAAAAGGAGGATGGGTACGTCCTGTAACCAAAAATGTACATGAAGTGTGTATTAGAAGTTAGCCTCACATTGTAAGAAAATATTAAATTAAATTTTGGTTCTACAGGGAGAAAAGTAAATAGTTTATTTATCTCTCCTGTAAATTGATTTGTTCCCTTTCTGCAGTTAGTGATTTAACTATGTAATACCATGGAATGCCACGATGATATTTAGCTTGCTTAGCTATTTTTAAATTTCGAAAATTACCTCTCAGGGGCTTTATTAATGAATCATACCTTATTTAAATTTCGAAAACCACCTCTCAGGGGCTTTATTAATGAATCATTACAGTTTAAAGTGATTTCTGAATTTTTATTTACTGAGATCAACTGTGAGGAGACCTATGATATAATCGATCAATTTGTTACGAAATAAATCTAGACTATCAGCTTCACCTCTTCCTAAAAATATCTTGTGTAGGCACTTTTTCTTTTAACCCGAATTTATGCTAGTGTTTGCGTGGGAGTAGGTGGGTGTTGAAACAGAATATTTAAGTACAGGTGTAAGACATAGACAAACTTAGTTTATTCTATATTTTTGCATTATAAATCTAGATTTGTAAAAATATATAGGAAACGCGTAGGCTTAAACCCAAAAATCCCCATTCCTTCCCAGATTTAAGCACACGTAATGTTACTTCATCCCTATTCAAAAGAAGGGATAAATATTACAAAAATATGAAAGACACGTTGCTTCGAAATAGCGAAAGAAAAATTTCTGACTTTTTTTTTAGTTCTGAAGACTGAAGATGAATGCTTAACTTTAATCTTTGAAAAATAAATTAAATACTCACCTTATTATATTAAACTCAAAAATTATTTGAAACTTTAAGAAAATGTCAATTGAAAGTAAAATTTAGTTTCATATAAAAAGCAAAAGTCGGAAAAGTAATAGGGAAAGAAAAGAAGGGAACATAAATTTACGGAGTTTTACTTGGTACAGTAGAACCCCGGGAACTTTTTTTTAATTTTCTGAAAAAATTTTACTGAGAAATGATGGAAAATTAACAATTACGAATCATGAAAAAAGGCTAATATTTATTCCTAACTTAAACGAAGTATTTGAATTGGTCTTTAAGAATGAATACAGCACCTTAATTAGTAGAAGTAAAATCACATATCTTCATTTATCCTCAACTTGTTTGTCACTGTACCGCGCGAATCGCTGCTAGCTCTTTCCTTACTCCTTCACAGAGCACCCAAAGTCAATACTGTACTGTATTGGTATATTAAGAGTATTTTACCGAATTCCCCGGAATTCGAATAGAGATAAGCCGCAATTAGTTAGGATTCCCGATGTTCCAAAAAACTGAACTAAGCTAACTTTTGTTCCTCTATCAAATTTTTTGACCATGTTTGGATGTTTTTATCATGTATCCGGAAAGAACTATTTTCAATGACAAGCAGTTTGCAGCCTCGCAATTAAACGTATATTGTTTTAATTTCATCCCGTATTCTAAAAAACTGAACTAAGCTAACTTTTGTACCTCTATCAAAGTTTCTGTCCATGTTTCGATGTTTCTGTCGTGTTTCCGGAAAGAACTATTTTCAATGACGAGCAGATTGCAGCCTCCCAATTAAACGTATATTGTTTTAGTTTCATCCCGTATTCTAAAAAACTGAACTAAGCTAACTTTTCGTCCTCTGTAAAATTTTCTGTCCATGTTTGGATGCTTTTGTCATGCTTTTGGAAAGCGCTATTTTCAATGATGAGCAGTTCGCAGTCTAACAATTGAACGCGTATTCTTTTAATTTTATACCGTATTCTGAAAAACTGAACTAAGCCAACGTTTGTTCCTCTATCAAATTTTCCTTCCACGTTTAAATGTTTTTGGAAAGCACTATTTTCAATGATGAGCAGTTCGCAGCCTAACAATTGAACGTATATTGTTTTAATACCGTACTCTTAAAAACAGAAGTAAGGCAACTTTTGTTCCTCTATCAGATTTGCTGTTCATGTTTGGATGTGTAGCTTTTGTAGGACCGGAGTACTTGGGATTTGGAGCACGCTTCCAGGAGGCGAGATTTCTTTTCCGGAGCGCGAATGTGACGAGGTCTGTTTTTCTTGTCAGCGGAGGGGAAATGTATTTCCGGCGACAAATGTCAGAGTGCCGATAATCAGATGGAAGATATTTTTCCAGACTGATATTCAGTTTGGAATTTTTCTTCTCATCATGAATCGTATAGTAGCATTTGCCATGTTGATAAAATTGATTTGTATTTATTTGACAATATTTGTTCAAGAAGGACATGCCTGACAGATTGCAAGTATCGTGGTATTTGATTTCAAATAAGCTACTTCATGTTATCTACGCAACCCAAACTTTGAAAGCGTACGTGACAAAGTTTTGGGAAGGATTTCGTATAATAAAATTTTTAGGAACTCGAGACGGAATATTGGTGAGATGTAGATTTTCATAGGTAAGAGTACGAGACAAGAATTCAAATCTTTTTCAGCGTTTCGCGCGCGTTTCTCATTCATACATGAGACGTTCTTTAAAAGTTGTTTTTCACTATCGCGTTGGAAATATTATCATGAAACAGCATCCAACTGGACACAAAGTTTTGAGCAATTAGGAAGAATATTGTAAATGAATAGAATTTTCAAAAATACACTTTTATTAGTGTATTAAAAAGTAGAAATCTATTTAATTTAACAATTTTCTGCTTTTTAATCTTTAATTTACTGTCCATTATTGTAAATATTATGGAATCTTGTATTTAATAATTTTTTCAAATTCATTATCAGCTACTGTTGTGCCGCCACGATAAAAACCCCAGACAACAGGCATGCAGGTGGCGGTTGTTATGGAAACGGGATATTCCACTGCATTTTGGGGGTGAAGGAAAGGGCTTTATTTCATTTGGTGCTGATAGAACCGGCGAAAGTCTCATGTCGCTTTGTACTTCGGTTGAAAACGAATTCCTCGCCTAACGAAGTGCGCTTAGTTTACCAAATGTTGCGGTTGATTTGATATCCGTTTCCTCCTTTTCTTCGACTCGTCTACTTGAGGCAACCCTGTTCAGGGTTTTTCTCTTAGCGGTAGGACAGTATCGCCAGTCGTATTGAAACAAAATTAAATTAATCGGTTAACTAATAATTGATTTCTGAAAATATTAGAATAGTGTAAACACGCAAGTGTACAAAATTTCAAAACTCTACTAGGATATCAGGAAGTAAATGGAAAAACGATTATTAAGTTCCATCTTTACAAACATAGAATAAGACAAGCTAAATAAAAGTGTGTAACAATTATCATATTTGTTTCTTGTTCTGAAATCTTCTAAGACAGTAATTCTAATATAGTCTTTCTAGCAATTCTAGAAAGTATGCATTCAGAACGCTTGAATTCAAATTCGCTTATACATAAATTAATTGCGGAAGCTTTGAAACTAGGTATCTATATCGATGATTTTTGGATTAAAGTGAAAATGAAAGTTAATATGAAAGTGAATAATAAAATGAAATGTGAAATTTACAAATGACATATTTAAAAATAAATCTATTTCATTTTAGATATCGATTACACCAGGAAATTTCTACAATTAAATTTAAGAAAGGAAGGGAAATTGGATTTCTAACTCATCAATTTATTTTTAAGACCACATGTTGGGTTTTTTCCTTATTTAAATGTGCATGAAATTAGCTCAAAAGTTGAAACGAAATGTTTGTGAAAAGGAATTCAATTCAATTCTTAAATTTCTTTTGATAGAAGCATTCTGCAGGTATTAATCAGTGCAAATATTTCTACAATATTATGAACTGAATTTTACTAAAGGAAGAGCCTACGTTTTCTTTTAGATCATCACTTCATACGAAGTGAAATAGTATGACCATTAAAACGAAAGTCATGAAGTTGACGCAGTATGATTTTAAAAATCTCCTTCTAGATTTCAGCACGTCTAAACTGAGCTGTTCGTACCAAATTGGGGACAATTTTCTGATCCGAAGAATGAATTGAAAAAAAATTACCTGCAAAATAAGTAACAAAGGCGATGAGTAACGTTGTAAGGAATATGAGGATTATTGTGGCCATTTTCCAGGAACACTTGTGGGCGCAGGTCTTCTGGAAATGTAGTCTGGAACTGTTGATGGCTGCGGAAGTGAATTTGGAGGAGGATGTGAAAGGAGGTCTCGTAGGTCCTGGTGCTGTGGGGGGCTGGATAAGCTGCGGATTGACACAGTTGGTGATGGGAACCATAGGTCCTGTAGTAGAACTGGGAGTACTACAGTACACAGGGAGAGGATTACTGTAAGTAGGCCCTCCAGTTCCTCCTGAAGTATAAGTAAGAGGATTGCCAGCATTGTTGTGATGAGACTGTGAGGATGGGTTATTCACTCCATTGCCAATTGAGGAGCTTTTTTGCTCATCAGATTTCGGAAGTTGTACTTGCTGAGGTTGACTGTAAATCCTGAAAAAGAATAGATTTGGAAAATTAAACGATTCTTTCCCATTAAAAATAATTATTTACCGTGTAATAGTGAGAAAATTGACTAATTTTTAAGTATCAAAAGCATTAGTAGTTTCTAAATAACTGAGAACTTCAGCTTTCAAATATGTTTGAAAAATTTAAGAAAATCTCTGACGTTTGCATGTTCAGATTTTTAAATCGTAGCAAATTAATTAGCTATACATTGGTTTATTGGACCCAGGTTATTAAAAAAAGAAAATTTGTTGTAGACATATAAGTTTAGAATATATATATGCTAGAGAAGGCAGCTTTTCATGTTACTAATTATCTTCCTTCTCAAAAGTCTAATTGTACTCCACAGTAAAATTGTAAAAAAGAATGTAGAAAAGTGTCGCAGATCTCATATCCATAAAATTAATCTAATTGTTTGTAAACTTTTCATATTTTATAATTGCTCAAAAATTATTAAAATCAAACGTATATATATGCATCTTTTTCTCAACTTAACTTTAAAATCTGTGTTTCTATTTCAAGAATAAGAAAATCTGTAGGAAACATAAAAAGAATATCCTATGCATAAAAATTTTAGGAGACAAGTAGATATTATTATAATAAAATAATAAATAAAAACGAATTACGCAAACAAATATGATGATTGTAATTTCAAATACGATGTAAATGAGTTTTGAGATTTCTGTCAGGAAGGGTTATACAAATAGTTTTAAATAAAATTTAATGCTGAAACGAGAGAAAATTTGACATCAGTTTTGTCTAACTAAGAAGTTAGGACAGATGTCAGTTTTGATTTCAATGATTATTTACTGAAAGAAGGCAGCTGGAGTGAAACCAAGAGGTCTGCTTTGTTCTTTTAAATCAATACCAAAACCTTTACTATTTAGTTTTACAAGCAACATAATAAAACTCTTCTAAATCATTCCTTTTCTTAAAATAAGAATTCAAATGACGTGATTTTTAATGAGTGTCAGAAATACACTCCTTTCCTTAGACAAGACTTTCCTCCGCCCATAATCACCAAAGCATAAATAACGCGTGTCTCATTTTCGGGCCCGGATGTCTCGATTTCTTGTCTTCGTCAAACTAACGTTCAATTTTAAGTCTGATTTATACACTTCGAGCGTAACAATAAAGTCAGACGTGTAAATAAAACGTCATTATTTATGATTTGATAGAGAAACGCACGCGAGACTCGTTTCCAAATCACCTGACAAACACGAGTCAAGAATTAATGGCACTTCTTCAGCATTTGATCGGGCTCGGTTCGCTTGTGAAGAATAAAAAAGGGGTGGTATATGGATGTTGCTTCGGCTTCAAGGGAACTATTGTTTCCTTACTTTTAGGAAGATTAGATAGAAATTGGAATGAAAGCGGGCAGAAAGCTAACTATCACTATTGATAATAGTAACTATCACCGACTCTTAGTCGCCCTTAAATATAAATGTTAAAAAAAGATTAAGAATTTAAATTTCATAAAAATTTAACTAATTTTTAAAACACTCTTTAATTAGTCTACTAAAATTAGGATTTTTTAAATTTAATTATTTTTTTCTTTTTAGTCTTTTCTTCATAATTGCATATCTATATAAATAAAAAATCATAATACCGAAAAAATGCGCGAATAGCTTTTATGGTATAAATATTCAAATTACAGTGTAGATTTTCTTTTTTTTTTTGCTCTCAAATTTTTTGATAAATTTTTTCAAATTTTTCTCACAAATTCTAAGAAAGGTTTTAGTGAAGGTTTCGTGAGAATCAATAAAATATTAAATTTT
>BGPR01000231.1:337915-378358 GCA_013235015.1 Araneus ventricosus
AGGTGAAATCATTCGTATAACAAAATCAAAATTTAAATATATTTCTCGATTAACTGATAATTGTATTCTGAAGATATTAAAATAGTGTGTTATCATAGAGACCAAACAAGTTTGCAAAATTTAGAAACTAAATTATATCAAAAAGTGACTGAAAATCGGTTAGAAAATTCCATATTTAAAAACATGAAACAAGTCAAATGAAATAAATGCGTGTAAAAATGAAAATGGATTCAAAATTAACCATCGCCGTTGATGGCCGCTCTTAGTCTCTCTAACATAGAAATACTTTTATTTTTTAATCAAAGATTCTAATTACATAAAAATGGGTTTTATTAATACATGGAATATTTTTTCTGCAACCAACACTTACGGTTAAATAATTAGAATTCAAGATTTCTTCGCGTAAATGAAAACAATAGGAAATAATAGAGATTGATTCAAGCGCGAAAAAGTACCAGAATGAGTTTCTATGATTTCAAGATATCTTTTGTTTCAAAACTGTATATCTTATCTATATATATAAAACGTTTATGTGGCCGAATTTGATAATCGCCGTTTGGCAACAGCTCGCAAGTTTGGATTATTGTTTGCGTTTGAATCGGCGGAAGTTTTTAATTGGTTTGAAGTCTGAAACAACAAAATTTGTTTTCAGTTATATCGTTTGAAGTAAATAAGTTTGAGTTTGGATTAGACAAATGAATGAGTGTGTGCTTAATACTGATTGTCCTTTTCAGCTAAAAGTTTCTGAAAAATTGGTTTATTGATCGCTCGACAGCTCAAATTTTCTGAGGGTTTTTTTAAAAAAATAACTATCCAGAGAAAAATAGCGTACCTTCCTTCACTTAATAATAATTGGAATGAGTGTGTTTACATGTGCGGAAGCAACATTTCGTTTAAAAAAGTGCATGTTTAAGATTTTGCTTTGAAAAACGATGTTTGAAAAAAGCTATCTAATCAATTTTAAAATGCTAAGGGTAAATAATTATTATGGGTTTTAATTTTGAATAGTTAATATGAACATGTTTCAAGTCACTATTTTCTTTAAACTGTCCTTTTTTAGCTAAAAGGTTGCGAGATGGGTTATATAATTCTACGACAACTAGAATTTTCTGAGATTTAAAACGTAAATGACTCCACTGACGAAAACACTATATCTTTCTTGACTAAATAATTATTGGAATAAGCATGTATACAAGTGGGGAAGCTTTTCTAGACAATATTTAATTGAAAATTGGGAATGTATAAAATTTTGTTGTAAAAAGCAAGGATTTTGGAAATTTTTATTATAAAAGGCTAAAAGTAAATAATTATTATGGGTTGTAATTTTGAATAGTTAATATGAACGTGTTTCAAGCCACTTTTTTCTATAAACTGTCCTTTTTTAGCTAAAAGGTTGAGAGATGGGTTATGACATTCTACGATATAACCCACAACTAGAATTTTCTGAGATTTAAAATAGAATTGACTACACTGAGAAAAATACTATATTTTGTTTGACTAAATAATTATTGGAATAAGCATGTATACATGTGGGGAAGCTTTTCTGAACTGCATTTCATTGTATAGAGGGCATATTTGAAATTTTGGTGGAAAAAGCAATTTTTTAAATTTTTTTTTGAAGATTTGGAAAAAGGCTATCTTATCAGTTTTAAACTTAAAATTTTGGTGGAATGAAGTTATGTTGAAATAAACTGTTAAAAAAATAGTCAAAAGTGTATGCCAAGAAGTTTTAAATGACTGATTTCTGATTGATGAAAATAATTTTTATTTTTAATAATCTTTGAATTATAAATATTAACATTCAAATTTCTTTCTAACATTTACATATTACCAGAAGATTTTAATTGTAGAAACTGATGAAAAATTAATTTTAGAAGTTCATTCAATTTCAAATAGTTTAAATTTAGTTTGAGTATTTAATGCACTTACAATTTCCTAATACTAGCAGAAACGCATATCTGTATGGCGAGTGAGCGAAGAGAGCTGGGATCACATAGTGATCCCAAAAGAATCATAACGTGATTCTTGGGGGTTGGAGAGCCGAGCGAGCATAGGGTGTATATATATATAAAGATTTACTGTGCTAGGACGCGCAGTGTCTTCATTGTAGAAAGCGAAGTGAGCAGGTTTGCGTACCATACTCCTCCTGGGGGTTGGCGAGCTTCAGCGAGCATGGGGGCAGAGTCCCCTAGTTTTTAAATTAAAATTCTGAATGGTACTATGAAACTTTTGGTGTTCCCTTAGAATGTCTGTCATTCACATGAGACAGGTTTTTTTCGCTCTGTCATCTGCAAAACGTACAAGATAATGCAGGAGTTAGTAATTACGGAGAAGAGATACGGTTAAACTTCAAGAATTTATTATGTTATGGAATGAATCGTAAATAATAAGAAGAGGGTTTTTAATTTCTTTTGCTGGATATCAAGCAAAATTTCCGATTTTTTGGAATAATAAAAATGCGATAGGATGAAAAGAATCCCGCAATGTGTTAAAATGCGTGAAAAATTAAACTAACAACCATAAAAAGGTGCTTTATGGTAATTCTGTTAAGTAAGGCCCAATGAAAGGTAGTTGGCTGATAGCTCAAGGTTAATGCATTCCCATAGTCCAATGGGATTCGCACTGCACAGAAACATGCAAATATTTAAGCCCGTTCTTCCTGCACGTGTGGAAAGAGTATAAGTAGGTGTTTCAAATTCTAATTTTTATAGAATGTACGAGTTATTGAATAAAATGTCACTCGCGGAAGATGGAAATGTCGTTGAGAAGGTATTTAATGGATTGTTTGCGAAACATGTCGCACGATTAGGGAAATGGAAGGACAGATACTGGCACTGGTCTTTAAAGATCTAAAAGTAGCCACAAGCGTCAAGTCAAGAATCTTGAAACAACTTAAAGACACTGGTGAAAGTCCAAAACGTGCCCCAGTAGACTCTTAGGACCGTTATTTGCCAATGATGTTTAAAAGAAATAGCCACCTGACGTTAGCCTTGAATTCAATGGCTGCTACAACAACTCGACTATCCACATGTATACTGTGAATGTCAGGCTTCATAAAAGGATTGTTTGCAAGGAAACCCATGATTTCCCCCCTCTATTTCTGTGTGCGAAAACGCGCCCGGCTGAAGTTTTGCTGAAATCATCATGATAAGAGTACTAAGGACTAAAGCCAAATTCTTTTTACTGATGAATCCTGTTTTCATATGGCGAGTGATTCCATACACGTTAATCTAGAGAGTGAACACACGAAAAAGTCTGAGAACTTCCTTCAATGGCATCAATACAAAGATGGTGGAATAATAGTACAGGTGGGCATCATTTTCAATGGCCGCATTGACCTGATCAAGTTTACCAGTGCAATATGAATGCTGAAATATTCAGAGCTGAAGTTCTTGATCCTCATACCAAATTGCTTAGGAGTGCAACCGGCAATATCTTTCTCCATCCCTATGGAGCTGCACTAGTGACAGATTATCTTGAAGGAGAAGAAGTCAAGCGGATGGAGTGGCCGCATATTTTCCGGATTTAAATCCGCTAGAACATATGTGAGACGCTGACTTACATCACTGCAGTTCTCCCCTAGAACTCTCAAGGAGCTTCAAGGTGCCATTTATTGCGAATACGATTTCTTATCGCTGACACTTTTGAACTAACTAATAAACAGCATGGAAAGTCGCTATAGATCTTATATTTCCTTCAGGGGTGATCAACATCTTCTCATACATTATGCTCTTATTTAAATTTATTTTTTGCAGAAATAAGCCATTCTGCATTCTGAAGGTATGTGAGGAATAACAAAAATAACGATCTTTTGCGAGTTCCATGTCCTTAGCTGCAAAATCATTCAAGTTACATGAGTTTTTGCAATTGTTCCTTTAATTTTTTCCGCCAATGTAATATGGAAAGTACATAATACTTGATATTTGTTTTTCTGTAGAACTAATAAAAGTGGTCCTGATTCAAATAATTTAATCCAAATGGTTTACAGAAATTTTAAAACTTTATATGCAATCAAATCTTTGCATGCCAAATTATTTTTGAGGAATAATGAGCAATTTATTTGTTTCCACAAAGCAACAAATCGAATACATAATTTGGATCCGCCAACTGCAATTTTATGTTAGTTGATTTTCAGAAGAACAAACACCACCTTCCTCTGGTTAGGACATTTAGCCAATGAAATCAAATTAGCTCGAATGCAAAAGTAGATGTACTTTAAAGAAGAAAGAGGGAAAATGCCGAAACTGAATCTGAAAGATAACATTGAAAAAGAAACATGTGGAATTGTGCAAACGAAATTGCTAATCACCCTCTGAAGAATAACTAGAAAAATAAGAGATTGTTCTGAGTAGAACCGATAATCGAATCAGAATGTTCACAAGATTTTGAAAGTTTCTAGAAGAGCAAACAAAAAATCCAGAAAGAATCTCATTAATCTTCTTGAGAGGAGGTAAAGGCCTGGATGTCCGAATCATATATCATCTAAGTGTGAGGTGTGAAGAAGAATAAACTGAACTTTTACCACGCGTTTCTTATTTCACACAACTTAAGACTTAGTTTTGATTTCTGTACACGTGAAACTTGATGAAACTTTTCCACATGAAAAGGATTGATAGCTGAAGATCTTGCAAATGCTTTCAGGTTTTGACGAAAAGAAGAAATGTTTTGTAAGAAATTCATCTAAAGTTAGGTTTCCTAGATGAAAAAGAGCAAATTGGTGACTAAACAACATGTAAATGATAAAGTCTATCTATATGTTTGAAAAATTGGTTCATATAAAAGCATTCATTTCGAAGTAACATTTCATTTAAAAATTATTTGTCATTTAGCCCAAAAGCAGGTAATGTTTTAAGAAAACAGATTCTGTCAATTTTGGATGTTCTTAGAAATCGTAAAGAAAAAAAATTAAGTGCAAAGGTTGCTTGTCAGACATTTAAAAGTAAATATTTCCATAATGGTTTTCTAACAAGAATGTGAAATGACTTATTAAACCCATATCATTTCTATACTCCTAATCCCTTTTCTTAATACTGACTTGAAGTTTGGAATACTAGCTGGAAAATCGTGTTTATACTTATTGTATACCTTGGTATCTGTGTACCTTGTTGATAAGTGAGCTAATATGAACAAATTTTTTTCAGCAAAATTTTCTTTGTTGAATAATAAATTAGAATACATACTTCAATACAATGTTTTTGAAAATAATGTACCTCTGACAGCGAAACAATGATGAATCTCATGTTCTATGTTACGGGACAAATACAATATCTTCATAGTAACTTTCAAAATATCTATGTAGAACGTATTGCTTCTTCATCAATCTTATTATATATTATCCATTAAACAAAACTTAAAAAAGGCTAAATATTATTTCAGATAAGAGTGGACTTTTAACACAATGTTATTAACCCTTTCGATCCGACTTTGCATGATTAAAATTTAACTATGAAAAGTAGTATGTTGACATAATAAAAGACGTATACTAAAGTTTAAAAGTTCTTCTGTGGCTATATGTCCCAATCACATAGTCGACTGGGACTATTCCAGTAAAATATTTGTAAAACTCTCTTTCCTGTCACAAGATTAGCATATCAGGAAAAGAACTTTACAGGTTCGTAACAATAATCTCGTTATGAAAACAACAAAAGCATAAGTCCGTAATCTGAAAGTCCATTTGCAATCTGAGGGTGTTTCCAAGTTTCTTTAATCATAATTTTATTCCCTAATTTTTTAAAAACACAGAAAAGATAAAAACCCACGTAAAAATGGAAGTTATTACCAATAGGGAATAAAGTTTACTCTCCGGGACGCATATGCCCATTAGGGCCAGAAGGGTTAATGCAAATTCTCTTGTAAGAACTGCATTCGCTAGACAAAGAAAACCGTTGGTCTGCAGAAGTTATGTACCGCAATCTTAATCAAGTGAGAAAATTATTTCTACAATTTATTAAAGCATATATCAAGATAAGTTGATAAGACATTCAGCGTTAGTTTATTCATAGCACTAATATTGACCGTTCTCCCCCGCGCGCTTAACCGACAGAGGAAGTGTTTACGATACGCCAAAGGGGTGATCGAAATTTCGGAGTCATTTCCCTCCTCATTTGAGATGCTATTGCTTTCATTAAACTAATTTTATGTTTCATACATGCAAATTAAAAATTCGCAATAAAACTGATGATCTTTAATCATTATCTCTTTCTGAATGTGCGTGCGTGCTTGTGTGGATTTGAAGTGCTTGGCAGTCGTCCGAGATATAAAATAATTTTTATTTTAGTCTCGAAATATCTTTAAATCGATATAAGTTAAATTATTAGACGAATAATTTTAAATTTAATTTCAAAAAATATGTTAAAAGATTCCAAGCCATGACCATTTCGGAAATATTACGCGCGAAGTCGGCGCGTGATATCGGCAAGTGGAAAATCATAGAAAGAGTAGGCCAAAAAGAGAGGTTAAGATTTGATTCCTTCGAAATGGAGAATGTTCGAAAGAATTGCTGATTGGTATTTTTAAGAAGCTCGCGGTGCTTATCTGAGCAAGCGATCAAGCTCAGACAGTGAAAGTTACAGCAGTTAGATTTTGAAAGGCTCGGATACAAATAATTTACTACACAGAGTGTTTAAAAAAACAAAAAACGTGGACTAAATTAAAGGGAAGGTCAAGCATACACGAACAAGTCGTTTCCGCAATGCAAAGGGGTTTCGCTACAGGGATCTTTTTCTCAGTGAATTAAGTAAAAGAAAAATACATTAGATAAAGTGTAAAACAAAGGTGTCATGAAACATAAATTCAAAATAGCACAACACAGCTGAATGAATAGCAACTGTTTGCGCTTCCCACTTCCTGTCTCATTGTGACGTGGCGCCGTCTATAACTTTACTTTACCAGTCAAGCTTATAAAGAAACTGAAAGTGTGTCTGAATGTTGCACCTTACTATCGGTTTGTCTTTGAAAGCGCTCTTGCTATTGTTGATAACTGCTTTTGATAGCACTAAAGTTTGTGTTTTGTTGGAGATGCAATGCAGTTTTCTCTAACACTGTTCAATCTACGCTTTAAATTGAATGCTGGCATACCGCCACCGCAACAACAACATTACAAGTCGTATGCAACATGAAAAATGCAATGGTGAGTGGGGCACAATATCAGCAACAAACCTTCGGAGTGCTTAAGTAAGTGTTCAAAGAACCCACTGTCCGAAGCTACACGCGCGCGCTGTGTTGTTGTGCTGCTGTAAATTTATATTTCATCATACCTGTCCTGTAGACTTCATCTAGTATATCCGTTTCTTTTTCTTAATTCGCTGACAAAGAACCCCCTGTAGCGGTAAGCCTTTGCGTTTGTGATCTCAAGTTCTATGTCAAAAATGATTTGTTTCTGTAGTCTTTACCTACCCTTTAAGTTTGTCTAAGGACTTTTGAATCATCCTGTCATATATGTATGCATAAACAATTTTGTGTCAAATGAAATCTTTGGATGTAAACTTAAAAGAACACAATATGACCAAATATTCTTTTTAAATCAAAACTCCTTACATATTTTTCAAAGTTTCTTTTCCTGCAAGCCTTCATTAACAAGATCTTATGTAATTCGTTTCGCAAGTGGTGTTTCTTCTTAATTATGATTTTTTCCTTTATCTCGCAAAACACGAAACAAGTACCATAATACAGACCATTTTCTTTACTAAGCGCTTTTAGAAAATGCAATCTTCTACTCAGCAGAGATGTATGAAAATTTCTAGAAAAGACTACGGTTCTATTTTAAAGGAAGGGCAGGGCAAGACCCATTTTCAGTTTTTGCATGGCCCCACTTTTACCCCGGACTTAGCAACTGCCATTACTATTTACATCATGCCTAGAAACGGGCACCTTAACATTTACGATCAGTACCTGTTGTCAGCAATAAATACGAGAAAACAACATGCACAAGCAATTTTTTCCCTGCCATGAAAAAGAAAAAGCACGCTTAAGGCATTTCTTTTCTTTAATTTCGCTTTTTTCTTCAGCAACTGCCTCTTCTTCGGAGCTGGGCGGGACACAAATCTTGAATACTACGATCTCGGCATTAGAAGGGAGAGTAAATACGTGGAAAAAAAGCGAAACAACAGAGGGAATGGATGAGCGCGGATTCTTTATACATTGAAATTGCTTTAAGAATATATTGACTAGTGAAATAACACTTCTGTGTTCGCTCTTCTTCTTTATTACGGAAGTAAAGGAATACGCTATGAAAAGTGCAAATTCGTATGATGCTGTTTCTTCAATACTTTTTTCCCCGAGTGATGTTGATAAAAAGAAAGTACGAATATCTGCGCTGTAAAGTGAAACAATTCTCATTGTTCACTGAAAAGAAACTTTCTTCTTTTTTCCTTTCTTTTTTTCTAGAAGTATAAAAAAGAGGAATCTTTCCATTTGTCCTACTTTCAGCTAGAATGAAATGATGAAAGATACGTTTCATTGTTCAAAAACCAGACGTTTCTCGAAAACGAATTAATAAACCAGTAATTTGTGGAAGATAAAAAATCCACGAAATGAAAACAAAGCTAAACTCTTTGTAGCTATTCTTAAACGAATTGTAATGAGTGGAACGAAGCAAATTGTGGTTGAAATTTTACTTTTTTTGAAAACTATAGTCAGACTCCGGCAGAATGAACAAAGGAAATATACTTGATATCATTAAGCGAAAAAATGCCCAATTATCATTTCAGATTCGATTTGTCAGTGGTTGTGAAAATAATGTTGTGGTTTGGAAATTTTTATTTAATTTTGCTCAGAAAGTCACCATATCTTAATAATATATATAACGGAATATTCATGTTTATTTTTTAACCTTCTAACGGGCGAGCGCCAAATTTTCAAAAAATATATGATATTTCGATCTGAAACATGTTGAAATAAACGATTTTAAATAAAATTTTATTCTTATTTAGGCTATTCTGCTTATTGAACAGTACGACCCCCCAACCAATAAAAGAAAATCGTATATTTCCATATTATGAAGGATGTTATTTGTAACAGGGTGTCTAGGGGTGTTCCTGGTGGAGGGTTGAAAACACGAATTTTATAGAAATTAGGAAGGATTTTACGCATAGTGCAATGTATGCAGAGATCTCTAAATGAATAGCTTCGATATTTGACTTTTCAACTAGGAAATCTATTGTGGAACCAGAAAGAACTTAGTAAAGCGGAGTAAAAGGTTTACGTCGTATCGTAAACGTTGAAGTCAGGACAGATGCGAAACTGATTGTTTGTATAATAATTCAGTTTCCAGTTGTACTCGGTTTTATAACTGAGCTTAGTTACTCGTGTGTTAGCAATCTTTGTAAAAGAAGAGTAAAGGTAATTTTTAGTAGACTTCGTCACCTACAAACTCTACTTAACAACTCTTATGTACGTTATCATTTCTTGTGGACAAATAAATAGTAATTTCTAATAGACTTCGTTATCTGCAAGCTTTACTCAATATTTTTTTTTGTACGTTAGCATTTTTTTCTAAAGGAATAAGAATTTTTAGTAGACTTCGTCACCTACAAACTTTACTCAATAACTCTTTTGTCCATTAGAATTTTTTCCAAAGAAATAATAATTTCTAGTAGATTTCATCACCTGTAAGTTTTACTCAACTTCTCTTGTAGTTTCCAGTTAATGAAATACCTCCACGAATGATGTTGATACCAAAAGTTCTATAAATGATGGTGACTAGTATCCTGTTCCGGGGAACAATTTCCCTCATGTTGAGATTCAGTTTTAAATCAAAGAATAACATATTCCCAAGAAGGTATTCACTCCTATCTATTTCTTCTGATTCTGTCCTTCTTAATTCTGTTCTTAATAGATATTTTATTTTGATCTATTGTTATTGAGTGAAACATTTCGAGTATGTTTTTCTTTCATTTCCTTTCGTATCTTCATATATCTGTTTTATTTATATCAAGATAACATTACTTTACATAATCCTTGATTGAAAATAGTTTCAGTTCTCCTAGTGAACTCAATTTTATTGAGTGTTTATTCTTTTCATCTCCCACGCCGACCCTAAGGCATGTGATGAGTTGGCGGGCATGTTATTACTCTGAGGTTTATTCATCGACGTGGTAAACTATACTTAAAAAGTAAACTATGAAATGCAGAGGATGTAGAAGCGTGGGAAGAAGATACACCGACTAAGATAGACATCTAAATAGGAAACCTATTACGTTTCGGACTATGCTTAAAATCCCTTGAATAAAGAAATATTTATTATTGATAAAATATTTAATATTCATTATTATAATTGAATAAAAAAATTATTTTACCAACTAAAAATAAATAATTTTCAAACTATGAGTAAAAATATCAGTACATTAATAAAAGTTATAACAGTTTCTGAGTTTAATAATTTTTCCGAAATGTAGTTTATTAAACTAAGTAAAGTAACATAGTAAGCTACATAGTACAGTATGCAAAACAATTTTAATTTAAAGAAATATGAATTTGAAGCTCTGTTTTGAAAGCGAGAGCTGCATCCTAGTGATAATGAAGCTCTTAACAAAACAATGAAGATATGAGACGAAGTTTATGCAATTCTTCGGTAATTTGTTAATCAGTTAAGTTTGAGCCATGTGACTTAATCCCTTCTTGTTCAGTTTTCTCTGTATAATTAGATAGCACTTTCCATTTCGGGATCGTGTTGTCGTATTGAATCAAATAAGATTCCACAGAAATTGAGAGAAGTTTATGGAATCCACAAAACTTTTGCAGCAAATTATAACGTCCATATACGAAATAATTTTAGTTTATAAGTTTAAAAATACAATAAATCGCGATGCACTTATACTACATGGGTACATGAGTGAAATGGCCAAGTTTCCTAACTCAGCTGTTTAATTGCCAATTGGGTATTCAAATCGTATCTACTAGGGTAATATAAATCTATAATTATATAAAGTAGGAAATACATACTATACGATGTTCCGTCTAATTTTTATTGATATGCGAAGCATTTTGGGAGCACTTGGAGTGGGTCCTCTATCTCCGTTTTTCAGATGAAGTTGAATGGTTAGTTCCATAACAATCATTTCCAAGTGATTTTTAAAAATTTTACCTGATAATATTTAAGTGGAAAAAATGCAATGCAGACTACCCGAGACAATATTCCAGTTTCCAAAACTTTTCAAAGACAGTTCTTCACAGACTCGTAACTCTGGAATTTCAGAGTGTGTAACTGTTTTATATATCTTTTTCTATGCTTATTTGCTTATACTTTATTCTTACAATTTTTTTATAATCTTATTTGGTCATTCTTATCGTAAAATATTATTTTGAATTCTGTATTAATTTATGTTCAGTTTTAGTTGATAGCCTTAGTTTAGATTTTTTGTTTTATTTTGTCAGTATTTTTCTCAATTTTTCAGAATGTTTACATACATGTCATACGTGTTTGTTTTATGCATATGTTTTTGTTTTTATGTGTTGTGAATCTTCCTTGCCGATTTCCGTGATCCGTATACCATTTGGTAGGTAGGTGAAACAGTTGAGGTTTAAATAAATAAAAGTTACCCGAGATTGTTCCGAGTTTGATTAAATGCTCCGGAGTGTTCCGCTTATTTGTATTTTACTTTTCCTTTTAAAAGATAATTTGCTTATTTCTTATGCTGATTTCATTTAAAAATGAAATTCTTTTAAAATTATTTTCATAACGTGGCGAGAAACTAAACTACATTACTAATATAATAGCCCAGATCTCTCGGTAACGCTCTGACCTCACCAACAATAAAACTCGAGCCATAGCACTGCGAGACGTTAAACAGCATTATTTAATTGTTAGAGTACTTTCAGTAATTTTAAATTTAAAATAGTAATTGTCGTTCTAATTTCAAATTTAATAGATCTAAAATAGTGAAATCAAATTTTCTATCGATTGATTTCTCTCGCTATAATCAATAGTTCCCGAGAAATTTTAAATTATATTAATTATATATTTCAAATTAATTTCCGTTCTTCAATAGAAAGTAGTCAATTACGTCAGTGGTATATCATGCGCGTGATATAGTTTGGACGCCACGATGCATCTCATTATTTATTGCAATCGCGATGATATAATTTGATAATATTTTTTGGCAACGTTTGTCAAGCAGAGAAGTGCTTTGTTTTGAAACTAGATTTTCTATCTATCTACATTATATCTACTAGATTTTCTAAATGTTTTTAAATAAAAGGTTTTCTGAATAAAGAAATATGCAAATAAAAAATGTATATATTTCCTGTCATAAAATATATGTTTATTTAATTTGTTTTCAATCAATGTTAAACATTTCTCTCGCATATATATCTATTTAAACACGTCAAATTTGACGGGAAATCTCTCGAATGAAGAGGCAATTTATACCCGCCATACGGTGAGTTTCCTAGTTATTTGAGAAAAGGCAACGGTTAACTGCATTCGTTCGCACTTCTATCAACATTCGATTCTATTTAGCAATGTGTAATCACTTTTATTCAAACTGACATACTTGAAGAAGAAAACTTTTCTTCCAATCATAGGAGTCATTAGTTTGAATATTCTGTTTCATTTTTATCTTTCAAAAATAACAGTTTATTCGGTCCAGGAATTTCAGTTTGAAAATATTACTTTGAACAATTTTATTGTAAATTTAATTTTTAAAATGAATGATTAATACTAATATAATGGGCAAACCAGCTGCTCGCCGAAGGCGGTTATTTTTAATATAAGTCCCCTATTAGCGCAAGATATTTTACGATATCTCCGCGATGTGGCTACGATAATCTGAAATGCCGCTCAAAATCATAAAGTTTTCGTATGAATATTGTACAGCAGTTTGCGCTAATAGGGTCATCATTTAAGTGAATTTAAAATAGAAGCGCATATATCTGCATTCGCGGAGTACAATGAAGTAAAAATTTGTATTTGCTTATGTTTTCAATGAAAGACTAAAATATTGTATTATAAAAATATTTATAATGTGCAAAGAATGAATTGGAATCTCTCTCGTCGGAAGATGAGAATTTTAAAATAAAACACAATTTAGTTGAAAAACTGATAAAAATACAAAATAGCTCCATAACGACCAACATTCATTCGTGGTAGTATAATCTCTTGCTTTCTTAATTAAAATTGTTTACAATAGCAAATACGCTGATGAAACAGTGCATACTTTTGTTAAAATATATTTACACAGGATAATTTCATTAACACGTTTACCAATTAGACTCGTACAGTTAACAGTAAGCATTCCAAAGTTCTAATAGTTTTTCGTGTCGCAGAAGAATTTCAAAATTTTGCGCAGAGCTGCTCTTTACCAATTGATTTTCTCATGTGCTGATTAGGAATATAAATCGGCTCTCGGGTTTATTCGAAGACAAATTCATTAAGCTAATAATTAAGATGATTAGCTGAAGAATCTAATCTGACTGTTTGTAGCATTAGAAAGCTGTACAAGACAACAGGGAAAAGTGTAACTGGTATGTGCACCGAAGGAGAAGAATTGCTAGTTAATGACGATTTTCAGTTGAGATCAAGAAGTGCACTGATAGATATTTTTACTATTTATTTGTGAAACATAATCAGAACCAAAGTGCACACTTTATCAAATAGTTATATCCAAAAGTTTGCTAACGCCTGTCCATTTGAAATATTTTATGCATATTTATAGTTAAATATTGGGCTAATGTGATTTTTGTTAGCAAAAGCAAATTAATTGATATAAAGGAAGAAAAATTTGTAGAAGCCATTTGCAAATGCAGTAATAATAAGTTGGCGGATAATCTTGTTACAGCTGGTTCATTCACTTGCGTTTTCACGCTGATGAAGTTTTTTGTGAAAGATTTGTTCGTCCATAAATAAGACAAGCAATAAAATGAATCCTTTCATGCAATTCCAAAAAATAGATAGGAAATGTAGTGACGATGTCTTTTAATTTTGTATGAGATTTCCTCTTTGTTTCAGTATTTTTAGAGAGATTTTTCGTCCATTTATAAAGAAAATTCCATTTTAAACAGACTTTATAAAGAAAAATCAATTTAAAGCCTATAAAGTTTTACGTCTTGTCTTAGCGAGAATATTTTGTGACTACGAAAGTTTGTCACTAAAAAATAATAACGACCGAGAATACACCCGCACTGCAGATATTTTTAGAATGAAACGGAATATTTTGAGAGGGAATATTCACCTTCTTAAAATAAGAAAATGATGGAAATCTACCAGTTTTTTTCTACGAAGTAATTAATGAAATTTTTATTGATGCTAATTAAGATAAATTGCTAGAGATACTGCGAAGATAATAAGATAGCACTGAGCACAGAGCAACGTATTCATATGGTAAAAATAAGAAATGCAAAAGAGTTAAACTAAGACGGTAGCAAAATCATATACAAATATCTGAATTCAAAAATAATACTTATTAAATTGCATAATATTTATTTTCTCTTGCCATGAAATTAAATTTTTCAGTTTTGACGTCACCGGCTATGTTAATAAAACTATATGCCATCATGTGACAGGGATTATAGCTGAAACCCTCTTCGATGCAGTACAAAGTTTTATGACACGTGTTAACTCACAGTTTCATGGATAACGACCGTTACATTGTTTATTCTTGTACTAGTTGCTTTTTGCAATGGGCTGTGCCTCTGTACAAAATACTGAAACATGTAAATCACTATCTGTTGATCCCATTATTTCTCCAAACTATTCTGGCAAAAAGACATAATTCAAGTTTTTGAATGCATTTTTCTTGCAGATTTACTGTTCTCATGATAAAATCGTATGTTAATTTCCACCCATCTAGTGTTTTGAGTTATCGTGTTACATGGATATAGAGAGATTTCTCGTACATGGATTTCGTTCAGAATTTCCTAGTTTAATGATGTGTTTCAATTTAGTTATGTTAATACCACGATTTGAAGTGACATGAGCGTTATTTTGGGATGGAACTCGATATTTTGAACCGTAGTCAGATGAATAGCACAGCCTCTCCAAACTTACGCACCACACCAGTGAGAATACTCTCGAAGGATTTAGCGTACATATGGCTAATCTTCCGTGGAAGCGAATGTTGAACGCGCGACCCTCCGATCATGGAAGTGCAGACCCTGGCACTAAGTTACCACAGACCCTTCCACTAAGCCACCGCAGACCATCTAATAATGATTCTACCCTGAAAGAATATGTATGATTGAAATACACATTCTTACACATGTTTAGATTATATACATGGAAATAGATGTTTATTTGCGAAAAGAATGTTTCTTTTCTTAAAGCCCCTGGTGGATTTAAAGTTGAAAGTATGATCAAATACAGCATATACAAACATTTTCTTGAAACCGTATAAAAATATTATCTTTGAATTTGTTTTCCTGACGTTCCCCGAGAGTTCATTGTTGAAATGGAAATTTTAATTTATTTTTGATTTATGCAACTTATTTTTACGATTGAGGGCTTTGTGAAAATACAGTGGAGTAACAAAACAAATACAGAACTATTTTACTTTAACATTTGCACATCCACTTGGATCCGTGAGAAACTGCATCAGTTTAAGGATTTGCTTTGTATAAGAATATTTTGCGATGACATTTAAAGTTTGAACTCATTAAAATTCTTTCATTCCACTGTCGAAGTCAAACGTTTATCAGTTGGAAATAAATGATTTAATAGAACGCAGAGATGGCCCTCAATATTTACAATTAACGAAAAATAATTAAGCAATTTTAGAATCAATAAAAATTAAAAACGCAATTATAATAAGAGCTAATATAGGATCATGTGTTTATATTTTAGAAGATACAAACTAGCTTTAAATACTTATTTCTCCGTTAGACTCTCAATGCATAAGTGTATAAAATTGTATTTGAAGTGCTATTTAGAGTAATATTTTTCAACAAATTTCGTTTCCAAACTGTATGCTTAATAAATCTGAGATTTTATTAATGTTTTACATTCCCTTTAGTGCCTTTTATCTTCTTTCTGCAGTCGAAGAAAAAAAGTGAGGGTCAAATTATGTTTTTAAACGCTTTTGCTAAGTTCGAAATGTTTCATGTCTGTATGTATGCATTTAAGGTTGGAATTTTGTGATCGATTTTTTTACTCACTTCTTAATGCACTAGAGTTCTGAAAATTTGTATATTTATTCGATCTTGATGACAATGCAATATTTTAATAATTTTAGAGCTCTCAATTATCAATTAAAAAAAATTCGCAAAATTGCATTTGCACTTGGTAGGTTTCATTGGCGCCATCTAGAGTAATTTTCAAGAACTAAAGATATTCATCGGTGCTAAAGTAATGCTAAGATCAAATATAAAAATTGCAAAAGGGACTTGTAAATGGCTCAATTGGATACATCACGGATAACACGTGGCCACTCTTCAGACGTGAATAAGTGTACGATCAATATATCCCATCAGTAAAAATATACTTATGACATAAATTAAAGACTGAAAATAATAAATGTAAAAAAAACTTTTTAAAAAAACGCTTTGATCAATGCATTAAAAAATAATAATTTTGTTTTCAAAAATCTGGAGGTCAAAACAAAAATCGTATAAGCGTGAGGCGCTGAAAACAATAGGATAAAGATATAAAACCGCAATAATTATCATAACAAACGAAATGCTATTAAACATTCATCATATAAAATATATTATAAATGTGATTACAATTCTAATTTACTTACAGCTTTTCTACCTGCGCCTCACGCTTTTCCGATTTTTTTTCTGACCTCCAGATTTTTGAGAAAAAATTATTTATTTCTTTTTTAATGCATCGGTAAAAGCGTTTTTTAGAAAGTTTTTATTATATTTATTATTTTTTTATTTGACGAATTTTTATTCTAAAGAAATGTAACGAATTTTATACCGAAAAATTACCAAGTCGATTAAAGGATTCAACAAAGAGCTTGTTATTAAATTGGATAGAATGTGAAGAATGAACATACCTTTCATTGTCGTCTATACTAAGCTTGTTTGAGATATTTCTAAGATCTTGACTGTTGCTATTGATTTCAAGGCCTGAATTCGATTCGATGAGAGGCGTCACTTTGTCGTCAAGGCTCACGTCTGTTGAAAGAAAAAGAACATTGCTCCAACATTTCATCTAAAGACATACCTTGCTATATGCACAAATTAAACCAAGCTATTATTTAAAATTTTATAACAATATAGTTTCGCCACTCTTCTGTATGCTTATTACAACATCAACCACCCCACAAGTACAGAGCTCCGGGTACACAGAATTCTCCCAATCAAAGCGCTGCTTTGGTTTAATACTCTAATCTGCATCATCTCATCAATGTGTGAATCTCATCAATGTGTCTGAATCTCATCAAAGTGTCTGAATCTCATCAATGTGTGTGAATCTCATCAATGTGTCTGAATCTCATCAATGTGTGCCTGGCTAGAGATACAGCCTTCTCTGCAGTATGAACCGAAAGAAAATAGACCTCCTACAATTCGTTGTCGCCAAACTCAGACTTTTCTAGTTGAACTGGGTTTCAAGATATTGTATATATTCCTTTATTTTGCTGTCAATTCTATGTGTTAACACCAACTTTGTAAATTCTTCATTTGTCATTCTTCTGCCGTTGTAATTTTTTTTTGCAACTCAATAAAGCCCACCTACATCTATACCAACCCGGATAGGAGCCACACGAGCTCTAGAGACGGCGATGTGGTGTGGTGTTAAAGTGTTAAAGTTGAACTGGGTGCTAAACTTGCGGTTTTACGCAAGAACATTTTAGTTCAACTGTCCTTTAGTGCTCAATTGCGAGTATTTGTGTGTATCTCCATATGTATTTTCCTTTACCCTTTTGTAACCAATAATTTTTAAGTTGTTTTCAAATTCCAATTAACGTTCAGTTTAAATGTATTCTTTATGTATTGTAAATTGTAATTAGACACGGATCTTGCAACCCCCTGCTAATAATACCCCCACAGGTCTTTGGTCAGAGCAAGAGATGGCTAGAGAACGTCTTCTGATGTCTCTCCCACTTCAGGCCCGCTACACTTTTTAAATAACCGAAAGTTTCTAGTTGCAGTGGCATGAAATGGTATCTTGTCTTGTATGCCTATTAAGTTTCTTTCATTTTATCTCGGTGAATGTGCACCAGAAGTCAATTGCTCTCAATAACCACACTAACACAGAAAGACAAGGAGGCTGAATACCCTAGTTCAGGGGTTCCCAAACTTTTTTCCCTCGAGTACTCCTTGATTAGTCTTTTTATTTTCACGTGCCCCCTACTGTCATAACCTCCCCTCTAACCATCCATCTATACAAAGTAGTTTTTATCAATAATTTTATGGGCCTAAGTAAGCTTAACAGTCAAATGGCCTGAATTTATGACATTCGCTGGACTTACGTTTGGTTTTACATATCATTCCATTTTTCAATAGTATTAGTTCAACGTCATTACAGATAAAATCAGTATTGTAATAATTTCGCATTAACTTACAAGGATAGCTAAAAATTACAATTCCCTTTTCTTTCTTTTCTTTTCTTATTTTGAGGGTAGGTTTAGGACTTTCACAACTTTGACTTTTACTTTTTACACGAACTTGGGGCAACAAAATTCTGTAACATTTTTAATCCCTTACGTTTTTTGTGTCCGCCATTAACGACTTTGAGTTCGCGTACCCCAACTGGTCTTTCGCGTACCCCAACTGAGCCTTCGCGTACCCCAACTGGGCCTTCGCGTACCCCAACTGGGCCTTGGCGTACCCCTAGAGGTACGCATACAACAGGTTGGGAATCTTTGCTCTACTTAATGTTTTTTGTTCGAATGTCCATTATTGCTTGCTTTGGAGCCAAGTAGAAATCTACGGCTTTTACAAAAAGGAAAACTTTACTTTAAAAACCGATACGGCAATTAATCAAAGCATCTCGCTGACAAATTTTTTCCTTCGAAGAACTCTAAATGTCAGAGGTAAACCATCTAAGTAACAATTTTAATATTTTACAGGAAAGCTGAAAAATATTCCAGATCGTAACGTATTGCAATGCGCCATTTATTTTTAAGAGCGCTTATCTTTTTTTTAACTTAGAGCTACGACGATTTTCCCATCCAAAGATGCAGTCGGAATAACACAAATACGGTAAAAATATCAAAATCAGCAAAATTGGACAAGACAGTTTACCTCTCAGACACCGAACTGGAAGTAAAGGGTGCTCCCAGCAGAGCGGGCTCAATTCATGTTTCATGCTTTCGAAAAGCTTCTGTGTTTCCGGGGAGTTGAGCTCAACGTCCGTAAAAAGTAAAGCATTATTTATGAAATGCATTTAGCTTTAATATTCCATTGAGTAGTTAATCTTCCAGCTTGCGGACGTATGTAAGAGATCGACTAGAGAAGAGTTTCCTTTTTTTACCAGAGGGTGCTAGGAAAGCATAACCTTGGCTATTCTTCCAGCTCCTTTAGACGAACCGTTAGTCATCAGTTGGCATTCGAGGCGTTAATATGATTGCTATTTGTATTTCACAGATCTTGCGTTTTATGTCTAAATTTCGATTATTTTTTACTTCAATATTGTCTTGACAGTTTTGTGTTACAAATGTATTTTATTTTCACGTCATTCAACTAATTATTTGGTCAGTTTATATTCTTTGTTTTTATTGTTTCCATTTCTTTTTAAATAAATATTATTTAAAATAATTGTATTTATTAGCCGCTACCCAATTACAACCTAATTTGAATAATAACCCACTTAAAAATTGATATTTTACGCCCAATAGCGAAATACGAGCGTCCTTTCATGTTGATATAGAGGACGCACCTGCTGGAAGGTTAATAAACATAAGAAACCGGAACTTCGGGTTGAAAAGCACGAACTGTACCTTGGGACGGGTATATAGATGATATGCCTGCGGTCAGCATAGTTGGCAGGTAAGGAGGCTCCGACTCACACTCACTCTCCAAGTAGCCTAGTCTAGGACGCCTACCTAGGCCATCTAAGTGAAGAGCAGGAGGAATGTTGCGCCCTGGTAACATGGACGCAGGAGCAGGCTCCGGTGGGCTTTCGTGGAACACTGAAAAGAAAATTTCAAGATTATGTTGCAGAATTTTGATTACTAATACAAATACGAAAGACATACGTTTAAAAGTACGGAATCACACAACTAAAACTCACACATAAACAAATAATAAATGGCTTTAGAATTTCGAAAGCTAGCACTATTCAATGTATAAGAGAATAATTCTTTTTATTTATGGAAAAATTGCAATTTTTATACCTTTTAATGTTGAATAATTGATGGTAACATCATCTCTGCTAAGAGATAGCTTTAATAAAATCTTTTACTAAAGGTTCTAATTAGTTAAAGAGTTACTAATTATCTTTAAGCTGATTGCAAATAAAAATGAAAAAACTAAGCATTTAACTAATCACTAACGTGTAACTAAACAGTCATTTAACTGTTCAATTATATGTTCATTAAGCCTCTCACATTACATCACTAACCATTTGACATTTTCATTCCCTGAGGAAGCTACTGCCAACCATTAAAATGCTATAAAATTCAGTTTAACTTTGAAAATATATGGTAATATTATCTTTTTTTCAGAAAATTTCAAACCTCGAATAGCTTGTGGTTTAAGAAATTGAGCTTTTGGGGGATAAAGAAGAAAAAGCACATTCTTTCAACGTTCAGAGAAGGAATTTAATGGATGTTATAAAATTGAATAAATGAATTCAGAAGGTACTTCAACAACCAACTGAAGTGTACAATATCAATCAATCCTTTGCAAAATGCTCGATTAAGCTGTGAAATTTTCTTCTGCAACTTTTTACTTCCTCGTATATGAAGTATAGAGTTTGTATAATTTAGTTTAGTTTAGTTATATTAACGTCCCGTTTTGAAGCAACACGAGGGCTATTGTGGGACGGACCTCGTCATTTTAAACCGTGGTCAGATGACGAGGACGAGATCTGAGCTGGCACCCCCTCTCCAAGCTTCCGCACCACACCAGTAGGAGGAGGTTTGGCCACTGCATATGATTTAGCGTGTATCAGGCTCCATACACAGCAGATCTCCACTGGAATCGGGCTTCAAGCCTGTAACCCTCTTGCCCTAAAGCCGAGATCTTGCCACCGAGGCTCCAATGTATAGAAAAAGAAAGTTTTGTAATTGTTAAAAATGTTAGACACCCCTGAGAACGAAAACAACATTTTTCGAATTATGTTATAGACACTATAAGCTAAATAGATGAAATTTGGTATGCGACTTTTATACTGAAATTGTAGATTTCTATCAAAATTTGGACGACATCCGTGTAAGGGAAATCGTCCGCATGCATGCTAACACCGTATCTCTAGAACGCAGCAATTCGGATAGATAAAATTTGGCGTACGGCCTTAATACTAGTATAGAAGATCTGTATCAGATTTTGGAATTAATCCGTCAGCGGGTACTTTCTGTCCGCCACGAGAACTGTCTCCGCCAACTTGTCTAGTTTACGGCGGTCGCTATAGCAACTGGTTATGTAAGGGAAGATCCATTTCGAATAGGAGGAATCCAATGGACGTCGGAGTTTTTCAATTCTAGGAGCCAGTTTGCGGCGGAACACATTTGAATGATCTTCTACCCACTACAAATGGATTCTTCCTACGATAACCTGTTTCTATAGCGACCGCCTTAAACTAGACAATTTGGCGGGGACAGTTCTCGTGGCGGACAGACAGTAGACTGTTTGTCGATGTCTCAATTCGTGAATATGTATACGCGATAACTCTAAAATAGCTAACAAGCTAGATAACTAAAATATGGTATATTCTTGTGTCTTGAAGAAATGTGTCAGAGTTTTGATCTAATCGGCCAGAGGGAAGAGGATGAAAAGAATCTTTTATTTTCTACTAGCAGCCTTCGGCGACCAGCTTGTTCGCCGGGAATATAATTTCAACTGAATCTCTTGTGTACAATTTCATATTCATGATGCCATTAACAAAGAAATTTTCAATTCAAATCATGATAGACATTTAACTCGTGTTCTTGCACTAACTTTCCACATCTTCTGTTCATTGTCCTTAATGGAGTCCAGTAGCTGTTTGTGTTCATATATCATACAATAGCATCTCTCAAATTCCTCATGAAAATATGTATTTGATTTTAACTTCAAAATGACGTGGCACATTTTACTTCCAGCAGCATGTATGGATGAAAATAGGCTGATTAAAATATATCATTAAACATAAAAATATTAGCTTAGCTTTCAACAATGGAAGAGAAGCACGGAAATAAATATTTGTTTAAACAATGAAAACGGTTTGAATTGCGTTGCAACAATGAAAAGTATTGTTGTAAATTATGCCAAAAATATTTTTAAAAATTTATTAAAATTAGAGAAATAATGTGTACGACAACTGAATTGATATCATTGTAAAGGTAACTTTCAAGTGGTGTCAAAATAATTTTTCTGCTTTAATATTTTCGAAAGTTATTAAGGATAAATGCCGAAATTTTGCTTAATTTTTAATTAATTAAAATTTCAAAAAAGGGCTCCGAGGTGCACATTCCCACCCTCCAAAGTATATTTGTACCAAATTTCGTAGCTCTAGCTCGAGCGGTGAACCCTGCAAAGCGCCAACACACAAACGGACGCACACACATTCTCCTTTATTATTGGTTGCCAAAACACGCTCTCCTCTGTAAGTATACAAGAAAGGCGAAGGGAAAACTTTCTTGGTAGTTTAGTTTTGTTAATCATTCTTTACAGCTAATCAACGCAAGTGGAGAATTACAATAGGACTTCTTTCTTGAAAACAAGGAAAAACATAAAACATGGAAATGTAATGATTAAATTGATTGGACTAGAGGGTGATGTCTCTTGATTGTTCATTGGACATTTCTAGGATGACAAGGTGAGTCGCCGTTTTACCGGTTGCTTCTCGAGGATTCGCCGCCATTCTAGTAATTTCTATTCCAGAGAACTCTCGAATACATTTTGTATCTAATTCGTGTAAACACCAATATTACGCTATAGAAAATTCGATGACTCAAAAATGTAGTTACTTTTTCGTCTCGGGAGTGAGACGTAGAATTTTGGCGGCATTTCACACCCATGAAGTGAAGCGAAAGATGAAGAAGCATTTAGTCCAATCAATTTTCCAATGATTCTTCGAAAATATGCTCATTTTCAACAAAGGGGTTGAAAATAAACTGAATTAGTAACTCGTAAATGGTGTATGATAATATTTTCTTTAAATAATTAAAACAGAAAATATAAATTCACGTCATTCAGAAAATGCTATTTTTCATCAACGACTTCAAACTATGCATGAAATGAGTTTTTAATTTACAGGCTGTAGCTGTATCGATAGTGATGATTTTCTTTGAAAAGAGAGAGTTCTGGTTGTTTTAACTTGGGAGTTTCTTTGAAATAATTTGAAGCGCGTAATTAATTATTAAAAGTTGAAACGGAAAAATTAAAAATCCCTTTTCTTGAAGGAGCACTTAAGGACTGAAACACGTAGAACATTAACTGCGTAGATAAATACCTAAGCATTAAACTTTTTTGGTAAGTACACCTGAAAATTCCATTTTTTACCGGAAGAAACCACATCTTTGAATTTTACATAGGTTCATCTTAATTTTTAACAGCAAATGAAAGTTGCAAGTTCACGAAGATCAACAAGAAAAGCCTTCTTTTTTAATAATATTTAGTAACATTATTTTTCTTATTTGTTTGCTTGTCTCTATTTTAGTTCCTCGCTACTTCAATTAAATGTTTATACAGAGTAAGTACTAGTACAGAAACACTTTTTCTTATTTAGCAAATTGAAAATAAAATTTTAGTAAAGATTACTGCTCATTAAATTCAACAACTTACGAGTTTTAGTCTGGGTTTTAATGAACCGATCTTCGTCTTTAACCGTGTAAATTATACCCATAAAAAGTATGCATGCATAGTTACTGTTTAGTTGAAAATTCCTTGTAGACTTAAAATATCAGCATTAAAATTCATCATAGATTACATTAAATAATGATACTATATGCAAAACATAAAACTGAAATAATAGCATTAAATTTTTTTAGAAGTTCATAGAGTTGGTTGTTTGTTTTATTATTTTTCATTTAGTCTGGTTGTGCTTTCCGTTGAGTTATAAATGTTACGGAGGTCTTACGGCTAAACCCATTTCGTGGCACCTAACCTAAAGTTTTTGAGAAAAGGTCTTGAACTTCGCGAGAAGGATCTGGTTGTTTTCAAATGTCGGTGAAAATAACAACAACAAAAAACCCTGAGGGTTTGCCTATGAATTTACTTACAGATTCCATTCCAAAATTTCTATGAATAGTTGAAGTCTATTTCTATGAAGATTCTTAGAATTTGGTTCTGATTGTTAATCCCAAATGGGTAGAGCTTATGTCAATAGAAGAAAAGAACTTGCTTGGACGGCAAAGCCTTGTTGTTGAAGGATTTTGTTCCTATCAGAGATTGTTAGGGTGGCCTTAGCTAGAAATTGATATTCAAAATAATAGTACGAAAAATAAATTTCTGGTCTAGAATAAGTCTGGGGAATTTGACTTTTTGTGTCCAAGTAACTATTGGTTCAAATGCTTCTAGATGAGTTTAGACAGAATGGCTGTTTCTGAGCGTAACCGCTTTAGCTTCTGAGCCTAATCCAGTATTAATGGTGATGTACCAAAGAGCTTTTCGACTTTCTTCAAGCTTTATTGAAAGGCACTTGCAATGTGTTCCTAGCACGGCAAACATGCGTCTTTTCGTAGGTCTTATTTAATAAAATACAGGATCGATAGAACTGTCAAGATACGTTGCAACTTGTGTCATTCTATTTCGGAAAGTTTTCCCTATACTCTAGTTTAGTTATATTAACGTCCAGTTTTGAAGCTATTTTGGGACGGACCGCGGTCAGATGACGAGGACGACACCTGAGCTGGCACCCCCTCTCCAAACTTCCACGCCACAGCAACGGGAGAACGTTTGGCCAATATGTATGATTTAGCGTACAGCAGGCCCCATACACGGCGGATCTTCAGTGGAATCGGGTTTCGAGCCTGGAACCCTCCGGCCCAAAAGCCGAGGCCTTATCACTAGGCCACCGCGACCCACTCTAACACTTAATTAATATTCGTCGAGGAATGTAGATATAATGACTACTAAGTAGTCACTTTACATTTAACACAACACCAAAAATAGATGAATTTGTAAATTAGTTCATTGTGTTATGATCTGTCTGATATCCGAAAACGATTCCGCCAATATAAAGATTTGATGTTGTACTCTTCTGTGGTAGCACTCTTAACGTTAGATGAATTAGCTATGACTATTTTTAAACTCAAACTTGTCAATGCAAATGAGGAAATTTTGTGCGGAGTGATCCAGAACAATATTTTTAACAGCTGGCTTAGAAGACAGATCGGATGCTCGTTGTTGGGCAGGTATTGTGGTTTTTTACTAGTGTATGGAACATTAAAACTTAATATATATTTCCTTGATCTGGGAAATGTTTCTGCTAATTCTTTTATTATTATACGTATGTGCACTTCTAGTGATTAGATAAAAAACGTCATTAAATCTGTCATTTAACAACTAATCTGGCCAGCATGGGAAGATACTAATATAAGAAATAAAATAATCTCTCGCAGTTCTATTTTCCCGATTAAAATGAGGTGAAAGTTAAGTTTAAGGTACGGAGCCGTTCCTCTCCAATTTCCGTCGCCGATTCATAGCCGCCAAGAGAAAGACGGTTTAGCGATGTGCGGAAATTCACGTTTTTGGATTTTTAAAAAAAAACTAGATTCCTAACGTTCAAAGAATAAGCGTAGCTACTAGGCTCCCGCTTTGCTGAAAGCGAAGCCGCTGATGTTTTTGTAAGTTTAAAAATTTTGACGGAACACGTGAGCAAGAGAACAATAAAATGTTCACTGCGCACCCAAAACACATGTTCTCACATCGCCAAACCATCTTGCTCTTGGCGGAAAAAGCTTGGCGATGCAAAGTGGAGATGAACGGCTCCGCACATTAAACTTAACTTTTACCTAAAATGATAGTACTGGTGAGGCAAAGAAGGCTGGGAGTGGCAGTGCTGGCGCAGATGTCATTCTCGTCATCTGACCAGAATTCAAAATAATGATGTCCGTCACATAATAGCTCTCACGTCGCTTCATAACGGGACGTAAATAATACTAAACTAAATTAAATCCTGATTAATATAAAAGTTACTATAAAAGAGTTTTAGATCTCGGTGTTGGCTTTTTTAATAGATATGTTATAGGTCTCGAAATTCCGTAAGGAAGGATTTTTTTTATTGGTTTTCTTTCGTCTTCCAAATGTTCTCACATAAAACGAGTCTTTTTCTTCTATATTTATTACTCTTGACAGAAGACACTGAGATTTCTTAATATTTGAGGCATGGAAGCTAATCGCTAAAAACTGCCTCACTCCATCCTTGGTATTAGCCATTCAAATTTTAAAGCTTTTGAAGATATTTACAACATGTTTGGAATAACTATGTTTCTAGTGGAAAATGAAGAAAGATTAGATTTCAGAAGAAATCACAATTTTAAATCTGAAATAAACAACTTTTTTTTGTCTCAAAAAGAAAAATTAAGATTAAAATGTGTTTTTGTATCATTCAAAGCTCGGTCATAAAATAATTCTACTTTGAACTTTAATACCACATTTATGCTCCTGAAAAAGATTACACTCGTTTAAAATAAATTAAATGCACATTTTGATTTTGTTTCTTCAAAATGTCTTATGAAAGTCTCCCTAAACAAGTCCATCATTTAAAAGGTCTGACTTTTAACAGTTCGAAGCAATGATGGACAGAGCAATTTATTCCTTTTCTCATAACTGCACAAAAAGTGGGCTTAAAGTTTGATTCTCATTCATTTCTTTCAAATTTAATTCCAAAATTGTTTTTTTTCATTAAACTTCAAATATCTCACAAAGTTTATCTAAATATATGTTATATGATTATTATCACGGTGCTTGTGTTGGAGAAATTAAATCAGCTCAGTGTAATGAAATTGAAGCAAGCTGCGCTGTTTTCTTGTTTAAGTTCTTTTGAAATTCTGTAAGTAATACTATTAAATTTTTATGTTATGGACATTGTATAATTATAGCCAGCTTCTCAAAAATTGCTAGGAAATTTTTGTTTGGTTACAGTTCTATAAAATGAATCAAAATTATGCTTTTTTTAATGCATTTTAGAAATGAGTTTGTGAAACGAGATAGAAACAAAATCCAGCCATACAGTTTTAAGAGTTTTATACCGGCTTGATTTCATTTGTTTGGTTAAAAATTTCTTTTAGCTGTAACAACCAAAAATAATTATGAATTCATATCAAGCTTCACAGTTAAGATTTCACATTAAATGTTATTCATGTGAAATCCACAAAGTTTCAGTTCTAGTTAGTATCTAAATTGTGTTGAATATTTATTAATTTATCCATATTATTTTTTGAAACTTAACACCGTAGAAAAACAATTAAATCTTTCAAAATTGTCAGTTACCTTTTCTGGATTAATATTAGTATTTTGATGTAACACAGGTAGGGCATTTTGGTACAATGTGATACTGTTGGAGAAATTTTAATTATTTTTTGTCCGTATGGCCCTATTACACATCATATGATTTTTTAAAAAAATTGTCCGATGATATATAATCCTATTAACATAGAATTAATTAAAATAAAATATTTCTTAATTCTCCCTCATTAAAACTTCTTAATCTAATACACTTAATTGTTATTTTTATTTTTTGTATTATAGTATATCAGAAAATTATTTTTTACCCGATTTAAATGAAAGGCATGTTTTTTTAATTTTTCATCACATGAGAATAAAATTTGCCCCTTCTTTGTAAAACCAAAGATTCACACTAAAACTATATAAACACTGATAAAAAATTACTCTCTTGATATTTTAAATGACATTCTATATTTTGATGAAATTTCTCGGAATATGGAAAATAAATCTAATGAAAAAAGTTTTTGAAAACTCACTTTCGTTAGTAAACTAAAAAGTAGAATTTTTTACTTAAATTATTTTATACTTTTTAGTCTTTTATTGATTATTCCTTATTATCTCTATACATAAAAAAGGCAATGTTTGCGTATGTATGTGCATGTGCGTGCGATGTTTAGATGTAACATATTGGACTTACAGCCTTACATTTGGCACACAGGTAGTACTAATGGTGACTCAATGCACCTGGAAGCCCGAATTTTAAAATTCAATATAGAAATTTTTTATTTAATATTTTGTGGCATTTTGGGTGATTTTTCACACTCATTTCTACATTGCATTTTTTCTAATAATCATAACAAGAAAATAGATACACCATAAGAAAGAACACATAATTTCCGCTTTAATGAAGTATATTTTAATCGTCTAAAGGTTTGTATTAAACGAAAAATTTGCCTTTCAATATTTTTTTCTAATTTTAATAAATTTTTAAAAATATGTTTTTGTATAATTTACAACGATACATTTCATTGTTGCAACTCATTTCAAACAGTTTTCATTGTTTAAATAAATATTTAATTGCGTGGTTCTCTTTCATTGTTGAAAGCTGTGTTAATATCCAAATACATTTTGCTTTCGTATTTTACTTCACCAAAATTTTTGTGAAATCTGTAAACCAAGCTCTCTGAGATATTACGTATATTAATCTTCTATAAACCATCGTTTGTGAGTGCGTGTGCGATGTTTAGACGAAAAATACTTGCACTTACAGCCTTGAAATTTGGAACACAGGTAGTCCTAATGGAGACTGAATGCACCTCGAAAACCGAATTTTAAAATTTAATATAGAAAATTTTAAGAATTGAAACTTAAATTCCTAAATCTGACGTTCTAATTCTGTTATTTCTTTTAAATTTTTGAGGTAATAACTGGAAAATTTCTTCCTAATTTAAAACAAAAACGGTAATGTATCATATCCGGGCAACGCCGTGCGGGAACTGCTAGTTATAAATATAATGGAATCTCGAAACAAATATTTTCTCAAATTCACTTCCAGGTGGCGCCACTCGTATGGAATCAAAATTTAATTAAGTAAATCGATTAAGTTATTATTTAATCTCAACAAATATGAAAGTTGTGTATTGTCATCGAGAATACACAAGTGTACAAATTTTCAGAACTGTAGAGCGTCAGAAAGGAAGTGAAAAAATCGATTACAAACTTTTATCTTTACAATCCTAAAATAAGAGTGCTTAAAAATGTTTTCCTTCTTCGATGAAAAGCTCACTATTACATCAAAATTTACCAAGAAATTAATTGGAAGTG
Source organism: Araneus ventricosus (assembly GCA_013235015.1). Taxonomy (NCBI): domain Eukaryota; kingdom Metazoa; phylum Arthropoda; class Arachnida; order Araneae; family Araneidae; genus Araneus; species Araneus ventricosus. The sequence goes on from BGPR01000231.1 coordinate 367,154, forward strand.
AAATAAAATGAACTGTTGACGATTCCTTTATAAATGCTTTCTGTTATTCGAGAAAATACTTATGGTGGGATAGAACAGAATTTTTAAGAGATTCCGAACGATCGAAAAATAAGCTCCCTTCATTTTTTTTGAAACCGTTTCTTTTATTCATAACTGAACATAAATCCTGATAAAGTAAGCCTATAGATCCACTTTTCCCCTCGGCAACAATGTAATTAGACTATTTCAATGAAATATCCAGAATCATCTTTATCCTGACATCTTTATAATTCTTGGACTGACCACTTTTTAGCTGTTTCTTCAAATGTCTTTTTGCTATAGCGTATGCAAGGACTTTTAGTGACGTCCAAAAGAGCTTAAAAGTAGATGCAGATTAAGATGTGAATTTTGATCCATAAAAACCTTTGAAATCTTTTTGGGTTATTATTTTCGCATTTGGACAAGATTATGCTCATGAACACCGTACAAACATAAGCATCATAAATTAATATTCCGTGGATTAGTTACATTAATGTCCCGTTTTGAAGCAACACGAGGGCAATTTTGGGACAGACCTCGTAATTTTGAACCGCGGTCCGATGACGAGGATGACACCCCCTCTCCAAACTTCCGCACCACACTAACAGGAGGACGTTTGGCCACCTACGTATGATTTAACGTGCAACAGGCCCTATACACGACGGATTTTCAGTGGAATCATGTTTCGAACCTGAAACCCTCCAACGTCTTGACCTTACCACTAGGCCACCGCTGCCTCAACATCTCGTGAAAAAGTTTACCAGTAGATTTGTTTATTTTATAAAATCATCTGTAATTATTTTTCTTTCATCCGCAATTTATAAAACCATCTGCAATAAAAAAAAATCTGAAATTTTATTCAGTAGTAAAGTTCAGATTCAAATTTACTGTGTTACTGTTGTTTGAATCAGGATAAGTGATTCCTAGAACGTGTCGTGTCCTACTTTTAGCTGGTAAAGTATAAATGTTAGACAAAACGTTTAATGAAAGTATTTGAAAAGGATCACCGAAAAATATATAAAATATACTAAAAGAAGAAATAGAAACAAAGTAAAAATCCGTGGCAACCGAATGGTAAACCGGATCCATCGTACTATTCCAGGAAACACTGAAGGTTGTGGTGCATATTTACGGATCCTACTATGGTAGTTATTGAGTTCACTTCCCATTGGCTCTCAGCGTCACGTGACTTCACTTACTTCTAAGTGACGTCAAAGCTCTTTAACCCAAGTTCTGTGGCAGAGAATTTAAGTTGTTTTGTATCCGTCAACTACATTATCTAGAAACCCTCAATTAGTGAGAAGAGAGATGGCTACATTAAAATAAAAGTTTTACGAAAATGAAGAGTACATTAATTATAGAAAGAGAATAACTTCCTATAACATCATAAGAAGCAAGCGAAGTCACGTGACGCTGAGAGCCAAAGAAAAGCGATCTCAAACACTACCATAGTAGGATCCGTAAATATGCGGTTGTGGTGGCCTAGTTCTCTGGCTTCGGAACCGGAAGCACATGGGTTCGAGACTCGATTTTAATAAAGATCTACCGTGTGCCTAGTGTCAGTTAAAACCCTTTCAGTGGAGGTGGCTCTCTTTCGAAACCACCTTTTTGGGAGCTATTTTTTTCTAAACCAGGCGGTAGACTTCTAATGATTTATTAGAAAAAATATGCGTTTTTATTATCTTAGGAAGACAATGGATGGCAACATCTGTACTAAATATTTTCCTTATGGATTTATTCGTCCACTGACATCGTTTACAAGAAGAAAAATACAATTCATGTGCCCACGTATTCTGTGATCCCTTGGGTGTGGTGTGGAAATTTAAAGTGCGGCGAAGTTATGCGTAAACACAAAATATTGTTTTAATGTAAAGATAAAAATCAGATAGTGATCTTTTCTTCCTTTATTATTTACAAGCAGATTTTTTTCCTTTAAATATATCAGCTTCCGTTTCTTAAGAAAATATATACTTGTATTGAGCTCCTTTAGAGAGGCGCATTTGAAATTTAAAATTCCGCCAAATAATATCGTTTGTTATTGTCATTCTATTTCGATTCTGACTTCCTCATTGATCTAATGCAATCGGTTAAATAATTCGTAAGCGTTAATGGCTCCGTCAAAATATTGCCGACTCAAACGAACTCGCTCTGTCTGGCTTTCTAACTCATCAATGATATCATTCAGTGGTGGAGAAAGCATTCATCTCAGGAAAGCGTCGCTAAATAATTTGTATGGATTCATCTTTTATCATTTGCTCAGTTAAGACCACAGAATAAATAACGCGGCTGATTTTATTTTCGCATATTGGAATAAACAGGCTTTATTTGCTCTAACTGGCAAAAGGATGATGCAGAGCATTTATATCAGAGGTTCCCAACTTGTGGTACGCGTACCCCTGGGGGTACGCTAATGTCCAGTTGGGGTACGCGAACTCAAAGTCGGTAATGGCGGGCACAAGGAAACATAAGGGATTAAAAATGTTACAGAATTTTGTCTCCCAAGTTCGTCTAAAAAGTAAAAGTGAAAGTTGTGCGAGTCCTAAACTTGCTCTCAAAATAAGTAAAAAAGAAAGCAAAAGAAAGTGTAATTTTTAACTATCCTTGGTTAATGCAGAATTATTACAATACTAATTTCATCTGTAATAACGTTGAACTAATACTATTGTAGTGCAGCAAATGTGATAAATTCAGGCTATTTGACTCTTAAGCTTACTTAGGCCCTTAAAATTATTGATAAAAACTACTTTGTATAGACGGATGGTTAGAGGGCGGTTATGACAATAGGGGTACGCTAAATAAAAAGACTAATCAAGGGGTACGCCAAGTAAAAAAGCTTGGGAACCCCTGATTTATATGAATATTGAAGATGCAGGGGAAAAAATGCTTGTCAACCGGACAGATACGAAACTAATTCTCAAACATGCGTCTGTCAAGAAAGCTTCATATGTAGGGGAAGGTGGTGTACCTTGGACATAAGTGTACCTTGCACCTATGGCGATTTTAGCGCCATCTGTATAGATGTATAGAAAATGTTATATGTATTTTGTACACTTGCCACCACAGGTCCCAGTGTACCTGAACTTATTTGTCAAGGTGCTCATTTGAATGAATGAATCCTGAAAAAGGTAATTGACCCATCAAAAGTAATTTTTTTTCCTGTTGAATTTTGTGTTAATAGTTTCTAAACATACATAAATTACTTTATAGTAAAATGCCTAACTTATAAAGCTCAGTTTTAGCTATAATAACATGTGTTAGAAATTATGTTAAGCCTAACCTCAATTTAGTAGTCAGCCATTTTCCATGAAATGGCCTTGGACCATGCCCAAGTGGTGTACCTTGGTGAATGACCACTACATGGTCTACCACTTATGTTGTGGAAAAATGTGATGTAATGTGGAAGTTACCACATCCCGTGTTGACTGGAGGATCTGAAAAGCAACTTCGGAAACTAACATTTGGAATTGACTTGTCTAATTACAATGTTGGTTAAGCCTACTCATAGGAATGAAACTGTTGCTGTAATAATTTTATATTCGGTTTAATCTAAGACCTCATTAAGTAAAAGTGCTCATTAACATTTTTCTGTAGCTAAAATACCAATAAATGTTTATGTTCAAACTATTCGGTTAGATTTTTAAAATCTAGAAATAGCTGGTCCAAGGTACAACATACCCAGGACCAAGGTACACTACCCATGGTGTACCTTGGTCCTATTTGCACTTTTTTTTAAATTGTAAATAATGCACTGAAATACTTTTTAAAAAAATCTACAAAAAATATACTTTGTGTATAAAGGCCTAAAATATGAAAGAGAAATTGTTTTGTTACCTTTCTTTTAGTAATTATCCAATTAAAAATTAAAAAGTAAAAATGGGACCTAGGTACACCACCTTCCCCTAATTCAGGATTTAGTTAGGATTTTTGATTCACATTTCATGTAGTGTATTTGAATCACATTTCATTGGAGTTTTGTTGAAAATATTTTCATAAACATAATATAAACAATGGCACCATTTAATAAAAATGAAATAAAAAACTTAAAATCTTTTAGTCAAAATGCGTAAAAAGCAGTGTTTGATTCATCGGTAAAGGAAGAATTTTTGTGCTCAATTTTCTTTCGGAATTTGTTTTGTCTCTCGGGTTCGCTTCTATTTCTAATACACTGATTTAATTTGATTTGTTGATGTTTGTAAAGACGGAATTTTGAAATCAATTTTTCACTCACTTCCTGGTGTACTAGAGTTTGGAAATTTTCTATACTTTTATATTCTGGATGACAATACACTACTTTAATATTTTCAGAACTAAGTTATCAGTAAATTAATTTAATTAAAATACCGATTTCATGCGAGTGGCGCCTCTGGTAGTAACTTTGATTCAAATTCCAGTACATTTATAATAATGAACTTTAAATTAAAGATTAAAAAATAGTAAATCCTACTTTTAGAACACTAATTAAAATGTGTTTTAAAGAAACAAATTTGTTGAATGTATTATCTTTTGATAATTATCCTTCTTATGCATTCTTAAGAAACACGCTGAATGAACTATCTTGTATGGAAGGTTAAAAAGAATCGTTAGCCACATCGATGCAACATAGCATTGATATCAGACCGTATGTTTTATGAAAAATTTCACTTTATTTATCTTTAAATTTGGGAGGCATATTATGATGAAGCTTTAAAAGAAATTTCAGTTGCACTTCGTCTTAAAGAATATTACCTGCCCATTCCTTTTTAAAGATACTTTTTATTTCGGTAAGTTGAAATGATTCTTTTACTTGAAAGGATACGCATTTGTCCCTTTTTTCAATATCATCTCTCTTATGACAAAATAGAGAAAGTTTCTTTTGTGATACTGAATGAAGACTCAAATAATTAGCGAAACAAGAATGTCGTTAAAAATAAGAAGAAGCGCTCATTAAATCTTAGTTAAATTAAGTCAAATGGAAAACTTTTGAGCGAAAATCTTTGACTCGATTAACTCGAAGTAATGAAAAGCTTTATTAAATAACTTTGCTGCAAAGGACTAAATAGAACTAGTTTCTTTGAGAACAAGACAATAGTTCATAGCTTTCTTTAAGTCAGATACTTCGGGCGAAAGGTGTAATAATCAGATTTTAATAAAATCTATTCATAAGATTTTATCATCAAAAAAGTTTGAGATATATTTTCTCAGTTTACGCGTACATCTGAGTTACTTAATAAAATGAAGTTAGTAAACTCCATCATAAAATCATCCTTATCTGTTACATTTCTTAAGGTACTCCATAATTTCACTATTTTAATTTAAGAAAAAAGAAAATCTTTTTGCAGTTTTTACTTTTAAAGCTGGTTGGAAAAAATAATTTTGAACAGCAAAAATCCTTCAAATTAAGTTTTCATATTTTCTGATGTGAAAAGTTGGAGCTTTTTGCAGGCTCAGCTAAGAAACTCTAATTTGCAATCGATTATTTCAGTTTATAAATTCAATTTAATTAAGCACAGGTACTAAATAGTTAATTAAAACATCTACTTAGTTTAAAATTATTCATTATATACAAAACCACTCGTTTTAAATGAATTCCGCGCTCCATACTTTGATGGAGGCGGTGGAGTTGGAGTGTTAATTATATTTCGTTGGTGAGCCCACGATTAGTTTCATGACTGCATCTTCATTCAAATTAAAAATTTATCCATGCAGTACCAAAAATATACTTCCCAAATAAAATTATACCATAATATTAAATTTTTCCGCATAAATGGTATTCAATTAATAACAGGAGCAGAGGTACAAAAAAGAATTCGTTTATGAATAGCTATTTTTAATTTTTAAAAGGGGAAAGATTGTTTGAAATTCATCCGGATTCCGATCAATAAATTTTAAAAAAATGCAAAATAAAAGTTTTCGGTTACGCTTATGTCGATTTTCTCAGCCGATTTGTGCAAAGCCTATTAAAATTTATTCAATAGTTTTAAAAAGTGATATACAACGGTAAAGATAAGATTATTTTCAATCAATTCTTAACTGTGGATTTCGTTAATCTGTTTAAAATATAAAACTGATTTTTAAAAATCTTTATTCTAGGAAGAATAATGATGCAAATATTTTATTTGACGATTGCAATAAATCGGATTATATAGCTAGGTACAAAGCTTTGCAAATTAAAACTTAACAATCGCAATAAAATTTAATGAGCAAAGGTGACAAAGAGTTTTTATTTTTGCACAATTTATTTAATTTGTTACAAATTTGTAAAGATGGAATTTTGTAATCGATTTTTACTCACTTACTGATGTGATAGAGTTTTGGTATATTATACACTTGTGTGCTCTTGATGACAATACAATATTTTAATATTTTCAGAACTTAATTATCAGCTAATCGATTAACTTTGTTGAATTTCGATTCCACACAGGTAGTGCCACCTTTATTTGAGAAAAAAGAATGATTTTAAAATTCCAAAATATTTATTATAATGAATTATAAATTACAGAGTAAAAAGCACAAACTAATTAAACTAAAAAAATTTCTGCATTTTAGTAAACTAACAAAAGTGTGTTTTTAAAAAATGTTTTTATTAAATTTATATTCACTTAATAAATTTATTTAACTTCGCATGTTTCTTCTTTGTAAAGATGGAATTTTTCAGTCCATTTTCTCATTTCCTTCCTGTTGTGATAGAGAACTGAAATTTTGTACATTTGTTTGCTTCCTCGGTGGCAATACACTATTTTAATGTTTTCACAACATAATTATTAGTTAATAGATTAATTTAATTAAATTTTGATTCCGTTTGAGTTGCGCAACCTGATAATAAATATGAGAAATAATTGTTTACAAGATTTCATAATTTTAAAATGGTGAATTATAAACTAAAAATTACAAATAAACTATTTTAAATAATTTCTAGTTTTTAGAACACTAATAAATGTGCTTAGAAAAGAGTTTCCATTAAATTTATTTTTTGTCATGGTTCATTCACAGCTGATATTGAAAACAAGCATTTTCGACTTGAAAGAATAGAATTCTGTAATCTTATATTAGTATAGAATGTAATTTAATTGCTCTTTGTCATTCGAAATAAGGGCGATTAAAAGTCAACTATATTTTAGTTGTGGTTTCAAGTCCTATATTTAATGTAGGTAATCTTAAACAATCATGAGTAGCTCATCTCGATGCAGGGCCTGAAACACTTATGTAGAAACTATTGCAAAATAAGCATAAGATATATAATTTTGCTAGAGTAACAGGAGTAAGATTGCAGTATAGAAATAAATAATTAAAAAATTTGATAAAGAGTAAAAAGTTTGAATAATTAAATTTTATAATTATGAATCAGTTGAAGAAAAACTACCAGAAGAAAGATTGAGCTTTGAAACTTTTCTCGAGTGTTCCACCGATTGGAAGATTTCAGTCAACTTAAAAGGAGTCCTTAGAATTATATTTAATTAGTAGGGACTCTGTTAGACAGAACGCAAATACTGTGGACGGTTTACTTTTTAATGACCAATGAGGATTTTTTAATGATAAATTTCAATATATCGAGAAAAGTTGTTAGTTTATTAGCCATGGTTGTCCTTTGAGCAGAAAGCTTATGAAATTCATATTTTTTCTATGAATGCCAATAAAATTATAAAATTGCAAATAAAATACCTTAAAAGAAATTGCATTTCAACTAAAGTTCTCACCTTTTCTTCTACACGAGTCTCTAAAAATAATTGATCATTACTATATTTCTGTTGTGTTTGCATCAAGGGAAAGCAAACTTTTGGCGAGTCGGATATCACAGACTTAATCGTTGAAAGCCTGATTTTTAAAAAAATTAATTTAAAAATATTTTTTGACTTTCGTTTCTTGAATAAAACATGGGAAAAGTACTTTAAAAAATCCTATTTTGTATTAGTAGGGTTTATGGCTAAAACGCAGTTTGTTACCAACTGACAACAGTGGATTTTATTTCAGAAAAAAATTCCTGTATAAAATTCTATAATATTAAACACAGATGAATTTTAATAACTAATAATACGGATAAAGATTTTCCTTCAAAATTGTAGAATGAAATTTTTATTTTCAAGTGTACAAAAAAAGCAAAAAAGATATAGCCTCAAGGGCAAAAAACATCAGTTTATTTTTATTTTTTTTTATCAGCACTCAGGCTGTCATTTATTTGTTCAAAATTGATTTAATATAAATTTTAATTATATCCTATTGGAAACAACAGGCATTAGATCTTCAGTCTTATTCTCAAAATTTTAGAAGAAAAAATTTGGTATGTTCCTTAAAGGCACCTCTGGGCATTTAAGGGTTAACTATATTTTTTATAACCTAACTGCAGGAAGAAACTGCCTCTCCATAGTAATTTTCTCTTTTGGTCTGCCAAACAATAATCTTTCTTTTTAGAATAAGCAGAGTAGAAAATTCTCGGAATCACTAAATCAAATCAAAATTCAATCAATTTAGAAAATAAACTTTGCTTTTCCATTACTTCTTTGATGAAATTGCCAGTAATTTATCAATTAACTCAAATGAATTTTCCAATTCAATTTCATTTGGTTCTAAAAGTTGTTCAATTAAATTATTTTCATTTTCTAAGCAAATATTTACATAAAACAGAAAGGTTCAGATTGATTTGTCATTTTAATATTGAAAGTGCAGTAAGATTCAAATACGCAATTAAATTCATATCAAGTTTTAAAAAATAAATCAACGTTCCTAAGCATTCAACATTTTAGCTTATAAAAGATGGATTTACATAATGTTGTATTATTTTCTACAGAATAAATTTTGAATTGACGCAGATTTTTGCTTCAGAGAAAATGTTTATTGAAAAAGTTATTTCAATATTAACAAATATTGTCAAATATGATTACAAATTTCTAAAGACTTACTGTGAAGAACATTTGAATAGTTTATTGAAGAATTCGTACGAATCAATTTTCTTTCTAATTGTGTTTACGCTGTTTTCACATTCTAAAAGGGTATTTACATAATGAGTGAATAAATAGCAAGAGTCAAGTAAAGACACTTTATAGATACATGAAATCTAACAAGTAACCAGTTTTTTAAAACTCCCAGCATTTTGATGTTATTGACTCATGCGGTCTCTGCAAACAACTCGTTTATTTACATAAACATATTTAAATTACTGTGAATATTTCTAGTCTATTTATAGCTGCTAAAATAGTTAAGTGCAGAATCTTAGATTTTTTATTCGATTCGAGTTTTTAGATTATAGCAATATTTGAGTTTAAATTATTGTTGTAAGTTTTTATGTTCTTTTACAAAATAAATTTTACAAATTCTATCCTATAAATATAAAAACGCCTAGTGTAGTGCTCGTGTTTATATCGTTGAAAGATTGCACTTCAACAATTTTTGACGTAACTTATTTGACTTAAATGAAAACATCTTTATTATTTGAAACTATAATAAATTTTGGAAATATAAACCCAATTCTCTTAATTTTAAGAAACAATTCATCCTGAAGTTTTGATAAAAATAGTTTTATTTATTTCAGTCTTTCTTCGATTCCTTAATAAGGTCGTCTGCCCTTTGAAATGGATCTCTCAATTTGTAGTCGGTCCCTTTTCAAAAGTACAGACAGCTCTTTCAAAACTTACTTGAAATGCAAGTCACGCGACCGCTTCTATGGGTTATGAAATTATATCTCAGAACCCTCTGTAGAGCTTCAACTAACTCGGATTAGTCGAAAGGCACGAGAAATGCGTTGAAAGAATTACCGAAACGAAAATTTTTACGATCAGAAAGATAGAATGGAGTTATTTTTCTTTCTCAATCTAAACCTTTTTACTACCTTTGCTGTGTTCCATATTTTTTGTATTCATGGCGGGAAATCCACCCCGCGATCCATCCTAAAAAAGAAATGAACTTGGACTTCCATTTTATAAAATGATTTTATACCTCATATTATTCAGGAGTTTTTTTAGTGCATGCGAAATAAAAGAGCCTACATTTGTGTTCGATAGCAACAAAAAATATCTTCAACCATGAGTTTTTGATTGCATAAAATGAAATCTGCTATGTTTTGCCTTAATTTAGTAATGCTAGAGCATTCTTGAACTAGAAGATAATATTTCTTCCCCTAAAATGAAGACTCAACTCCGAAGAACATTATATTATTCTAGAGCAGAGTTTTATACCAATTTTCAGGGCCACAAATTAAATAAGGAAGTTAGAAACATTTTAAAATTCGGTGTGGAAAGTAAATACGACGAAGCATGAAAGCAAATTATATAGAATGAAAATGAAACCTGTTATGTTTTGTTTTAATTTATTAATGTTATAGCACACATTCATAAACTAGAAGATAATATTTCTTCCATTAACCAATCCCTTTTCAGTTCTAAAGGATATTGTGTTAATCAAGAGCAGAATTTTATACCAGTTTTCAGAACCACAGATTAAATAAAGAAGTTAAATCCTTTTAGAATTACTAGATACAACGAAACATGAAAACAAGTTATATAGAATGAAAATGAAACTTGCTTTGTTTTGTTTTAATTTAGTTATGGTATAGCATACATAAACTCGAAGATAAAATTTCGCCCTTACATTATTCTTTTTCATCTCCGAAGCGCATTGTGCTATTCCAGATTAAATAATGAACTTAAAAAGCTTTCAAATTCGGTTTAGAAAGTAAATACAACGGAAGAGGAAAACGAACTGTATCCTTTATTCAGCAAACTAAAATAGAAATGATATTGATTCAAATTAATTCCAAAACGGTTAATAAAATTCTGCTGAATTACTTAAAATTACGGAAGACAATTGAAATATTCGTATTATGATTCATATTGGGGTTTATGTAAACTTACTAAGGAAACACTAAGCCCGACTTTAGAATTTCAAGGATAATCAGAAATGGCAAATAACATTAAATTGTAAATGAAAGAATTTATCTAGAAGAAAAATAATAAATCTTGAAATATCAGCTTCTCTAAGATTTGAATCGGAAAGCAGCTTGGTGTCAATGAACGTTTGACTACGGAGCAGAAACTTCGAAGTACGATTCAGCACCGTGGTGGCCTGGTGGTAAGGTGTCGGCATAGAGCGCCAGATTCGAAACCCGATTCTACTAAAGATACACCATATATGTGGGCCAAGTGTACGTTAACTCTGTCAACCAGGGTCAACCTTCTTTCCGTTGGTGTTGTGTGCAAGTTTGGAGAGAGGATGCTGGTT
>BGPR01000231.1:379787-429175 GCA_013235015.1 Araneus ventricosus
TCAAGCGAATAACGAAACTTGCTTTGGACGTCTCACTACTACTTTCCGAAAGATACTAAACTAGTTTTATGTTAACTGATGATTCCCAGTAATTCCAACACTTTTAAATAATGTATGAACATTGCTCAAATCATTCGTAGCGATAGCGAAGAACCTCGTAATAAAGACTGGAATTTTATTCTGCGTAGTGAATGCATGGCTCTCCTGGGTGGCATTAGAAGCGAGTTCTCATTTCCTAGAATTGAAACTAAATGCTGCAAAGCTTTTGCTTTCATTTAGAAAAGAAATATAGTTCGTTTTCATTGTATCATAACTTACACCGCTTTTACGGTTTCAGGCATCTTTCTAATAAACAGTTGAGAGGAATTTATAGTCCCGCTGTGCATATAAATACATTTTTAAACAACCTTTCTGAAAATGTGGACGCTACTCAGACATTGTATTTTGCATTAAGATATTAAAATAACTTCACGCTAATTATGCATTGATAACAGAAGAAGGAGAAAAGATTTCGAAGGGAAAGTTAATGCTTCATAAAAGAAAGAGCTTTTGGCTCAAAGGTTTTCAATTTTAACGGGAACTTTAAAGTAATGATTTGAAAAAAAAGAACGTCTTCGCTCTCTGGATGTTTAGTCTCTCCATGGGACAATTTTTATATAGTGAAAGAAAAAAAATGAATAGAAACGATGTGAAAATCATACTTCAAAATGATGAAAAATATTTTTAAAGCGGATTTTATTTATCGCTGCATAGAGTAACTTGAGACTGCACGCATGATGGCAATCAATAAAGTGTAATGAAGAATATTTTTATTTTAACAATTCGGAAGAATATCTTTATCGGGTTGGGGTTTGGATTTTTATGTCGCAAGCGTCAGGACTGGCCATGTTGCGCTAAAACATCTTTATTGCAAAACGTTCATAACATTGATTAGAAGTGAGGATGTTAAGTGACGTTTTATAGGAATGCGATTTGTTAATTGGTCTCAGTAGATGAGTTGATAGAAGTAAATACCGAAAATTATTATCACTTGCTTCATTCATTATTCCTTGCTTACTTTTGAATACTGGTGTTGAAAAAATTTACACCAATGTGCTTTTCTCACTCACAACGATATTGACAACAAACGGTGGATTGATTTGAGACTGTACGCATGATGAGTATCAATAAAGTCGCCTCCTAATATAATGAAGACACTATTGAGATAACTAAAAAAATATTATCACTTGTTTCTTTCATTATTCCTTGTTACTTTTGATTATTGGTGCTGAAAAATTTCATCATTGAGCTCTTCTCACACACACAGAAAATGACATCAAGCGATAAAACTCCTGTTACTATAGTGAAGGCACTGTAGAGATAACTAAAATTTCAAATTCAACATTTTTAGTGAGTTTAAGACAACACATTAACGTGTCTTTCTAATGAGGTTGCAAGTACTCAGACATAATTTGCACAAAATCAGCTGAATAATGATTTTTCGAAATAAAATTCTGTCAAGTTTTTGAAGAATGAATTATTTGCATGAATACAGGGAGTGAAAGGATCGGATGAAAACGATTCGTTTTTATGTAACAAGAAAGGCGGATGATTTTTACTTGCTTGTATACAAAAGAAAGAAAGTATTGTAATTGACAAAAAAGTCCTATTTAGAAAAAAATTCTGCCATTTTTTTAAGAAACGAATTATTTGCACGAATGCAGGGAGTGGAAGGATCGGATAATAACGATACGTTTTTATGTGACAAGAAAGGCGGATGCTTTTTACTTACCTGTATACAAAAGAAAGAAAGTATTGTAATTGACAAAAAAGTCCGCATCAAGATTTGGATGAATCTCCACTAAACGGACTACTACGAGTCCAAAAAAAAGCATTTTTGGAACTGCCTGTCTTTCTGAGAGCATGATAAATTGAAAGCTCAAGAAGTTAGACGGAGGCTATTTGGTATGTGGTCTTCACAACAAAATTATAAATTTCCAACAAATATTGGATCATATCCGTCGCCGGGACTTCTGTCTGCCTATTGTCTCAGTGCATGTGATCACGATAACTCAAAAGCACAAACAGCTAGATAAATGAAATTTAGCATGCGATTTTATCACCAGAAATGTGGATGAGTTTCGTATATTGCGCCAGATCCGTCAAAATGTTGACTGTGTCCCGGTCTGTATCCACGTATATATCCCTGAGTACGTGAACTACATACCTTATGAACGAAATAATGCTGATAAATAAAATTTTATATCTAATCTTTACACCATAATTGTAAATATGCGTCAATTTTTGCACCCAATAGGTTGAAAGAAAGGTGTCCAAAGTGCATAATCGGATGTCTTGTATATGTTACGGTTAATGTGATTAATCGGTTATTATTAATTTATAACCGTATTTTTATTCGGTTATTATTAATAACAACCGGAATTTTTATGCGGTTATTATTAATAACAACCGGAATTTTTATGCGGTTATTATTAATAATGGGCTGTTATTTTTAATATTAACTGGATTTAGTATTAATAATAACCCATTAATACTAGGTTTACGACTCAATCATTTTGACCCATTTCAAATAGGCTATATAATATATATAAGAAATGTTGGTAAATCTAGTGTTAATCACATTGACCGTAACATATATACTACTAAGCACAGAAGTCGCTGTATTTTGTTAGTACACGAGAAAGTCGAGGGGAGAACAATCCCGCTGGTTTATGAAAAGGGCGATTCGTTCTATTCATTGGATAGTGGATTCCATAGACATTTGCTTTCCGCAAAGAAAAGAAGCGCGCTTGCTTAAGCAGAAGTGCGAAAAAACAGTCTGTCTTTTATTGGATGCTAATAACAATTCTGACTGAACAGCCTCACATTCTCCCCCAAGGCAAATTCTTTTTCTCACCCATGTCTGAAATATTACAAAATCAGTAATTAAATTGCATGCAAATCAGAAAGGAAGCTTTGATTTGCAAATAAATGGTCTTTGGAACGGAATATGTTGGTCAAGAAACATTTTTTTGGTTTGATAATGCATATGAAAAATAGTTTTCTATTCTGACTGATTATCGGAAGGAATCCGGACTGACATTTTGGTTTTATATATTGAATTTTCTTGGAAATCAGAAGAGGAATATTTCTTAAGAACAGCTCCATACCTCTCAGCAGTAACATATAATAGAATGTAATCTGGTTTTCTTTTCTTTGTCGGTAATCATTCCTAGTTAGCAATCTTTTCTTTTTTCAGAGCAAGGAATTTTTTTTGGAAAAATATTCAATGGAACAAGGTTAACTCTTGTTAATTAAAATGATAAAAAAATTGCATTATTTAATTTGACTTGACTTGTTTTATATTTGTAAAGACAGATTTTAATCAATTTTTCATTCATTTCCTGGTTTGCAAGATTTTTGACATTTTGTACACTTATGTGTGACAATAAACTGTTATCATTTGCAGAGATCAATTATGAGTTAATCGATTAAATTAACTAAATTTTGATTCCGTACGCGTGGCGCCATCTACTGGTGAATTTCAGAAACATAGATATCAAGGTTCAATAATATTAATAATAATTAATTAAAATTTAAAAAAAATTAAAAAGTAGAAGATAATTAAGATAAAAAAATTCATTTTTGTGCACTAATAAGAGCTTAATTTAAAAAAACTGATTTTATTAAATTTATGATGACTACATTTACGTCTTTCAATCAATCTAAAGAAATGCAAAGGAAGCTGAATGCAAATTAGACAAATTCATCTCATCTGAATTTCCTCGAGTTTTCCTGATCAAAGCAAAGAAATGCACTCACTGTTCTGTCCTTCTAAAGACGGATTGCCCCGAGATCTCCTCGTGATGGGTTCTGAATCAGTGTAAGTGGCGTCGGAATTATTGTCCGATGTCGACGATGACGAAGGTCCCCGATGAAGTGACAGGTACATGCGTCCTCGGGAGCTCCCGTCTCTTTGAAGGGGCGCCACTTGTTGATTGATAACAGGGTTGTTGACGACTTCCACTTCACTTTTGGGATTTGGCCCCGCACTCCCCTGGTGTGGTGCTCCATGCCCCGATCTGGGGAGGGAGTTGTAAGCAGAGAATTGATTGGAACTGCCCTTGGCGGATGCGGATGTTAAAGAAGAATTGTGTCCTCCTGGAAGAAATAAATCAATTGGGCTTGGTTAGCGCCGTTGCTGGAATATTTAGTCAGGGAGGATTATAATTAACATAGCAAGTATAACTTCCTCCCTATCCTTGCTTTATCTAGAAATTTGTTTACTTTGAAATATGAACTAAGACACGTTCTGAAGAAGATTTGAGGAGCATTGACTTGATCCTTATTTCTAAAAGAAAAACCGCATAACAGATATTTTCTATTTAGTTTTTAGTAACTCTTTGAACTTCAAAAAATTTTGCTTAAAATTTTCCTACAATAGTGCAATAAAACATGCATTGAAACACCATAGGAATGAGGAATCAGAAGGCTCTAGAGTCGGTTCTATGGCTCCAAACGCAACAAAATTTCACAAATAAATAAATAAATAAATAAAATTTCGTCAATGGCTGCGCTGCGCCAATATCTAAGTTCCGACTCTAGAGCTATCTGAAGTAGCAAATTTTAATTTTAAAAACAATGAATTGAATTTTCCTTGTTTTATTTAAGATATGTCTGTAAAAGTAGCCTCAGATATTGGCACAGTGACCTATTGATTTAACTATATATTTTCCTTTTCTCTTTCTCTGGCTTTCACAGAGCGCATCACTTGTACTACACACTAGCAAAAGTTTTTTTTTGTTTGGAACATAGAGCCGGCTCTAGGGCCTCCTTAATTGGCGAACTTTAATTATAATAATCTTGTATATACGTCGCAGAGATTCAATATGTAATTAACATGTCGATTTGTCAGTCAATTAGAATAGCCATTCTCAATAATGTGCTCTTCTCAAATCCGTAAGTGCGATTTTATGAACCTCACTTTCTTCACAGTATCCTAATTATCTTGCGATTTCTCTGTGTGGTAAAGCCCTACCTGTACTTGTGATTCGGTACTTTTGTTAACAATTTATTTCCAAATGATATGTACATAAGGTATATCAGACGGCATCAACCAGATGGTTCAATTTGTAGCAAATTTTAATCGATTTCAAGTCCTAAGTTCGTATAGCTCTTATTAAGAAGTAATCATCTGAAAGTATCCATTATTTTTCAATTAATCATCTGAAAGTGTCCATTATTTTTCTTTGACTTAGGTTGTAACCATTCAGAAAACATAAGCGAGTTTGAAAATTGCTCTCCGTGAAATTTATATATTTCCCCTATCTAAATATAGAAGCTGAGGGTAGGTCTCTGAAATGAGTGTTCTATTAGTCTCAATGACATGATTCCTTTCAAGTGGATAAGAGGTACTTGCTAAGGATGTGATTATTTAATTTATTTCTCGTGTCAGAGTTCGTATTATTAGATAGGATAATGCTTCTAGAAGGACGAAACTAGATACAGAAAACCTATCAGTTTATTGCTTTGGAAATGAACTTTTCTGCATTAAGAACAACGTAATTCTTCTTTATTTATCCTGAAAATTCATTTCGATTACAGGAAATAAGTCAACGCGAATTTTATTGCCATTTTTTCCGGTTGTTTATTACATAACCATCACAATTCAGAATGTTTCTAAACGAAGTTGTGTAAAGAACGAAAATTTTAACTCAAAGATTCTTTGCCTTATTGTTCAGGAGATTTAAATTTTGTTTTACAACTAAGATATGAAGTGAACATTTTTTTAAAATTTCTCAACATATATGTGTTTATTTCTTTTAAATGAAAAACAAAATATTAATATTTTGTAAAATGTTTCTAAACTTGTCATGAAACAATTTCCATTTTTTTCTCATGAATTCTTTAAAAGAGACGGATTTAGATGTAATAAATCTGAGAATTTCTAGAAATCATAATGGATTACGAATTGTTTAAGGTAGATATACTTTAATAACTCATTTACTATTTATGAAACAGTTCATAATGTTTAATTGCAATCCAATACAATCGATCAGTTCAATTGCAATTCAATACAATCGATCAATTCAGTTGCAATAGATAATCAATTCAATAACAATAACTAAAAAATCTGTATAATCGCATATCTCTTTATAAATCAGTACTCTATCAAATCGTATGTTAAGAATTTTATGTTACTTCCATAGATTTCAAAGCTAAATTTTATCCTTACCCATTATTTCTGGAGATATGAAAATCTAAATAGATTGTATACATAAGAATTATAAAATTACACTTACTAAATGATGATTCGAACGAAAAAAGTCTATTAAAAACATTTTATAATGTTTCAGTAAAACGCCTAAAATTTCAGTAAAATTGATGCAAACTATGCAATAAAAGTTGAAGTTTATAAAATTTCCAAAGAGAAAACCAACTATGAACCGACGGCTAGTAGAAATGAAAAGAACGCTGTGGGTAAATGTTTCGGTTAGAAGGAAAAGATTTCAGATTGCACATGATTATCATAGTTTATGAAAGAAATCGCTTAAATTAGGATGCAAAAATATGTTATATTATAACTGTTTAATAATCAGCCTATTTATCGCCAATAAATAAGCTATCGTAATAAATTCCATTGAAAGGTAAATTCAAATTATTTCTGCCTAAAGTCCTGTTGCCATTGAAATAACGCAGAAATAATTCTCTTTTCAGCCGAAAGTGATGAGGACAAATTCGATTTGTAATTATTTGTTTAAAATGCATTTCTAAGAATTAAAATCCCCAGCGATTTCGAAAAGACATTTCACTGCGGTGCATAATAAAATAAACATATTTTTAATCCAGGGCAGTAATTGAGTAAAGGTAATTTTTGAGAAATAATCGAGTTCAAAAAAATAAAGCAATCCTTAAAAACTAGTGTTAAAGGATTTTTTGCAATGCATCAGAAGTCATAGGAGAGTTTTCTTTCAGCCTTGAGGCATAATTGAATTAGCTTCGTGCCTCAATGACACACTTTGATGGGCTTTTAATTTACGAGGGGAAGAAAATCCCGCCTTTAATTCCTTCAACATAAATTTCTTTTATGGAAGGGTCTTTCTTTTTAAAAATTCACACCTAGAGTAATTGGGAAACTAGTTTATGGAAGCGAAATCCTTTTAAACAATCAGGGGAAAAAACGTCCATTTATTAGATAAGTAAAACATTCTCTCAGAAAGAAGCATTTTTCTACTGGTATCTTTTAAAACTAAAACGCTACATATTTTTCCAAGCGCACAGGTCACTTTGAAATGAATCCATTACAGAGCTCGTTGAGCCAACGGAAGTATGCTTTGTAAAGGATTCTGAGCTTGTCTTCAAATTCCATTTTGAGCTTCCATGAAGTAATTATTACCGGCTCATGCGTTAAAATTCACTAGGTACGGGTTTTTAATCAAAATGTTAGTCTTGAAATGCTTCTTCTTTCAAGTTCTTCTTCTTTTATGAAAGAAAAATTCTAAGAATAAGAAAATTTAGTTTAGTTTAGCTAAGATTTGTGTTTTGTTTAGAGGCAATACGAGGATTGTGGAACAGGCCTCGTCATTTTGAATCGTGGTCAGATGACGAAGAAACGATGCCTGGCACCACCTCTTCAAACTTCTGTCCCACACCAGCGGGGGGACGTTTCACCCTCTACAGATTTAAGACTGAAACCGGTCGCCAATATCCAATACAAGCCCACATCAGTCCAAAGTAAAAACCTCTCAGAACTGGATCTGTGTGGGGTTGGATATACAACTATTCTCAATATCCCATTTGGACTGCCGGGCCATGAAAACGGCTGTTGTAGGTATGTGGACGGGGACGCTCGGAGTGCGTTCTCCAAAGGGAAATCAGAGATAGCGGAGGTAGGGGATCAGAGTGATTGGTAGGGAATGTTTTAGCGTAGAGTGGAGCGATCGTGAATGAACTGCCTTAACAGATGGGATGATAAAGGTGGATTGGCGTGGAATGGAGCGGTCGTGAATGAACTGCCTAAATAGATAGTCTAAAAGTGGATTAGCATAGAGTGGAGCGATCGTGAATGAACTGCCTAAATAGATGGACTAAAAATGGATTGGCCTGGACTGGGGCGGTCGTGAATGAACTTCCTAAATAGATGGGGTAAAGGTGACATGGCATGTTTTGTGGAGGACGGGGGGGACCCACCCCCCCCCCCCACACACACAGAGGGCCCAGACTCCCTTCGGCCACGAGGCCACCACGGACCTTTAAAAATCAGAAGAAAATCTTCAATAGAAAATAAAAAAAGTCTTAACCGATTCGATAAGCATGCTCAAGTTTGGAAATTACACGACACAGTGACATGATTGCTGTTCATAGATTGTGTAGTGGTGTTTCTAGTAATATTAGTGGCGTTTGAAGTAGTACACAGAAATCACAAAGTGTTTTCCAAGTTATTTGTATTTCTACCACTTTCCGGATGCATTGTGACGGGCTGAAGAGCTTTGTAAGTTATTTGACAGCAAGTAAACTGATGATTATCATAGAACCTGAACGTAACTTCTTGTTAAACAATAAAGATGGGAAAAATTATATAGGAAACGGATCAAAAGATTTCTTCAATTAAAGGAAACTTTTTAATCAAAATGCATGATAAGATACATTTTCATGTTTCAGAATAAAGAATCTGATATAATTTGATAAAGAGTGTTAGGGTTATAATACTGTTAAATACGCAAGTGACTATCTGAGCTGAAAATTAATATTTTACTTTGTATAAAATTACTATTTGCTAATATAACTATTCATATTTTTTGTATTTTTTGCTTTGTATTATTTGCGTTACTTCAATATTAATATTTCGCTTTTTCTTACTTCTGCTTTGTATTAATCGTGCAATTTTTCTAAATAAGAAATTTTTATAAAAAAAAAAATAGCAATATTTCTTAAAAATACTTCTTTATGTATCTTTTTAAAACAAGCACGAATTTTCAAAACCATAAAAGGTGCTTCTCAAAAGCCAATAGAAAAAAGAGTGAAATTCAACTAAGTATGCTTTTGAAAAATTGTCAGCTATGCTAGAAAAGAAATTAACTGCGTTTATACAACTTTCAAGAACCTCAGTGAAAATCATCAAAAAGCTAAAGCTTTCTTTTCCAAATTTCTGAATCAAATCCAGCTTGATGTAAAAAACATTAAAAAAGCAATGTATGAGAAAATAGTAAGAAAAAAGAATATAAAAAAGCCCGATAAATTTTCATTTTTGTAACTTATTTCTTGTGAAATAAAAAAGTCATCTTAAAAAACTGCGTCAGAGGTTTTTTTTTGTTTTTGTTTCAACTTAAAAAAAAAAACTTTCATGAAAAGCTAACGTAAATGTTTCTTACTTCAAACTCAATTTTATGTGCTTTTTTTCCTGCTTTCAAAGTGTAAACAGTGATACAGACGATGTAAAAAAAATTCAATAAAACTGAATTAAATACGCCACTTGAATGTTTTTTTTTGAAGAAAAATAAAATTAAAATTAAACTTTTAAAAATCTCATTTGCAATGAGCTACTCGAAATTAGAAAGCAATGTCATTATTAATTAAATTTTGAACGCAATATAATGATTGTTTCAGGAGTAAAATGGTTTCCTTGGACAAAATGCTGTGAAAGGAAATGTAGAAATTACGGTTTGCAAAAGGCTACATTTTTAATATTTTTTAAGAAAATTTCGCGAAAAGCGTTTTAAAAATGCATGCATTAAACAAAGAAATCCAGTGATTGTCATTAATAGTTGTTTCTAGTCACAGAAATGTATAGTACAGTGCTCGTATAGAGTCATGCAAGTAAGAGCAGAATGTTTGCCACTGATTCAGCTTAAGCAAATTTCATTATCTATATAAAAAGGTAAGAAATGAAATTGAAACTAGAAATGTTTCAGATATATTTTTTCATTGATTTTTATAATAATCTTGAAACTCTTTATGAATAATTTTTTATTCCATGCCATTGTATAATTAAAAACGGAGGAATTGTTTTATTCTTGTATTTTATTTATAATTTGAATAAAATGTTAGGTTTAAGATATAAAATTTCTTATTTGATCAGTCTTTGCGAATTGAGTTTTTAAATTTTACGAGAAAATTAATTTTCAACATCTGAGGTGTGCTAGTGTTATGCATATGGATAAGATTTAAGCATAAAAACTTGAAAAGAAAAATAATACCATGCTCAGTGCAAAATGCATCTCAGATGAAAACGGAATTGGTAAAGAAACGATACTATTCATTTACCCATTTGGAGTGAATCACCAAAAAGAATGGTTACATCACCATTCCTTTTTAAATCACTTTTATCCGAGAATTAATTGAAATGTACCTATATATCCTTATACCCCACGGACACTTTCGTAGTCAAACCTACATTCATCTTCAACTTGATTCTCCAAATTAACAGTTCCTCGCTAATAAATAAACTCATCTTAGTTAAATAGATTTCATAAAGAAAAGGATAAAGCTGATTGAAAACATACACCTCTCACTTGGAAGAAAAAGAGATCCACAAAACACATTTTTCCTTATTTTTTTATGCTCACTTAAAAGACTTCAAATCACGCATATTTCTTATACACATAATGTCACTATCTCAGCTTCAATATTTGCAGCTGGAGAGAGCAATCGGGCAAACTTGCAGTTCAGCCAACGCCCTATTATCTTATGAGGAATAGGCTTAAATAAATAAACTTGAATCGCTTCTCCTATAAAACTCCGTTTTCTTATTGTGGCAGTCTTTATCCAGTGAACGACATGATTTTGTACCAGGTTGAAGAATATTAGAGTAGTGCATCCACATAGGTACTAAATTTATAAAAATGAAATTACATCCATGCGCAGAGGAATTAAAACTAATTTTTTTTCCATAGTTACGACCAGTCTTAGTTGAAATCCATCTCAGAAAGCATATTTTACATTATGAAATACCTTCTTTTAAGGAAAAGTTTTAGCCTAAAATTATTTGAAATGCTTTAGAACCTAAATCGGTGCAATAAATCGCCATTTCAACTGCCTGAAGCTTTTGCACACAGGTTAACGATATTGTATAATATTGCTAAACGATATTGTGCAATATTGTTCGATATTATACAATGGTTTTATGATATTGCGAATATTGTACGATCTAATTCCATACTGTACAATATTCCCATGCAACTGGGATATAAAATAATGAATAAGTGAACTTGCTGCATAAGATGAATGCTATTCATTCTACAGGAAGAAATAATGGAACAGACAGCAAAAACCTTTTTGTACAGCAAAGAATATTGATTCAAATACTAGTACTCTAGAGATGTATTCATTATTATCCTTTCTTAAAGGGTTGATAACAAAGGATAATTGGAAGTGGAACAGCATTATTTTTCAATTAAAAGTCCGATGGGATGCCACTTTGAAGAATGCAATCAGGGAGACTAATGATATATAAAAATAATTGAACGAACAGGACGCTCATTAAGATAAAAATTAAGACTTTTCCGCGGTGATTCTTCTATTGGATTATTGACTGTCTTCCAGGGGTAAAAAGGGAGGCATTTTTTAAGCGGAGTAATGTTTAATTGCGGGATCACTTTCGTCGCCATTATTTGATCACCTGATGCCTCATCATTCGTCGCAGAGAAAAAGAAATCTATAGTCAAAGGATGTTTATCTTTCGGGGGATTTGCTTTCAACTCATTACAATTCAACTTTAATTTACGACTCTATTTGTGAAATGAAAAATCGATGCCTTAGAAACATTCGCATGTCAGTTAGAATAACGTTTCTGCGCGTAAAGTAATTTAAAACTATCTTTATCGCATTCACTCGAGAATTTCCGGGGTATCTTGAAAAAGGTCATAATTACAAACTTGACAATGCATATGTTAAGCAGTGCTAAGGTTCTGCATAATATTTCATTCAAGAATTTTTGCAAGCTGAGATTCTTAAACATTGGATTTATATATTATTGCCATCGGAAAGTTTTGGTCGTGTTTGGATTATCTTAAAGTATTAATAGTATAATACTCATACATAAAACGAAACATGAAGTCTGCTTGTTTTACTTCACCATGTTAATTGTATAATATTTATACATGAAAGGTGACATAAAGTCTATTTACATTATTTGGGCGTATTAATTGTATAATACTCAAGCATAAAAGGAAACTTGATGTCTGTTTCGGTTGTTTTAACTCGTTAATTGTGTAATATTTATGCATAAAATGAAACATGATGTCTAATTGGATTATTTTAGCCTATTAATTGTATAATACTCATACATAAAACTAAACATGAAGTCTGCTTGTTTTATTTCACCATGTTAATTGTATAACATTTATACATGAATGGGGACATAAAGTCTGTTTGTATTATTTTGGCGTATTAATTGTATAATACTCAAGCATAAAAGGAAACGTGATGTTTGGTTAGGTTATTTTAGCTTGTTAATTGTGTAATATTTATGCATAAAATGGAATATGAAGTCTGTTTGAGTTATTTAGACTTGTTAATTGTGTAATATTTATGCATAAAAGGCAACATGATGTCTAATTGGATTATGTTAACATATTAATTCTATAATACTCATACGTAAAAGGAAACATGATATTGAACAAATATTCACTTCCATTTCATATTCTTGATATGGGTCTAGATATTGAAAACTGTTGTATTACTTTCACATGGTTAAGGTTTTTATAGGTAATACTTCCAGCAAAAGCTACTAAGAATCGCCATGCTCTGTGTGATAAGTGGGCGACAGAGTTAATCGCCATTCATTCAAGAAGATAATGTTTCTGTAACAAGAATATAATTTACTTTGTAACATCATTCCTAAATCTAAAATCGCTTCAGAACGGAAAAAAATGTTTTGAAAAAGTACTTTTAAGACTTGCACTTAGTGAATCCATAGGGACAGTCTCTTGATTCTGCATGCTTTCCTTACAAGACGACATTTGTGTCCTTTTTTATAATGGAGCCTAGAAAGAAGGGAATGAAATAAAAATAGAACCTCATCTTTCCTTTACTTTCATTACTTCTTAGATCTGTTGAAGAGAGTTCCTATATACCCGAAATTGCTCGAAATATCAAAGTTGACTTGATACCTAGAAGGAAGTGAACGTCATTTCTATTGGGACAGAAATACATAGCCTTTGGCCAAACTCGGGAATGTATATATATATAAGAACTGGAAATACTATCAAGATCGAAAGAATGCTAGTACGAAGTAATCAAAATCAGGCAGCAAAACATATAACAGGGTAAAAAAATCCTAATGAAGCTGAAATATCTTGTTGCGCTTACGCTGGACCTTGGGAATACGATGTTGTTTTTATGTGCTCATTTAGGCGGACATTATCCCTTGAGGTGCTGTCGGTCAGAGGGGTTCTTGGCGTTGAATCCCCATTTAATCTCAAGTTACGGCCTCTCAATAAATAATACTTTTTTTCGGACTATGAGTTCCTTTCCGATTTGGACGGGTTTTAGAGATTTTTTTTTCTGTTTGGTTTCTTTGCTTGTAAACTATGGCCATTTTTCTGAAAAGCCCTTTTATTCAGGTTTTTTTAAAGAATTTATCAGATGAATCTCATCACTAGAATTAAACGATTTTTACAATTCAGATGATTTGGGGTAGTTGCGTCTTGAGGAAACCTAGTGTTGTTTCCTGTAGATGTTCAATGCCACCACAGATACGGCACAAATAAAACACACACACACACACACACATATATATATATATATAATGTATTCGTTATTGTAGTCGTTAAATGATTGAACATGCCGAGTTAAATTCTAATTTTCATTTTAATATGGGAGAGTGACGGAATGTACGTACATCTTGCTTTAAGTTTTAAGCCAAAAGTGAACAGAATATCCCTGAATTTTCTCAGGTAGGGATTTAACAGATAGACACGTGATCAAAGTGAAGGGAATAATAGCTATTTTTAGTATATTACGTAAGTGTTTTAGGGAAAATGCATGGCTGCAATAAGTCGCTGATTTCGCGAGTTGTGTGCGCGTGGAAATGATTAAAATATTCTTTTAGTAATAAATATGTGAAAACTAGAGATTTAATGAACCTTCAGAGCGGAAAATAGAACGAAACTGGAGTTTAAGAAAAGTGATTTTGGAATACATTAAGACTTTAAAATATATAAAAATTAGAATATGAAATGAAATTAAGTGAGATTATTACATATATTTACTGTGTAGTTGCTTATGATTATATGAAACTTCAGAAGCATATTTTTAAAACATCATAATCATTAATGCTTAAGGAGTAAAATAAAAAAAAATGTGTTGTGCTAATACTTTTAAACTGTAATTCTTTTAATATCTGGTTTCATACAGCTTCCCAATATCTTAGTTCATATTGCTTCGCTCTTATCGGAACAGAAAAATCAATGGTAGGCTATTACCTAAATTATCAGTTCGACTAGAACCTATATTTTAAATTTTAAAAAATCAAGTGCCCGCAGATGTGAGGATTTAAAATTAGTATGCCACAAAATACAGCTTTATGACCATTATAGTATTTTATTCCAGTTAAAAACCTATATTTTATTAACCACTTATATGTAGTAATTAAAGGAAAGTATTAGAACTAAATTTCCCTAATAGTGTTTTTCGCTTAAAGTTGATTCTCTTGTTAAATAATTTACCTTTTATCGGCATATATCTTTATATTACTTTTCTGTTTTTATTGTAACCTTTTCCCATTTAACCAATCCATATGCATTCAAGCATTGCAAATTTATATACCAAATTATAGCTTAAAAAGCTGCACATCCTCTTTTTCAATGTATTTATTTTCCTTATAACTGAAATATTCACGTATTTTCTGTATGTGCTTCATTCTTAATATTTACTCTCGTAACGAAACTATTAAAATTATTCGCAATTTTCAGTTACATTTTTCCTATTAAGTCATTGGTATCTGTAGATTGTCTGCTTCTTTTCCTATGACTAGTACCTCTGAAGTAGCGCAAGATGCTTTAAAACATTGATAGAATATTCTGAAAAACAGATATTATGAAAAATATCGAAAGAATACAATTTGCATTTTCGATCTAAGAACATGGACGAATTTAAATTCCCCAAAAGTGGTTGACAACTAATAGAACCCACCAAAAATTCGAAATTGTGATGAGACATTTCTAGCAAAATGAAAAGGGTCATGATAAAGTGGTCAATTTCAGAAGTTTTTAAGTGTAAACGTCGTTTCTCTTCTTATAATGCTACATGAAATGCACTTCTCTAAATGCAGTTTACTGCTAATTAGGAAATTCACTGAATATTTTGCGGAAATCTGTTAATTCAAAAGACCATTCAAATTGTCAGTTTACTCTGCTAACGAAGTGTTTAACAGGCTGCATTTAAATTCGAAGGCACAGTTTTCTTGTAAGTAAATATGGTACATTGAGGAATAGGAACAAATTAACTAATTGGATAAATTTATGGCTGTGAAAGATTTAAAATTTCCCAAAAATGAAAGTTAATCATAATTTAGTAAATATTGTGCTAGGAAAAATAAATGGAATTGCTTCAAATTACCTGAAAAAACTACCTTTAAAATTTGTAGGATAAAAGCTAGTTTATCCTGCGTATCCTATACATTAATAAAAGTATAACTTCAGAATTTTTAATTTCCAAATTGAAGGTAGTACAATATTTAATTTTAACCATTAAAAGTCCGATTTTTTCAAAAATTATTTTAATTTGCTTTCGACTTTCCTTTCTTGAATAAAACATGGGAAAAATTCTTTAAAAATCCTATTTTGTTTTAAGTATGGTTTATGGCTAAAAACATTTGTTATCAACTGACAACACTGGGCTTTATTTCTGAAAAAGATTTCCTTGATAAAATTCTATAATGTCAAACATAGATGAAATTTAATAAATAATAATACGGATAAGGAATTTCCTTTTTTTAATATAGTAGAACAAAATATGGTATTCTCAAGCATACAAACAAAGCTAAGAAGATGCAGCCTCAACTGGAAAAACATCAATTTATTTTTATTTTTTATCAGCAATTAGGCTGTCATCTATTTGTTGCCAATTGATTGAATAAAAATTTTTATATGAATCCTTATTGACAACAATAGGCATTATAGCTTCAGTCTTATTCTCAAGATTTTAGACAACGAAATTGGGTATGTTGCTTAAAGGCAACACTAGGCCTTTAAGGATTAGTTGTTAATTTTAATGATTTAATAAAACATACGCACCTATTGCTTTGAATATAATTATTTAGAATACTGAAACTGTGGATTTTCAGAATATTAAAATACATAAATTTTAAGTGAAAATAAAGGGCAAATTATATGAAGCTTGAAACTTCCAACGTTTTAACAACTTATGTTTTAAAGGAACCTGATTTTTTTTTGAAATTTAAAATTGCTGACGTGAATGTTGAGAGCGAATTTTACATGTTTTGCAACGGCAATACCCAGTTTCTTGGATATCATTGATGAAAGTTGGAATCAGAACTAATTGCGATCTTGAACGGAACAATTTTGGATGTGCTGTTAAGTAGAAGATTGCACTGTTTTTCCATATATATATATATATATATGGAAATCGATTCCTAAGCTCGATTGGCATTTGATTGTTAGAATTCCATATTTGGATTGTACATTTAGTTAATTTTCTCGTTCTTTTCTTAATATATTTTAGAGATTTACTCCTATATTTGTTGTGTTTTTCCAACAATTGGCCCTCACAGAAGGTTGGTGCCTATAAATTTCGAAATAATGTGACATAATCGATTCCTAAGGTCGATTGTTGGAATTCCATATTTGTATTGCCTTTTTCATGGTAATAGTTTATAATCTTATTATCTTTCTGTATTTCATTGTGTGAATAATATTAGGTTATATTGTTTATTGTATTTAATTTTAAATGAGGTTTTAATAGGTGTATTTAATGAAAATGTTATTTGAGTTTTAATGGTTTAATATATATATATATATATATAGGTAAAAATCTACTCGTTTTACTTTTAATACGACAAAAGAATTTAAGTTTGTTGTATAACAACAATAATCACAATTCCTTAACTGAAACCGTAACCCTATGAACTTTATTTTTAACTCATATATAAATCTAAAATGCGAATCTCTAAATAATTCCTCATCTAAATATCTACGAAGCGTAATAAGATCGATACTAATGGCAAGTTAAGTTCTACAGGGTACCTAATTTATGTGTCGTTCAACTAGCAGAGAAATAAGCACTGTCTTTTTTCAGCTGTAGAAAAAATGTGTGGGATAAAACAGGATAGCGGAAAAAAACACACAAGGCCAGCTAGTTTTCCTCTAAGCCTGGGTTTTGGCACAATATATTTCCCCTTGCAAAGCTTTGCTAAATCCCCATGACAGACTTCTGATTGAAGCAGCTTTGCGGAAAGTGAACTGTCTCGATTGATTCTGATTTAGAATTCGGAAAGATATTGAGGGATCTGTCAACCTAATCGGGAGTTGTTTCTCGACCCATCACGATTGATTTCCAAAACATTTGTGGATCTTTTGTCATCCCCCCCACACAAAAAAATACATAAAAATCGTCTTCTTAAACATTACTTTGTTTTTTGACTAAAAATAATAAATGCATGGGAAATATTATGTAAGCGCTGAAAACTTGTAAGATGAATAAGATTGGGCAAAATAAGTTGTTTTGAATAAAATATTTAAATAGGAGGAATCCGGCTAAATTTATGAAACTTGCATTTTCCTGGGTTTTGGTGATAAAATTAACCCCTTAACTGACCCGGGCGTTTATACATTTTTTTTTACAAAATACCTTCCTATGGAATTTGTTAGTAGCTGCATAACTACATCCACAGCTTTGGAATGCAATAAACTGACCTTGAACAGGGTTTTGCCTGGGATATGTCCATGCCTTCGAATAGGGGAGAGGGATGTTTGGGTGACAGTAAAAATCTGTAGTTGCATTGGATAATGAATCGTGCAAGATTTAATCGTCAGTTAAGAAGTTAAAAGCATTTATTAAATTGAGGTACTCAGTTGAAATTGAATCGATGCAGTCACATGTTTTGCGAAATTAGATGCAGACAGAATGAATTTGTATAAAACATTTGGATAGGAAAGGATAGTGGCTAAACAATGATAATTAACATTTTTCGAGGTAACAATATAGAGAAACGCAGACATTTGTATAAAAAATATTTTAAAAACTATCCAAAAGTGTTATCTTAGACGAATGTCGGAAATAACAAAAACTGAAGTTAAGAACTAAGTTTTTACCAGGAAACAATCACAATTAAATAATTGAAGAAAAATTTCATTCGATACATTTACATTGTTTTTATCAAGTTTACTATCAATGAACTGAGTTTCTTTTTTCATCTCCTAACTTTTGTAAAACGACATATTTTAATGGGGAAAAGATACTCGATGTAATTTTTTCACTGAAGAAAAGGGGAAACTTTTTGTGTTAATTACTTCTGGCGCTTCATGAATTAAATGCTAAATGGGATGCACGAAATTTTATTCCTTTAGTTTTTCAGTTGCATCTTCTAAACAGCTTGCCTCTAAGGATCAATTCCTGTAGCATTTCCCCTTGGAGCAATACGGGCTATAAAGCATGAAATGGTGGCCTTCATTTTTATGTCTTTTTATGAAACTATATCCTAAAAAACGTATCTCTACATTTACGATTCTATACGCATTCCTTCAGGTGGAAAGTCCCATTCAGAGGGAAATGGAATTGTGTCCATTTTATTTTTGGCTCTCAAGTGACATTCCATTTTCTTTATTCGAAGGCTTCTTATCATGGAAAAAATTTGCAAGAAATCTGATTATACGACGCAATATTCGAATCCTCCATTTTCAATTAAAGCATGCTTTTTGGGCAAGCATGGTTTTATGTTTACCATTCCGATGAAGAAAACCAGGAAATTGTATTTTGAAATGTCATTTCAAATTTAACATTTGAATATTTATTGTTAAAAGAATTTTGTAGATGAAATATTGCTGTTTCGTCGCCCACATCATTTTTAACTGTTGCAAGATTCCATGCTTTTTTTGAAGGCTTCCTTTCAGAAAATACTTGCAAGAAACCTGATTATATGACGCAACATTCAAATCCTCTTTTTTCAATTAGAACATGCTTCTTGGACAAGCATGATTTTATGTTTACCGTTGTAATGAAGAAAACCAGTGAATTCTATTTCGAAATGTCATTTCAAATTTAACATTTGAATATTTAAAGTAAAAAGAAATAGATGGAACATTGCTGTTTCGGAGCCCACGCCATTTTCTAATTGTTGCAAGATTCCCTGCCAACCGAACGGGAAAAAGTGAAAAATCGTGATTGTTTATTCTGATTTCTTTTATTTGCCAAATCGTCAATTCCACTTCAATCAACGCAGTATTTTAATAATAAACAAAGCTTTAAAGCATTAGTGATGTAGCCGCTTATGAAATAAGCGGATATGTGTGATTACCTAGTTTTTGGAAGTAATATATGATAAAAAGCTAACTTATAAAAGCAGCCAATAAAATTTACCAAATGTTTGTTGTAATTATTAAATTTGTTTAATAGTCTTTCACACCCAAAATAAAAATTATTTCGTTTCATCACGGACTTTTTGAGCTTTATTGCTTGTTTCTTCGAATTAAGCATTATTGATGAAAGCTCTGACATCAGAAACTTTTTCCATAACTATCAAATACATTTTGGGCAGTTTCAAAGCTTGATGTTAAACTATTTTCAGTTGTCTGATGAAATAATGTCAAATTTTTCATGCATTTGTCAATAAAATTCTTTATCTTTGTCGTGTCACTCTTTCAAGTTTTATTTAAAATTAATTTATTTACTTAAATATTAATAATAATTCATTTCATTCTCTGATTTATTTAATTTATATGATGTTTAAGTTAATGTAACGTAACGTAACTCTGCACTGCAGAATTTTACTGTAAAAAGCCGTGTGTTTACCACATTCTTTGTTCGAATCCTGGTTTTAAGAACCATCACTTTAGTAACCGTCCCTTCAAAATTTTAATTTGTTCCCATCCCTCTTCGTGGGAAATTTTTCCTAGGATAGGCATTGCATTGTTTTTGAGAAAAAGAACATCTGGATTTCAAAAAAAAATTCTTTCCCATGGGGGGTTATTGCCTTGTTTGTCTGTGAGAAAGTCACAGCTGCAAATAAGGGTCCAGGGAAATTCTTTTCCCACAGATAAGAAATGGTCAGTGGAAAAAAATGTCCAGATGTGTCCTCTTTTGACCCACTAATTGGCAATTTCGAGCCAAAAATCTGTGAGAGTTGTCGTTTGCGGGGGTTAAATTTTCCTAGAAGACATTAAGCGTTGGGGTTCTGTGGACCTCCTGGTGCGAGGACATCCTCCCAACTGGACGAGAAGGGAGAGTATGCTATTAAATGTTGGGGTCAAGAATCGAATTTGGATTGGTTGCTGGAGTTCTTTCGTAGGAGTGGTTTGACCCTTTCTGACCATTTAGGGACGCGCTTTTCTGTGGTAATTGTTCACTAAGTTTGTTTTTGGTTTGGCGACAAAGTGTATCAATAGTTTAAAGTGGGATTGGCGAAAATTTTAAAAGGGTTTACTGTAGAATAAGAAATTGTGGTAGAAAAGCATTGGGTTCGAATATAGTTCCTCTTGGCGGTTTGGTTACGCCAAGCTTTTGTATATATAGATTTTTTTGGGAGTGAAAAATTAATTGGAGATTTGGGAAATTTTTGGAAGGATGGTTCAGAGGGAGAGAGAGAGAGAGACGAGGTGATTTGAGAATGTAGAAGAAGCGGCTGGACTATGCAAATGTAGTTGAGAGTCAGGTTCTTGGTTCCGACTATGTGGCAACCGAAGAGAATTCGAGCGCGGAATTAGGATCTCTTGTGATGACGACGTTTGTCGGGTTTTGGTATTTGGGATGCCCAGATATTTTTGAGGCTTTTCTAATTCATATGCTCTGACCGTGCTGTTGCGGGACTGGATTTTGGGCCACTTTGACATTCGGGCCATGATAGAATCATTTGATGTTGACGACTGGCTTGCTGTTAGATCCTCGACAGATAATCATCGCAAAAGAATTGCGTTTCAGCACCGGGCTGATGTGGAAAATGCTAGCTGGACTCGTTTGGCATTGCGTGCCGAAGTTTTGGAGAACAAGTCAGATTTAGACTGTAAGATCGCCTGCTGATAGATCCTCGATAGAAGGGAGAATGCAGATATCCGTCCCAGCTTGGCTGCCTAGCTACCTCTGAGCGTGTCCAAGCCCCGGCCCATGGGTAAGTACCCTTTTGTAAAATTTTCTATGCTCGTGTTTTAAGTATGGGTTAAGCTATGGGACTCATTGTTACTACAAATTTCCAAAATGTTAATTTTTGAATATAGAGTTAGGAAGTGCATAATTTGCTTAAACTTCTTGAATGAACTTACCCTAAAATTTTATGTTTAAAAGTTGTTTCTTTCTTGGGACCAGGGATTCGATGTAATTTAACGTGGTGTTAAAAAAAATAAAAGAAAAAAACAATGAAATTCTCCTGGAAATTCTAGTTAAATTGAAGTTGGATTTTTGAGAATGATTTGTAATTACTTAAGAATCAAAATTTCATTCTGTAGTAGAATTTAAATGATTAATTTGTAATGCCTTGAATTTTCTTGTTATAATATGAAATGTTTTGATGGCTGAAAATTTTTAAAGAGCTAAATTATTAATTGACTTTAAAGGTCAATGTTTTTTCTTGATGCAAGAAAATTAAATCTTTAAACTAAATGAAGTATAGTATTTGATAAAAAATATTTTTGCAGCTAAAGATCTAGGAAATTTATCAATTTCTTGTTTTGGTTGTTATTTTGTTTAGGGCTATTATTTTTTGAGATGGAGTTTATTTGATTGCGATTTTGCTTATTAAGTTTCAGTGTTGAGAGTATCTTATATGATGATTTGCATTGGAGATTTGTTATATGTGTAGGTGAATAGATGGCATGACATCCTTTTAATTAATGTTGATTCTCTCACAACTAGTTAAGATGCTGAGGTGTACTTGATGATTTCGACATGTGCTTATATATTGAGGTGGCGCCCCTTTTGAATTTATATTTTGCTAAACACAGTATTTGCATAATCGAGAACATTCATGAAAGCATTGTTTAAATTTTATGTATATAAGTCGAAATGCTTAAATAAACGTTAGCCTTTCAAATCTCTAATCTTGTGTTTGTCAAGTTATTTATGCATTGCTGATAAATCACTATGTGTATTCATGAATCTGGAAGAGTTTAAAATCTTTAAGAACCTTGGGTATTTCTCCAAAAAAAAACACAACGCATAAAGATACTGTACTAGAAAAGATGAGGGTTTGAATTGAAATTCTTTATTTGTTTATAATCAGTTGCTTGATGCAAATTTTGCTAAGATAGTGTGTGGTGTATTAATGAACTGAATCATGATTTAATGAATAATCAAAATTGTTAGTCAAACATTTATTATTTAACAACATCACACATTCAGTCTTCCGATTTCTGCTGATTAATTGTAGGAATATTCCAACTTTTCAAACTGGATGCCTTTTGAAAACGAACATAAATATAAATAAAACACACTTATTACTAACTGATTACGCAGTGACTGTTTACGCATTTTTATATATGATGAAAGATATTAGGTTTAATACATGGTGGAGTTTAATTTATATAAAAAGTGTGTCCCCTCTTTCTTTCCCTTTTATATAACGTTTTCAATAACCGACGCAGTCTCTTTCTATGTCGAATAATTGAGACTCTACTGTATTAGAAAAATATAAATAATCCAGCTAATTGCACTTATACTGAAACGAAAACTGCTGCCCTCCGTTAGTTAAAATCGAGTTTAATTCTCGTCTAGACATATTATTAAACTAACCGACTTCGGCGACCAGTCTGATCGCCGGAAATAAAATTTCAACTGAATCTCTTATGCATAATGGCTTGGATATATATTAATGGATTCCTTAACAAA
The DNA here is from genome assembly GCA_013235015.1 of Araneus ventricosus. Classification (NCBI taxonomy): domain Eukaryota; kingdom Metazoa; phylum Arthropoda; class Arachnida; order Araneae; family Araneidae; genus Araneus; species Araneus ventricosus. The sequence continues at coordinate 402,759 of BGPR01000231.1, forward strand.
GTGGTTTTAAACTTCAAATTACCATAGACATTATCACGCGTTTTTTTCGTAGCCTTGCACTTGTTCTGTTCCTTGTCTACACTAACATAAAATGCACATTTGATTTCAACATTAAATTGGCGCCGCACATTTTACATCCAGCAGCATGCTAATTGGCTTAAAACACGCTAATAAAAAGAATTACAATATAGCAACGATAATCTTTGTTTGCTAGATTATTTCATTATATACTTACTATCTCGAGGACTTCCTTAAATTGATGAAATAAAAGAAAGTAAAATATTTTCTTAGATTTCAACCATGGAAGAGTAACATGCATTTAAATATTTGTTTAAACAATGAAAACGGTTTGAAATGTACTGCAACAATGAAAATCATTGTTGTAAATTATGCCAAAAATATTTTTAAAAATTTATTAAAATTAGAAAAAAATCGTGCAACAACTCAATTGATATCATTGAAAAGGTAATTTTTTGTAATTTCTAGTGGTGTAAAAATAATTTTTTGTGCTTTAGTATGCTTGGAAGTTATTAAGGAAAAACACCGAAATTTTGCTTACTTTTTAATTAATTAAAATTTTAATTAGAATTTCAAAAAAGGGCTCCGATGTGCACATTCCCACCCTCCAAAATATGTTTGCGCCTAATTTCGCAGCTCTAGGTCCAGCGGTCTGTTCTTTAGAGCGCTAACACACAGACACGCACATTCTCCTTTATTATTAGTAGAGATAGTAAATGAAAACTGTTGACTTAAAGAAATACTGAACAAATATTTGATTTAAGCAATAATACACGGAGTATTTTTTTATTAATTCTAGAAATTCTTTATTGACTTTTCATATATATAAAGCAATTCATTAACAATCAACATGAATGGGATGCTAGTAATGTATTTCAACCAAATTCCTTCGCATTATATGTGCTCTGCAATATCAATAAGTTAACGAGATACACAGATATACAAATTTTCTATTCTATGTCAGCTCGCCAAATGTTTTGTCAATAGCCATAAACTCTGGCAAACCTATATTAATCACTAACATGAACTGGTTTTTTTTTGTAGCAGAACCCCTCTCTTAGATGATAGATTAGATTATGTCATGTTCGCATTTATCATGAACGGAAATGCCATACGATCGTATAAAGATACCCGAGATATATTCTAGCCCGTAATTAAATTCTTAAATTCCTAAAACCCCATGAAAAATATATCATAATAGATTTTCATTTTAAATGGAAAAAATGAGAAATAAATCAGAAAATAATTTACTTTTCGATAAATTTCATTTTGTCGAATTTGAAAAAAATAATTAACGTTTCTTACTGAATAATCTAAAGATGGATCTGAATCAGGAATATTCTAAAGAAAATTGCTCTTCGTGAAACAACGAGGAAATTAACGGAAAGAATAGGAAAATTACGCTGAGTAGCCTTCATGTATGTCAGATACTTCATGCATCTCATCAAATAGATTTACATTGGTATGTATCGAAAATTTCGCTTTGGTAAAGAGAATATCGTTATATGAAAACATTACTGCTGCAATACAAGAATATTTTTCATCCACTGAGTAAAGATTCCATTACAATTGCTCGGCAAGTTTATTTTGGTTTAAAAATTACAATTTTTCAGATATGGCATGATCCATTTTATGAAAAAATTAGAATTGGAATTTTTCAAACCAAATTTAAAACAAGCTGCTATAGATTTTATCTTTTATATTTTTTTCCTATAAAAATTCTGCAACATTCCAGCGCTTCGTATTTCTAAAAGTAGAAAAAAAGTTATTTTCCAGAAAACATCTAGATTCTGAGAGTGCAACTTCAATTTAAAAAATAAGCCTCAGTGTATCCTTTTTGACATATTTTAAAGTGAAAAATACAATTTTGAGAAAGATGCAAATTAGAGTTTCTTCCATAACTTTTTGACTACAAATTCAGGAAGTTTCTGAGGTATTAAGAATCTCAGCGCCAAGTTTTCAATAAGAAAACCAAATTAATTTTACAAACAGCATCAAAATTCAGTATTTCTGGTCAATCGATCAATCTTAATTATATGCATGCATTTTCACCTTTTCTAAAGTATTCTATTCCTGAAGCAGATAAATATACGCACCTATAAAAAAATAGTTTCGTATCTGCAGTAAAATATTTAAAGATGGTGGGCAAACATGGCTGGAAGATGAATCCTGCCATTTTTATTAGGAAGCCTAAGCGTGCGCTTTCCACGTGATAAGCTTTGTTGTTTCCCCTGTTCGAGGTTTATTATTTCAACTCTATATTAAGTTTGTGCACACCTGAGAGGCCAAAAGCCATCATTATCATATTAGATGACTTGTTAGGAGTGGTTTCCTTATGCAGAAAGTAAATATTGCAACACCATTTATTTTATAAGAAGGGAGATATCACTTATCTCTGTTCATAATGTATGCTGACATCTATTATGAACACAAGATGTTATTTGTGCCTGTATATGTATGATAAGCCCTTTTACTAATGGCCAGTAGCGTATTTTTCTTTCTCTTTTTGTATCAAGAGTTTTTATATTGATGCATATAAGGGCCATTTCATAACGTCCGAACGTTCTATTGACGACATTTTAAACAAAAGAAAAGCAGTTTATGTAAAATACAGCCATTTACTCATTTTTATTCAAGCATATCGGCAACAAGCCAAAATTTTGAATTTAACTTAAACTGAATCGTTGCTTTGAAATAAGACAGTTTTCTGCGAAGTTTCGATTCTCAAATACTTTACGATTATTATATATATTACAAATCTGGTCATTTAGAAATCACTAGGAAACTTACAAACTATATAATTTTTCAGATCTAAAATATTGAATAGTTTGGAAATAATTCTAAAACAGGGTAGTCATTAATATGTGAGACAATCAAAGTAGTGTCATTGTTCAAAATGAACAGACAGTGCTCAACATTTCGCGAACGACTTCTAAGAAGAGAGCTGACTGTTTTCAAATTTTAGCTGATATTATTTTACCTTAAAAAAACCAAAATAATTGACAAAATTTTATATTAAACATTATTAAAAGTAATAATTCTGAAAAGCATATTATAAAATTGAAATTTCAGGAGGAACTATAAAGTTCAAAGTCGAATTTCCATTTGTTGGAAAAGGAATAGCAGAAATGTTTAAGGAAAACCTTTGTTCATGAGAATTGTCTGAGAGAGGTATCTGAAGGAGGGTTTTTATCTAATAGTAATCAGTTCTTTAAATTAGGTGTGAAGAATTTTTCCAGTTGATGGGCATTTTATCGCTCATATGCCTTACATATTCATAGAAATGCTATTTACCTTATAAAGTGTTGTCCCAAACTTGATTATTGAATGCTCCGCCTTAAAGAATTTACTACTTTCATGTGTTTTTATTTTTGAAATGTATTGATTTTGAATTATAAGAAAATAAAGGATTGTGCCGTAGTTAAAAAAATAGTATACGTACAGCATATACTCATGAGTCTATTTTTGTATTTCCTGATATGTTTAAAAGCGTTTTATTGAATGGTTAGAAAATGTTAAAATTTCTATATCTATCTATCTATAGCATGTTTTCTTTATCAAGGAATGTATTGTATGTATTAATGTCAACAAATTCATCTGGTAATATATACGCTTCAAAGGAAATGTGATAGTTCCAGTTAGAGATGTATTGCATTCGCGATTTATCACATAAAAATTATTAGAAAAGAATGGTTAAGGAAAACAGAATTTAATACAGAAAATGATAAATTAAGTTGTTTAAAGCAGAACTCTTTTAATGATATTTTACACTTATAATGCAAACTCACTCACTTTTTTTATTTCTCGTATACGAAGTATACAAAGAGAAAGTATTGCAATTGTCAAAAAATTCAAACTCGAGATTTTGATGAATCTCCACGTTTTAGACCTCCCTGAGTCCGAAAAACACAATTTTGGAATTATGTGTGTCTGTGCGTCTGTGAACACGATAACTCGAAAACTATTAAAGTTAGAGAAATGAAATTTGGTATGTGATCTTTACACCTAATTTGTAGGTTTCCTTCACATTTTGGACAAATTCCGTCCAGGAGAAGTCAGTCTGTCTGTTTGTCTGCGTTAATGTGAACACGATAACTCAGAAACTTAAACAGCTAGATGGATACAATTTGGTACAGTTTTATCATCAGAAATATAGGTTCGTATCAAAATTTGGACCAAATACATCGAGGAGTGACTGTCTGTCTGTCTGCATAATCGCATATTTGTGTACACGATAACTCATTAACACTTAAGACTAAAATAAATTAAAGACTTAGATAAATGAAATGTCGTGTGTGATCTTCTAACCTTAATTGTAGACCCGTGTCCAATTTTGGTTTCAATCAGTAGCAAAAAAGGCGTTCAAATTGTATATTCCGTTTTCTTTACTTTATTATGGCGCAAAAATTCGCGCCATATCGTGTATAGGCGCACGACATTAGTAAACTTGGCGCTATTTTACTGACTTGGAGAATTTTATCTCGCTTGCATTCGTGACCTTTTCGTATTGCAGCGCTCTGTGAAGACAATATCAATAACATTCGTGGACTCCACAATTTTTAGGTGAGGGGATCGGGTAGGACATCTTGGTTAGAAAGTATACGAGGAAGTTTAGGGCAGACCACTCCCGCTATTTATTGAATTAAAAATAAAATTTAAAATGTTTGAAAAGTCAGTTTTCAGCTGTTACTGAAAGGTTATGAAATCCTCCACTGAATATGTTCTGTTGTCGCCCGAAGATTTATTTCAAGATAAAGCAAAATTAAATTTTCGTCAATCACTTAATAAATGTCTAAAAATGTTAAAAATTACCCAGTTTTCTTTTTTAAAAACTGACCATTTTATAATCAAAACTTGATGAATCTACGCATCCAAAAGCCAGATATATCCAAGAAATAAGATAAATTGGAGATATTAATCGTGTATCGTTTAATTCAACTTCATATCGCGTATCGATTGCATTACACTGTATCTTTAAAAAAATAGATAATATATAATAGATTTGTAAAACATTAATTTTTTTATATTAGTAAAAGATAAACTATTTATGCACACAAAATGATTTATTCGGACAGCAAACACGTTAGTTATTTTGTACTGCAATTTAACATTGCATTGTCTAAGTAACTGACATTTTTGGCAAAAAAAAATTAAAAATTAATTTTTAAAGATTTACTTTAGCTTAGGAAAGCACTTGGTTTAAAATATTAGGGGATCTTATGATTTAGGATAGGCACTGTGGATAATAAACAAATCCTATCAGCCTCCAGGCTTTCCAATTCTAATTTCTTAAGGATTTGCGATATGGGGATGAAATAGGTTGAAAGATAAGGCAACTGAAGAGAGCTTTAAAACGATATGCCATATACTTAGATTAAAAAGCAGTCGAAGATTGGGGCAAATTTCAGCCCCTAACTTCTAAGGGATTGCTGATATCGAAAAACATTCAATATAAAAGTTGTTTGTTATGACAAGACGGTAATTCGCTTATTTGGAATAATCCTTCTGTCTTCAATAGTTAGGGAGTAATGAGTAGGGATGGCGGTTATTGCAAAAAAACCGGCTTTTTTCACCTCCGGTTTAACCCGCTCAAAATAACCGGTTTTTGAGAAAATCGGTTTTCGGTTCTCTTTTTAAAAGCAGCGTTTGCGGAAGGAATTTTTTATTAATAATAATATGCAATAAGTAAGTATTAATACAACAATTAATGTAATGAGTAATGATTATAAATAAGTAATTAATACAATATGTATTAATAATAAATAAATAATTATTGCAATAAGTAAGTATTATAGACAAAAATTTTTATTAACATTGTTTTCACAAGAAATTAATTCATTGGACAATATTTATAATCTAATCTGCTTATAAAGACTCTTTCAACAATGTGTTGATCCGTGAGGAAACATCGTTTAACGTTGATATTAATCTTTCGGACACCACAGAACTTCAGACTAAAGATAAATATTTTTGGCTACAAAAAACAGACGCCATTTGCAGACAAATTTTTTTATTAGTATTGATTTTGCAGAAAATCAATCCATTGGCCAATATTTATCTGTTCATAAAGACTCTTTCAGTAATACGCCAACCAACAGACGCCTCGAGGGAGCGGTTGCCGGTGATTGGCTGAAGATGATGAAATTCAAAGCTTTATAAATTGGTAAATTTTAGTCTAGTCGAACCTAAAATCGAGCCTATCTTCCGACCCTGTTTTTCCCGGTTTTAGAATTTAAAAAAATAACCGGTTTAATCCGGGGCAAAAAAATAACCGAAAAAAACCGATTAACCGAAGCAAAAAAAATAACCGGTAGGTTTTTCCCATCCCTAGTTATTAGGAAATGAAAATTTCAATCCCTACCATTTCCACCTCTTTGAGTTGGATGGCGACGAACTTTATCTGCTCTATGGAGTCTGCTTTGGACAGTTAAAACAGAAATCATGGTACTAATATACATCATGTAACGCTCTTACCAAAGAGTGGAGATACACTGCCGTTTCATCTTGTTGTTATTCAGTATTTGTCACAATTTATTTTGTTGAAACCCTATACTCTTGTCTTCATATTTGACTAATATTTCTAGTTTCCAAAATCTAACGTCATAGTCTTAAAAGGTAACATTTGGAAGTTCTGTTATAATCATTTCAAAATAACCGATGGCTTTCTGAGCTGCCAATTGGGCCAGGGCATGTTATTCTATCTTCGTATCAATTTATATGTCGCATTCCAAACCCTGTGAACTATTTTTATTTCGTCCAACATAAAGAATGGTACATTTATTTCTTTATTCCTGAACGAAGACGCGTTACAGACAAAATTTGCATATTATGAAGAATTCAAACGTGGTAATTTTTTAATTAACCGCTTAACTTACCAGCCCGAGAATACTCGTGCATCGAATTATCGCATTTTTGGTCTTAAAACTAAAATTTAATCATTATTTATCTTTATAATTTTACACAAATTACCTAGAATCCATAAACATCTCGAGTATTATATGCCTTCTGAGATGAATAAAAACGACAAACGCTTTCCAAAACAGAGGAGAGCATCTTATTAGATAGCAAAGAAAATTATTAAGTTAAGTGGTTAAGTTCTGTTATAATCATTTCAAAATAACCGATGCCTTTTCGAGCTGCCAATTGGGCCAGGGCATGTTATTCTATCTTCGCATCAATTTATATGCAGCATTCCAAACCCTGTAAACTATTTTTTTTTATTTCGTCCAACATAAAGAATGCTACACTTATTTCTTTATTCCTGAACGAAGACGCGTTACAGACGAAATTTGCATATTATGAAGATTTCAAACGTGGTAATTTTTCTTTCTAATCTTTTTTCGTTCACTTTTGTGAAAGAAAAAAATACTTGTCCGTTATCCTTTATCTGTTTTCAGCAGCGTACTGTTTAAGTAAAATAGTTTATGTGAGTGTTCCTTCGCTTGTTCTTTGAGTTGCTCTGGAATTACAAAGTAGAGATCTGCTTAGAACAGAAATTTTATCAGAGCATTCGAAATATTCTTACATTGTTATTTTTGGCAGCCAGTCATAGATTTAACTCCGATTGTCAGTTTTTCTTAAAATTTAAATGGTGAGCCACATCTAATTCACACTGTAAAAAAATCAGTGGGAATCATTTGATTGACCAAAACTCGAAACAGTTTTAAATAGATAACGAACATTAATTGTTTTTCCAAGTTAAAGTCATCCCTATCCTATAGTCTGAAGCTTCTTCAGACCAAATAAATGATAAGTATCCAAGTAGATTGCCTGGTATAATTCAATTTTCATCAGAAAATTCATTAATCTAATAATATGCGTCTTCTTAACTCATATATTTGATGAATTTGTTTGTTGAAAGGTATAGAACAATAGTTTTTTCTTATTGGAAACGTCCTTCACATTAATTTTCCAATAGTAAAACGGTACTAGTTGAATTAAATTGACCTGACTTGGGTATTATTAAGCGAAAGCTTATACAAATATTGAAGAAATGAAATCCGATTCCGTGGATGACACCGATATTATTCGCATGCTTTAATGAAAACAGTTTTGACATCGGAAATCCTCTGTCATCTGAATCTCTTCTATGTTTTCTTTCCAATCGTCACTTTTGCTCGGAATATCAAAGTTCACCTCACATTTCGAAATTCTGAGAATGAAAAGCACAGAACGAGGATTTTTCTTATTAGAAATGTCCTTCACATAAATTTTTCAATATTAAGAGGCGTACTAGTTGAATTAAATTGTCCTGGTTTTAGGTATAATTAACTATAGATTTCTGATTTGTAGCAATTTATATCTAAAAAGGCCTACAATTCTTTAGGATAAAAATATCGAACTCTTGTAAAAAGTGTGCCACAATACGAATTTTTACGTTTTTGTTTTACCCCAGTAGCACAGAAATATTATATAATATTTGCACAATATTATGAACACCGAGGAACACCGAATACCGTAACAAAGTATTGTATTGTATGTTTCAGTATTTCCAAGATACTAAATTTTCAGAAATAGAAAAACAATGTTTTTTTTTATAAAAATCTTCATTTTAACTCAGGATATCTAGGGATATAACAGGTTTAAAGGTGCTGAACATTATATGATGCTATTCAATACAGCGAAAAAGATATTATGATTTACGTTTATCTGTATTGTTCAATATTTTAAGGTGAAGTTATTCTTTCCGTCAACAGATGGCAGCATGGTGATACTGGGACACTATATGTATCAGTGTTGTTCAATATTTTTAAGGTGAAGTTATTCTTACGGTCGACAGATGGCAGCATGATTATACTTTAACACTATATTAATCAACATTGAATCATATGCCCGAAAAATATTTTACAAAATGCTTATTTGATATTAATCATCTTGTGATAATGCCAGACAATATCGTAAAGATATAGTATGAATATTGTTGAGCATCTTGTGCTAATAGGGCAAACTTCAGATGCCTCTCCTGTAAAATGTCCAGCTGTTAATATTTTGGTAGTCTTTTTCCAGTTGATCGATATTCTTAAATAAGGCAAGGTATACCGTTTTTCACGGGTCAGCATGAGAAAAAATGCAATGACAAAAAATACAATCGAATATTATTCATTTATTAATAAAAAATATTTTTCTTATTCAAACGTTTGAAATTCCTAAATTAGCGAATAAAAGATTCGTTTGATATTTTTAAAAGTTCATTTGGTGCGAGATAATTTTAAACAAAAATAAACTTGCACATAGTCACTTAACAAGCTACGCCACCTATCTCAATTTTTTGAAATTTAAAAGAGGAAGAAAATACTCAATTTTTCGCAACAAATAACAGATATTTTTTTCACATATGGTAGGAACATGCGGTCTCATGTTTAGATCAGATGTTAAATACAGAAATATTCATTATTTGTTGGGAAAAATTGAGCATTATCTTCCTCTTTAAAATTTCAAAAAAGTGAGTAAGGTGGTATTGCTTGTTAAGCGACGATATGATTTGCGAGCGTTCATATAAAATCCACAGTATTTTAATTATTCTCTTTCTTGACCTCACATTTTAAGGTGTTGTTCTTAAATAATAACTACAAGTTCATTTGAATACATTTTGGAAAAATAAATGTGGCTTGAAAGAAGCCAATATGTTTAACCCTTTAACGTTCATTGATTTCGCAGTAAAAACAACGCATTGAGCATTTTTTACTGCGCTAGAGAAACCACACACCACACACCAAGCATTTTTTACTGCGCATGAGAAACCACACATTGAGCATTATTTACTGCGCTAGGGAAACCACACGTTGAGCATTTTTTACTTCGCATGGGAAACCATACCTCGAGCATTTTTTATTGCGCATGGGCGAAACGTAGCGTAATTCTTCTTTCATAACTTAAGAGCCAGACATATAGGCATATATTATATAAAAATTCCATTCAATACCGTTATTATTCACAAAGATATCAGCAATGCAAGAGGTAAATTGCTTTCGATCTCTAAGAGAAACAAAATTATGAGGTTTCTTGAAAAAATTGATAATTTTAAAATTGAATCTTCAAAATTAATATTGAATTTTGTGAATAACATGAAAACTCACGTATACCTATAAATTAAATACATAACTTAAATTGCATTTCGATGATGAGCCTCTAGAATTCATTGGTTTCACTCTGAAAACACAAATTTCTTGAAAATAAAAAATACCATTTTTTTTTCTTTTACATATTTATGATCAGCTAAATGTCTAATACTCATTTTTGAAATAACTTTTGTAATTTCAAAACGAAACATGTAGTGAACTGTAAAAGGTTAAAGAAAGGAGAAACGTATCAAATTTCGTGAATCTTCCCAATGAGAAATACCTCTCTCAGCTCCTTGTAACATGACATTCATTATTAAGGCTACACAAGATTCCTCGTGACATTCTCTTGTAGAATGGACAAGGGTGATAGGCCATTAGAAGTGTGCAGAAGGCGCTTCCGTCAGCAAGTGATTTCATGCGATCATTAAGCGGAGTCTCACAAGCGAAAGATTTTCAGATGTAGATTCGCTGAATCATATCTGGCTCTTTCAGCACAAAGCTGTTTCTTTCCTCTCCATGAGTGTTCGTTTAGAAATAGCTATATTTTCTATAATTTCAGTCTCTGCGAAAGTTAGAGGGAATTTTCAAACATAATAAATTTAAATAAGTTTTTTTAAAAAACACATTGTTATTATTGTATTAAAAAAGTAGACTTTTTTAAATTTACTTGCTACTTTTCAATCTTTAATTTATAATTCATTATTATAAATATTATGGAATCCTGGAATATTTTTTCTCAAGTTGATCACAAGATGGCGCCACTTGTATGGAATCAAATTTTGATTCAATTTATCGATTAATCAACAATTTAAGCTCTGAAAATATTAAAATAGCGTATTGTCATGGAGAACACAAGAGTACAAAATCTCGAAATTCTACCATATAAGGGAGTGAGAGAAAAATCGATTACAAAGTTCTATCTTTACAACAGGAAACAAGTCAAGTTAAATAAAAGTGTGCACTAACAAGAAGAATGGTAGTAAATACAGCCCGAGTAGCATGGCAATTCAAATAATCCTCAAGAACCATTTCTAAATATATTTATCTCTTAATATATATATATATATATAGTAGAAATACGCTATAATAAATCAGATTTTTAGTTTGTTTATTACATCTATTTTCCATTTTATTCAGTTTAAGGAAACGATATTTGTTTTATTTTCGCACAGTCATTGTACGCTAGTCTTTCCAAATTTTTCATTCATAAATGCAGATTTCATTATTTGTACACAAAAAAGTCAGATGGTTCCAGAAAAGTGGTTACTACTATTTTATTTAACTACGAAGATAGTTTAGTGCGGTGAAGCGATTACGATTTCTATGACAATACGCAAAAAATTCTTTTACTAAAAAATAAACCAAAAGCTTCCCTACTGCTCGAAAGAAGCCCAAATTCGAAATGGTAACTATATTCCCTTTTCACTCTGTTGAATATTTCTTCAAATCATCAATTCAAAACTTGGAATTCATGTTTTATCGATTTTGGCGTTTGCGGCGCGACATTCCTTCAAATCATCAATTCAAGACTTACAATTCACGTTGTATCGATTTCAGCGTCTGCAGTTCGAGATACTTATCACTTTAGATTCGATTTAGATGTTTTGAGGTTGCTGAATCCAATTCAGTCCTGAATTACTCGGATTCTCTGTTCCGCATTGGTTCAAAAAAATAGGGTTGATAGTGAAATGTTATTTTTAATAAAGAAGGGAGGAATTTTTCATTCCTTTACAAATGAAAAACTTTTGACCATATATTTTAATGGAAATTTTTGTACTCATAAAAAAATTCTTTAAAACACAAATTTAATATTTCACGTAAAAATATTATGTAAACAAACATACTAAAATATAATGGCAGAATTTGAGCATCCTTAAGCTTACCTATGCCTTATCTAACTATTTTTCATTTATAAATAATGTAAGTCAGGATTTTTATAAATCTAATGACAAAGATAGTAAGGTTAGAATTGCAACCTTGGCCTCTGTTTCACAACATGATCTTTCTTAAAATAAACTGTAATAATTCATTTAAGTTTTGTCTCGCTTAAACAAGTTATTTATTTCACGCATATGGTTTTTGTGCAAGCATATGAATGCTGCTCTTCTATTTAAAATTTTTTGAAAGTCAAACTATTTTGTTTCCTTTCCCTGGTTCAAAATCCTGCAATGAGATCAGATTTCAAAATCATTAAAAATAAAATGCTATCTTAATCCATAATTTTCGTCTATAATAGGAGTGTGAAATGTGGATTTAAACGGAAAAGTTCCATATCAAATTAATAATGGAAACGGATATAAAGCGATTTAGGAAGGAACATTTGTAACATGCCTGTTTGTAAAATACGTTCAAGGCACTTTTCAACAATTAACTATGAAATTTAAATGTTTTATGCATTTGTTCCAGACAGCAAAGAAATGTTGCTGGCTGGAACATAATTCGATTGTTTTATTTGAATCTAGATAGTACTCGATCTATATCTTAACTAACTGCGAAACATAAAAGCACTTATATGTTTAAATAGTAGAGATAAATATAGTATCAAATTCGTACTTTGCACGAGTTTTTCATTTTGCAGGAACTCTACATTTACTAAATATGGAAACATTCAATTTATTGATTTTCAGACTTTGCTAACTTAAGTCTGAAAACATGTCTGTGATTTTTTATGGAAGGAATGTTTTTTATACTTGGGTAGATGTAATCAAATCAGGATTCAGGTTAGGTCGATTTGAAATTCACCTAATGCACCTTTTCAAGCTTTAAAAGTCAGATTTCTGCCTTTTAAAATAAACAAAATGCTTACATTTAAAAAAATACTGTATCCATAATCGAATTAGTGGCCATTGATTTGTAGATTTTATTATAAAGGCAGCTTCTAAATTTCTCATGCCAAAGCACTGTTTACTATAACACTGAAACTAAAAGGATTGCACCTTTTAGGGATAAAATTTGATTAGCTTCTGTTCTAAGAGAAGTTAAATTTCATTCACGAGAACTCTTGAAATCATGGCCGAGACGAAAACAAATCGTCCAGTGTTAGAGGAAACGATGAGTTAAATCATTTAAAAAAGATTTAACTCGCTTAATTTTATCCTAAAAGAATGTTTTCCTCCGTACTTGTTAGTGAACGGTGGGACTAAGCGCGAAGCAGAGCAGATGGGCAGCATTAGGAGTTTGATATCCATTTCTCTAGGCGCAACGCCCTGCGTAATTAATTACTGTTAGAATTCAAGGGTTTGCTTTGAACTCTAACAAAAGTATTTAACTCCTTTTGAGCGATGGAGGGTAACCATCGTCAAAAGCGAGCGTTAAAGGGATGGCAGGATTATCTCATCAACGGTTCCGAAAAGAGTTATGAAATTAATGAAATTTCACATTCTTTCGAAAGTGATGAAGACTCCACGCTCACTTGACTCCTTCCATTCATTCGGCCGGGCTCTTCACTGCTCTAACTCACGCAACATTGCAGGCAACGAAAATTCATTGTTATTCTAGATATCAGAGCATATAATGTTGCTTTCCAGTACACAAACGTTGACTCCTAACTGTACTGAAAATTTATATCTGCGAAACGAGCAGACAACTTTTGAGAGATATTTAGCATGGAGAGCAGGAAGAAATGTAAAGGAACTTGCTGAAGCATGGCAGCTAGAACATCGGATATTAATATATCTCGGTGAAATTGTTTGTTGCTCTTCGTGTTGTTCTAAGAAAGTTCTCAGTGTATTGTGATAATATAATTATTTGTGATATATAACTTATTATTATAAAATTTGTGATTTATAACGGAAATCTCCATTGTTATTCTGGATATCAGAGTGAAAATATTGATTTCCGTTTCAGAAAATTTAACTCCTAATAGTACTGAACATTTATATCAGTGATATGAGAGCAAAACTTTTGAAAGATATTTAACATAGAGATTTGAAAGAAAAGTAAAGAGAATTTGCTAAAGTATGGCAACTAAGTATTGCTCCTCATATTTTTCTTTAAGAAAGTTCTCAGTGTTTTGCTAAAGTGTTTGTAATATATAACTTGTTGTTATAATTTGTGATATATAATGAAAATTCAGTGTCATTCTAGATATCAGAGTTTATAATGTTGCTTTCGAGGACAGAAACGTTGACTCCTAACAGTATGAAAATTTATTTCAGTGATACGAGGGGAGAACTTTAGAGAAATATTTAGCATGGAGAGTAGGAAGAAAAGTAAAGGGAACTTGCTGAAGCATGGTAACTAGAACTAAAGATGTTATTATATTTCAGTAAAATTATTTGTTGCTCCTCATAATTTTCTTTAAGAAAGCTCTCAGTGTTTCGTCATAATATAATTTGTCATATATAATTTATTGTTTAATAATAATAGAATAATAAATAATACATAAGAGTAAGATGTGCAACGGGAGGAACATTGGAATGCAAAGTCAAAATGTGGGAGGCAGCATTCAATAAAAATGCAGTAAAACAATAATATGATGCTTACAAAAATTGATAATATAGAAGTTTAAGTAAGAAGGAATTAAGTTAAAAGAGTTTTCAAGAAATAAAGTTAATAAGCAATAAATAAATTAAGTCCATAAGTAAGAAGAAACATGAGACTACTAAGTTTGACTGTATGAGGCAGCATTCATTAAAATTCCTGCACCCTGAAACATTACTAGTATGATGCTTGCAAAAATTAATAAGAAAGAAGTTAGAATGCTTTCACTAACACTCTATTCAAAGGCTAACATTTTCAAATTAATGATTTTGCTAGATTTGATTATGAGCACATCATTAAAGTTTATGGGATTCAATGTTTCCGAGTATCCATTGTTTTAAGAAATATCATAGTAAATTAAAGTATTTAATGGAGTTATTATAAGCGTCTGTTTTGGATCTTATCATATTTGCGTTTCCCTTTTTTATACATAAGTACAGAAGGAATTCCATTATACAATTCTAATTTTTTTCTTTGATGCACATTTTTTCAAGCACTATAAGCAGATAAAAAATCCTAAGCAATGTCTGCCATTATTTACTCTTCTTTTATTTACAATTATTTTTTTATTCCAAGTTCATTTTTTTAATATACTTTGAAACTCTTTTCTTTCAGAACAAATGTTTCATTGTCTTACAAAAGAAATCGGCTGAAACACAAAAAGTTACTTTATATATTAAAGACTAAGTCAATAATTTGATAACTTTCTTAATAAAGTAAACATTTTTTTTTGTTGGCAGATCAATAGCTTAGACCAGTTTTAACGACGAATCTGTCTAAATGTGTAATGCACATCTGTTTGAAGGAATGCTTATTCTGAAAAGTTTAGAGAATCTTTTCTCAGGGGGAATTCAATGCTCGTTGAACATCTTCGCTAATAATACATCAGAACCTTACTCTTACAACCCACAAATTGAGAATGAATTGTTGTTTTCTGAAAGCTCGAAAGACCTTCCGTTTTTAGTTTTAATAAAGGTAGCTTGCAAGGATGTAGAAATGTTAATTGTTTGCATAATAGTCTGCAGAATGACAAACTCCCAAGAAAATGCTCTAGTCTATTGACACAAAACGAGAAGGTACCCTAATTGCTAGTTGAAGGGATTGACAATAGCAATCTTTACTTTTCTGTTTGATGAACAACCACCATATCCCGAGCAAACTGGCTTCTGGGCAAAATAAAAGGTCTTTAGTTGGAAAATTTGCCTAGTCAATAGTGAGGAGGGGATCGAAATCTAATGTTAACCTCACCCTCTGGGTCCAACAGGAGCAGTTGATTAATCTTCTCAGTTGTGTGGAGAAGAAAACCTTCCTCGAATCAAAGTTCAATGTTATTCGATTGCTTGGGGAGGAGTATCGAGGGAATAGAGGATGAAATAATTGCGGTTAGGACCGTCAATCAAGAAGGGAATATACGATTATTTATGCAATAAAAGAATGGGCCGTTTAGATTCAGTGTACAAGGTGATTATATTAAAGTATAGGTGTTTAGAGCTCAATTACAAAGAAAGTACTGGGCCAAACTAAACGTCATTTCATGCACGTACTATCTAGACAATGTTGGAATTGATTTATATAGAAAAAAGGTTCATATAAAAGAATTAGACGTTTTTTCTCAGTGTACAGGGTGATTATATTAAAGTATAGGCGTTTATAGCTCAATTACAAAGAAAGTACTGGGCCAAACTAAATGGCATTTCGTACACGCACTATCTAGACAATGGGGAATTGATTTATATAGAAAACAAGACTCAGAATTTAGACACCAGGCGACATATTCGATTGTATTTTGAATGAAATGAATTTACCAAAATGAGAATAACTTTCCAACTACAGCAGATGTCATGTCATAAATATAAGGGTTTCAAATAAAAAATATGAATGTGCTCTATTTATTTTTCTAAAAGCTCGATGCTTCCTTTGATATATGATTGTATGATTTTCTGAGTCGTGTTAGAGTTCTTTCGTTGATTTTTATGATTAATTGAGACTACAATTTTAGTTCCACCATATTTACGTTTTACGTAAAATAATAAAACTGATTATTAAGAATAAAGCACGAGAAAGATATATTCTGTTTCAAATCCGAGTTCAGCATTATAAAAATCATTGAAACTAATCAATGAATTTCGTGTTTTGTTCTTAACTAAGATGGAAAAATGAATTAAATGTTTTGAAATTACATATTTTGATTAGAAATTTCCATTACAGGCATAAATATAATTTTCTAACACATAAATAATAATTGAACGATATATTAAGAAATAAAAGTTTTAGGTGTTACAAAGTCAAACATTTACTTTTGCTTACTATTATGAAGCCATTTTTCATTACAGATCTAGCTTTTTAAACCGCTTTTATATAAAATGTTTTTATAAAATATTTTTTGCATTCTTTTTCTAGGTAGGTTTACGTTATGAACATAATAAGAACTAAGCAAGGATCATAAATAAATAAAGTTTGAATAATTTAAATTTTCATTGCTCAAATAAAGTTTATTTTTTGGTTCTAGAAGGAGTATTGAACTCAACAGCAATGGCGTAATTCGCTAGAAGCTCAAACATATCCAAAGTGAAAAAATGAAAACAAAAAGTTTTATTTTGTAGCTCCAATTTGGAAATGACGGAAACTGTCATGAAAGTATGCATTTAAGCAAAGCCGTTTAAAATTTCTTTTCTTTAAATTTTTCGTCATTCGGAGCGCATATCATAAAAAGCAATCCAATCAAAGGATTTAATTGTCTATTTTTCTCCTCAGAAGATTAACTGATATGTTGAAGACTACTAGATTCATTAGAGAATCTAGCTACAACCATAAAAATTAAGTCCATTGTTTTTAACTGAATGTTCAATGTAAATTCTGCAACAGAAAAATTTGAGTTTCGATAATTTATTCCAATTAATAATTTTGACAAAAAACTCTTGACTTAAACTATTTATTTTAATTGAGCGAATTTTTTCAACGATTTAGAAGTTATTTTGAAGATGGAATCTAATCATCAAAGTCTATGCCTAATTCAAACAGTACAATAATATTGAGGTAATATTCATTTTTTAAAATTTTCAAAATTACGGAATGGGACAATTATTTTACTAAATTTATGACTAATATTTGAATTCCATTATTTTGGAAATTTAGCAAATATTTTTGAAGAAACGAAAAATGTGAAAGAAAGAGCAATTCCATTTAGTTTTCAAATAATATTCTATGTTGCATGAACATCCTTTAGATTAATTCCTGCGTTAAAAATGATACCATTTAATTTGTATATTTTTTATCCAAAATATTCTGGGAAGAGCTTAATAATGAATAGTGTCAACCCAAGAATAATTCTAAGCTTCTTTCGGATAAGAACAGCGGGATGAACTAGGATTTCAGACAAATATGCCCCCGAACATCAAGAGGTGTAGTTTAATTGCGTTAAAGGCCCGTTATGAAACAAATGGAGGGCTATTTTGGGACGGATCTCGTAATTTCGAGCCGCAGTCAAATGTAGAGGACGACACCAGAGCTGGCAGCCCCTCTCTAAGTTTCCGCACTGCAACAGAGGGAAGACGTATGACCCACGAAGTCGGGTTTAGCGCGCACCGGGTCCTCATATATGGTGGATCTCCAATAGAGTCGGGTTTCGAACCGGGGGCCTCTGGTGCCGTCGCCAAGACCTTACGACAACGCCACCGTGGCCCTGTAGCATTAAGGGCTGAAAGATTTAAAGTTCAGAATGTTTATCATTACATTAGTCTTTGTTTTTCAGAAGAAAGGTCGCCTATTAATGATTCATTATTCAGTTAAACCGTAATTCAGAACAATTTTTTTATTTTATTTACTTGAATTATTTTTTAACACAACAAACTGGTAAACTTTCTGCAGTTTTCTTTTTAAACCAACCAACTACATTGAAAAATAAATAGAATAATTGTTACTGCATTAAAAAATTGAACGCACAAAACATAAAGGGTAAGTTCGGGAGAAATGGCGTAATCAGCTTTTAAACTAAGTGAAAATATTTCCTCTTTAAAGTTTATTTAATAACTGTATGAAAATAAGCAATTTATAAAACAGTGGGCTTTTTATTCCAACTTTTTAGGGATATTAATTATTCAGAAATTTAGTGGAGCCTTTCTAAGATACGAAGCAACAGAATTCCATCGTGCATAAAGCGTTTTATTAAACAGAAAGGATGCAGTTAAAATAACGCGATCTGGACTGTAGAGAGGGTAATTAAGGAGTAAATTAACTTTGAACAACTCCGTGCAAATATACTGTTAACAGTTTCCGTAATTCAGTTGAAAAGTTTGAACAGTAATTGCATTGTTAGTTGTGTGTGGAGGGCACGAAAGTAATTTCACCTTGCTCTCAAGAATTACTGTCTTTATTCTGCTCAGAAGACTCGAGAATAACTCAAGCATTTGTTACTTTCTGAAGAAATTCGCTTCCCACAATATGTAAACGTTTTCCTCGGTCAATATGGAAAAGCAAATGTATGCATTTCTTTTGGAATTCGCACCAGACCAAATGGACGAAAACTTGCTAATGAAGTTAAGCCCAAAGGATAAGAGGAATTTTCAAGTTTTGAAGATTTTCAAATTGTAGAAAATGCAGAAATTGTATTTGACACGACGAATTCATCTGAATCGTATGCCAAGACGCAGAGATTGTGTTTCTTATTATCCAAACTCAAAGTTCATTTCTGTTATTGCCAAATGACTTGAGTGTTTTTAAATTAACCCTTTGCTCTCTGAAAGATATTAAGATGCATAAGTATACACGTGTGAGTGTAAGGGTTGATTTAGCGCTTTAGGAAGTTGAAATATATTGTTATTAATTTGTTTCAATTCCTAAAAATTAATCGGTGTGTTTTTGATATTGCATGGCTTTTATAATAAGAGCTATCCAACAAGAATGTGTAAACGATGCTTCATTTAGAATGCCGAGTCAGACTCGACATAAGAGTGCAAAGGGTAAATGAATGAGAAGTATCATAGTTAAAAATGTTCGCTTTAGATTATTTTAAATAATGCGTCATGACTAATTCGTAAATGCGTTATCACATATCCGAAAACACATCATTTCCAAGAAAATAATGATAACAAAATGTTTAGGAAAGAAGAGCATACGAAAAATGTGTGCGCGAATAATACATTAAAAAAGAAAAGATATCAGATTTATTATAAAATGAAACTTATACGAAATTCACTTCAAGAAAAAAAATCTATATATTTGTATCGTGGTTGTAGAGAAAAGATTGAAGAGAGAAGATATTTCCTCGAGTCTTTAATTCTGTTCATTTTTATGAATTCATACATCCTCTTTTGAGTAATAAGTTAAAAAATGTATTTCAAAATAGGGATATCTGATTTATAGTAATTTCTACACAAAGTTATCGAAGAAATTAAGCACTTGGCCAAATTGAAGCATATCTGATGCTTTCCTTTGTATGAACACATACAATGGAACCTAACATCAGGAATTCGAAATTTCAGATAATCCAAACAACTTCTTAAAAAATTTTCTGAAATTTTTTTATTAAAGAATGAAAGAAAAAAGCAATTAAGAATCAGAAACAAAGCTAATGTTTATTCATAAATTAAAAGAAATAGTTGAATTGGTATTTAGGATTGAATACAGCACCTTAATTAGTAGAAATAAAATCGATTATCTTCTTTTGGCGTCAGGAACTAAATCTGCTTGACTACGTGAATCGCAGCTAGCTCTTTCCGTATTCTTAAAGGCCGTGGTGGCCTAGTGCTAAGATCTCGGCCTTGGGGCTGGAGGGTTCCATGTTCGAAACCCGATTCCACTGAAGATCCGCCGTGGATGGGGCCTGTTGCACGCTAAATCATAGGCAGTGGCCAAACGTCCTCCCGTTGGTATGGCGTGGAAGTTTGGAGAGGGGGTGCCAGCTCAGGCGTCGTCCTCGTCATCTGACCGCGGTTCAAAATTACGAGGTCCGTCCCAAAATAGCCCTCGTGTTGCTTCAAAAAGGGACGTTAATATAACTAAACTAAACAGTATTAATAACACAGAGTACCGAAAGTCAATACTCGAATGCATTTGGTATCAAGAACATCTTATCGAATTTTCCTGATAATACGAATTTGCTTGAATCCGAACAGAGGTAAGCCCGAATTAGTGATCTTCTATATATGTGTAAATAGTTTTTGGGAATCTTTCAAATTTTTCCCTTTAAATAAATTGAAAATATTAATTGTTATCGAATTTTCATCTGAACAGAAGGCGAAACCTAAAAATGTTTTTATACCATTAATAAGTAATCGGACAATTTTAGATCTTTAAAAGAAAAAATGTTTAAGAAATTTTTGTTTCATGAAATTACTTACTTATACATTTCAGTATAACATAGCTGCACTCAATGGATTAATTATCAGATAAAATAATTTGTGTGCAAAGACACACTTAGAAATTTAAAATAAATAAGTAATTTTATAATTTCGCAAAAATTAGCTCAGAAACAAAGAAGCTAAAATACACAATGTTTTGTAAGAAATTTTATATTCAAATGAAATGAAAGGTCTCTTTATTCAAGAGAAAAAAAATGTTGAAATATGTCAAAGTTAGGATGAAATATTTTCATTTGGATTCATTTTGAAATCCCACTACATGTTTGCCGATATTTGAAATACAAATTTTATAAAAGTTTTTCACTTGATACTCAGATTTTAGGTAGAAACACGTCATATCATGTATCTAACACCTTTTAATCTCAGTCTATTTTAAAGGTTTTTTAAATAAATAATTCAAGCAGAGTTACTGAAAATATTCATATTAATTTGTAGTTTTATCACTGTGACATGATTTCTATCTATAGATGGCTCTTGGAAAAAATCAATGCATACTGAATACCTTTTATAACAAACGAAAGAAAGCTGTTCCACGCAATGTTTGTTCATTATTTATTTCAGCAACAATACTCAAGTGACCGTTCAATAAATTACGAAAAGTCTTAATCTAAAATATTTAAAATAAACGACAAAAGAGTACATATAAAAATTTAAATCACTTCGAAAGGCATGCTTTTAATTGGAAAGGAAACTTGTATTTATTTTTCTTTGCAGAAAGTAAAACTATCCGAAAATAGTAAGCTATATTTCTAATCTGAAACGTTAGCTTTCTTTTCTGCAAAGAATTCGAGGCATTTTCGTTCTTGAGAGAAATCTTTACTCTTGATCTTAAATATCAAGAATGAGATGAAAGAAGCTATTCCTCTCCAACAAATGTGTGTGAAAATACTTAATCGATTGATCAGGAAGCATTTTTCATCCACTTTTAAAACGTCCCCTGTTCATGGATTACGTATTGGTTTATGAAAAGAAATTTTGCCGTCGGAGATAAGGCACTTTTGCTCCTATCTTATCAGAAATCTTCTGTAACAAATGCTTCCCCTATGACTACTGGCTCCACTTCTATGGACAGGGATTTATTTTTGATTTTTCTTTCGCAGAGATCTCACTTATTGCGAGTGATACATAGGACTGGCCACAGGCGACTTCTCATTGGAGGATTTCGGTCTTTATTCTTCCTTTTCTTTGCTGTCTTTGTCCAGGAGTAAAAGCTGCGCAGTAAATAATTGCGTTGAGGGAAGATTGGGTCGAGGTTTGAGGTGGATTCTTCATTATGCCAAGTGCTTTTTCCAATAGACGCCTGGCGAGAGGGCACTTCTCGTCGATTTCAAATCAAAGAACTCTCATATGATGACAATTAGTTTCATTTACGGAAACAGCAAAAAATTTATTATAGAGGATAAAGAATTCACACATGTATTCTTTAACGTACCCTTTTTACTTTCTCGTATACAAAATATACAAAGAGAAAGTCAAAAAGTTCGAACTCGAGATTTTGATGAATCTTCACGTTTTAGACCTCCCTGAGTTCGAAAAACACAATTTTGGAATTATGTCTGTCTGTCTGTGAACACGATAACTCGAAAACTATTAGAGCTACGTGTATTAAATTTGGTATGCGGTCTTTACACATAATTTGCAGGTTTATATGAAATTTTGGACGAAACCGTCCACGGGAAGTCAGTATGTCTGTATGTCCGTCTTTATGTGAGCGCTATAACTCACAAATTTAAATAGCTAGGTGGATAAAATTTGGTACACATTTTTATCATCAGGAATGTAGGTTTGTTTCAAATTTTGAACCAAGTCTGTCAAAGGGTTGACTGACTGTCTGTATAATCGCATACTTTTGAATGCAATAACTTCTTTAATAAATTACTTTGAAAAATGAAATTTGGTATGTGGCCTTTTTACTTTATCACTTGATTGATTTTCATGCAACATTTTACTAAAACATGCTTTCTGTTTACAAACGATAAAAAAGAGAGATTTAATGCTAAAACATCCCTCAACTAATTCATTGAGCAATGAACATTGACAAAAGTGTTACATTCTCATCAGATCCATATTGTGCAACTTATTATCATTTCAGATTGTGAAATTTTTTAGAAAGACATGCTTTCTTAATATAAACAATAAAGAAACATATTTCATGTCACAACATTCCTCGAGGAATTCATTGAGCAATGGACATACACAAAAGTACTACATTCTTATTAGACTCAAACTAACTTATTAACTTATAACTTATTTTAAGTTCTGATTATATAGCTTAGTTCACAGAATCGGTAACTTTTTTATAAGGCATGCTTCTCATGAAAACGATAAAAAAGATTTCATGCCAAAACATTCCCTCGATGAATTCACTGAGCGTTCACAAAGTGTTACAGTCTCATTTAAAATTTAGTTTTGTGTGAAAGAAGAAATTTGACAGCGCGTTATATTTGATTAATTTCCATACTCACTTTTAAATGGTGAATATGTTAATAATTTCCACTGTATGCTTACCGCTGTAAATAGTGTCTGAGTTGTTTCTCGTTGAGATTAGAAATGACGAATTTTATACTTTTCATTGTTTATTGGATTTATTGCCTTTTGAACTTTTATTAAAATAAATGTGGTATCCGCCAACGCACCGTCAGGAATGCCGTGTAGTTTAGATCCACCGATTGGCAAATCTCCAAAAGCTGACGTCACGTGACACGACTGATTTCTTCTCTTGCTGGCGACAGACATTGTTGTGCGATTGCGAGTGATGGAGCATGCTGTTCAGAATTGCCGCCTTTATTTTAATATGATGCAAAGGGCAGTAACCGCCCCTAATTCTTTTGTTTTGTCTTTCTTTTCATGTTGCGCCGTCTAATTGTTTATTTTGTCATAATTAAATGTTTAAAATAGCAAATCTGTTTGTTTTCGTCTAACTTCACCCCGCATGGGACCTAGGCTTCCATCCTACATATATAACAATATTTGAAATGCATTCTGCGGAATTCAGTGTCGGAGGGTGATATTTCCGTGTTCGATTGAGAATGATTTTTCTGTGTTTCAGATTGTTTTCATTTCAGTGTGAAATAATATGGACAGTTAAACATTTATTTTTTCGTTGCAGGAGAAACAATACCATTCTTAACCGAAAGAAATTTCATAAACACTGTTTTTCATTTGTGATAATATTTGATAATAAATTTCAATAGTTATAAGTGAATTGTATAAAAGAGCTGGTTGAGAATTTCAACGATATAAATACATTTGATTTTGATTTTAGCATATTTAGCGGATATTTTAGGTAGCCCTTAATAAAAGGTACGAAAATTTTAAATTATGTTACGAACTTGTATTTGTTGATTTCAAATCTAAAGTGGATAATGAAACTTTTCTTTACAATCAATATTCGTTGATAATGAAATATTAGTAATAATACTTATGAAAACAATATCCGTTTCATTGAGTTCATTTTATATACTGCATTAAAATTATAACTAAAGAAAAGAAAGTTATATTTCAATGAAATATCATTTTAAGAAAAACTTCTCTGTAATGTAATCATATTTAAATTTTAATATAAAATTTTGTCAAGAATTCGATTCTACTTTTAAATTTCTTGTCGTTTTCTTGCATCTGAACGATTAATAAGCATATGGATCACGCAACATTATTTTTCTTTATTCTGCTATTTTTTAAATATATTTCTGGCTTCAATTACTTCTTTATCGCTTGTCAAAGCACTAATATGAAATTCATCAAATGACACTTTTCATTTCATTCAAATTGAACAAGAATCGTTCAAAAGAATCGAATCAAGAGAAATCTTCAGTGTTTTGCTGTATCTGATAGGTATGGTATCGGAATAAATACTGCTTTTAACTACAAAATAATTTTCGATTTTCTTTTGACTTGCTTTTCTTTGCTTGCTTTTGGGGAAGTTAGTTTTTGGCTACTTCCTATAATACATACGCATGATACCATGCATAAAATTCAAGTGCTGTGTAGAATGCCTAAGTAAAGTATGGAGCATTTATAATCATTTTTATTATTATTATCTTTACTGATATTCGTGAGGTGTGCTTGTAAGAAAAGGTGCGGAAATACCATCATTAAACAGCAAGCAGGTTAGCCATGATCTTTTTCAACCCTTCTGTCGAACAATTTTTTTCAAAGGATTTTTTATACTTTTCTGAAGCTATTTGTTATTCTATAGAGCGTCTGGTTATTCTTTGTATAACTAGTGTAAAGTACATTAACGTAATACAATATATATTTAACGCTTTGCCTTGGAATTTTATGAATGACCTGAATTTCATATCTGGATGGAAGTATTGCATTTTTTACATTATATATATAGATGATAATTCAAAATAATTGCCTTATTGAATATGGCTATAATTTTCATGAAAACAATAATACGAAGAAAAAATCTTACCACAATACAGAAGAAAGCTTGAATTTTGTTTTCATTCGTAATAATTACTCTACGAGAGCACCCTTGGTCACACGGGCAACATTCAAACGGTAGTCCATTTCACCCAAGATTTGTATAATCTTCTTTTATGATTACTGAGGGCCGCGTGGTAAGGCCTCGGAGCCAGATGATTTCAGGCTCGAAACCCGACTCCACTGAAGATGCGCCTTGCATGTGGACCCGCCGCACGCTGATCCAGCCGTAGTGGGTCAAACTCCCTCCAGTTAGTACAATACGGAAGTTTGGAGAGGGAGGCGCCCGCCAGCTCAAGTGTCATCCTCGTCATCTGACCGCAGGCCATAATTACGAGGTCAGTCCCAAAATAGACCTCATGTTGTTTCAAAACAGTACTTTTATATATAATTAAACTACACTTTATCATTACTGGCATTAGCATAATGAGGTGGGGTCGGGGGGGGGGGTATAAATGCTTCGGAAGCCAGTCTTTGGTGGCGCCATGAAGACAAAACATTAGTGCGTTTATGCTTCTTTTTTAAGTGAAATATGTTGAGGTGGCAAAAAAATAACACCATGCCAGGGCGCCATTTACCCTCGCTACGCCACTGATTACTGGACTGTGGAATGTACATGCAAACTTTAGATTCAATGGGATGATGGATATGAATAAGTAAAATGTGCCAGTTCTGCATCTAACTTTTAAAATCTTCTGAAAGTATTTCTTATGTATTCAATTTGCCGAAGACTCTGTTAACACATTTGCATGCAGCAGTGAGCTAACTGAACGAAATCGCTATCATTTCACTATAAAGTGAAACATTCTCACAGAGAATGTTAGTGAATGGAGAACTGTTTTGATATTTTCCACGTGACCATCAATACATAGAGCAATTATTACATACGCAAAAAAAAGATTAAAGCTTTCTTCTGTATTGTGAAATATTTTTTTACTTCCTATCATTTTTACATGAATGATATAGCCATTTTTAATCAATCAATTACTATGCGTGCTTACAAAATCAATTACTATGCGTGCTTACAAAATCAATCAATTACTATGCTTGCTTACAAAATCAATCA
>BGPR01000231.1:429185-491895 GCA_013235015.1 Araneus ventricosus
TGCTTACAAAATCAATCAATTACTATGCATGCTTACAAAATCATTCAATTACTATGCATGCTGACAAAATCATTCAATTACTATGCATGCTGACAAAATTAATCGATCAAAAATTCAATTATTTTACAACTTATCTAAAGAATTTATCCTTTGTTTCACATAATTTCTAGTGAATACTTCGGAAAAAAGAGCTCTAAGTATACTTTGGATATAATAAAGTAACTTAAGGCTTCAAATGAACAAAAATAGATTTCTATCATCATACATTTTTATATAAAGGAGAGGAGAAATTTCTATATCAGATGTTGAATGTAGCCTGAAGAAGTATCAGCTGCATAATGAAACCCAGAACTGAATTATGCTACGAACGAGCAATTCGGTAACTTTCTTTCCTATTACTTTTTTTGGTAAACATTCTAGAACGATAACGAGAGAAATCGAGAAAGGAATTTTCTTTAAGTCAGAAGACGCTGAAGTGAAACACGTGACAGGAAACTAGAATTCATTATGGGTTTAAAGGACGCGCCTCACTTTTACTAGGGCTGACTATTCGAACGAAAAAAACAGGACCACCCCTTGGGAATAGCAGCACTAAACCGCTTTCGAATAATTCGATTAAAACAGTGAATTCAGATGAGAAGAATTTCTTAAAAACCGCTTAAAGAAAAAAATTCTCATAATGCAAGAAAATGAACTTACATTAATACTATTTCGGATAGTCAAAGTATTCAGAAATGAAAGACTCCAGGTAAAATCATATATTTAAAACACAAATTCTGAAAGTTTTTCGGATTATATAAAGAAGACAGTGACTGACACTCTAATCTTTAAGTTAAACCTTAAAAGCCCAGTGTTGCCTTTAAGCACCATACCCAATTTTATCTTCAAAAATCTTGAGACTGAAGCTCTAATGCATGTTACTGCCAATAGGCTACATACAGAAATTTTTATTAAATCAATTTACAACCTACAGATGGCAGACCGAGTGGTGACAAAAAATTAAAAATATATTAATGTTCTTCACTTGAGGGTGCATCTTTTTAGCTTTGTTTATACGCTTGAAAATGCCCTTTTTTATTCTACAATGTTGAAGGAAATTCCTTATCAGTATTATAGTTCTTAAAATTCATCTGTGTTTGGCATTATAGAATTTTATCAAGGAATTTTTTTCTGAAATAAAACGCAGTGCTGTCAACTGATAACAAACTGTTTCATTTAGCCATAAACAATACTTAAAACAAAATATGATTTTTTAAAGTATTTTTCCCATGTTTTATTCAAGAAATGAAAGCCCCAAAAATATTTTTAAATCAATTTCTGAAAAATCAGGCTTTTAAGGGTTAAAACATAAGCTTTCTCCTAGGTTCCGTTGCATAAGTCCATTTATACTGCAAAAATAAACTAAATAAGAATGAAAAGATGTCAATAAATGTTCTGTCAATTACTCATCGGTAGGGTGTCAATAACTGATTCTGCACTCTTTAATCTCAATATATTACAAAATAACTTCCAGCGATAATTGTTTTATGGAGCCCTTCATCCAGCCTAAGCTAGAGTAATCGGGAAAAGTTACAATGAATCACAACTTGATTGAACTATTTTTTCCAGAAGTTATTAGTTAATAGTGTCAATAACTGTCTTGGTTACCCTATTGTAAGGCATTTAGTATTTATGAGTTTACAGGTTCAAATTTCATAATGTTATATTTATAATACACACGTGATTTCAAAATGAAGATTGCTGCTCGCAAGTATTCCAACTAGACCATAGATGCATCACATAAATCATCAAGTTTCAGCCTGAGAAATATCCATACATTTTGAACAAGAAAGAGAAAGGATAGATATGAATGGAGAGAAAGAGACACTATTGTTCACACTGCAGTAACGAAGAGTATCTGATCATTGAATGATCAACATTAATAATAAGGTGTATTGTCTGGTAGGAGTAATCAATATCCAATAAAGAAAGAAGTTTCCTGCTACTGCTCAATTAAGTATTCGTGCTCTGCAATAAATATTGAAACGCAAATAAACTGGCGATGCACATATTGAAACAGTTCCCTTTCTTCGTTATCTTGGCAAAAGAAAAACTTTCTTAACCTCTGCATTTCTTTTCGCATTTTCGTTTATGAGATTAATTTATACTGTGAAATGAATTCCCTATGTTCAGTTTCCTGAATATTTTTGCAAAAAAGTGGCATTTTTGTAAAAAGCATTCATATTTTGAAACAAATTTGAGTGTTTGTTAGTCATTTGCGCTGATACCTTATAAAATATTAAATAGAGAAGCTAAATACATAAAATAACACCGTTATTTAATATTCAAACATGATTATTTACATATCCATAAAAGAAATCTAAATAAATTTATGTTTACTAACATGTTTGATTTCGAATTTTAAGAAATGCTAATTTTATATTGCATTACATTCAAATGCATCTATTTCTTTCCACTCTGTATACATAATTTTAGCTTATGCACGCATTAACTTTACTTTTTAAAAACAGATAATTTATAAATAACGTGCATAGAAACACAAATTTATACATCACTTGTAAGTTATTCGCTTTTGAAAATAAAAAGTGAATTATGTTCATCTGTTGTTGAAGGAAAACAAATTATTTGTAAAAAAATATCAACATTCTTTTCGTTCGTTAGAAAATATTAATTTTCTTCTTCGCCTTTGCATAAATACAAATGAAGACGAACCTTTATTGTATCACATTTACTAATAATGACATTTTTTAGATTAATTATGAACAGACAGCAATGTCGGCAAAGTTTAATTGATATAATTTATACATCAGATACTTTCAGATTACCACTAATGAAAACCAAGTGAGAGGTTTTCTTAAAGGCCCACCGAAAGTTAAAGCATATAAAGAATCGCGTCTTTGCACTCTGCATAAATAATTTCGGCTAATGTATTCATTCACTTTACTTTATTAGAAATAAATAATTTAGAAATATTGTACATAAACAATACAAATATATAAATTCTCTCGTGCTTTATATACTTTTGGAAGCAAAAACTGAAATTGTCATTTGTTGTTGTAGAAAAACATATTATTTGTAAAATAAACATCAGCGTTTTTCCGTTATTAGATTGACGGATATCAGAACTAAACTTTATGTTCTCATACCGATATGAAATACATGGTACACAGCCATGAATCCATGGTTCGTATTCTTAAAACTATTTTAACTGAGAATTCTTTAAATTTCTTTATTTATATTTTTCTTGCAAAGAAATAAGCAATAACTGTATTTCTGTATCTATGCTTTGGATATATATTTTGCATTATTGTTTTGACTATTCTTTTCGATTTCAGGTAAAAAATAGTTTGTTAATTATTTACACAAATTCTTCTTCGACAACTAATAACATACTGCAATAAAATTCTCAATTATACCATAAACTCTTATTGTAAAATCCTCAAATTTTGATTGTACGAAAAATAACATTTATTTTTGAAATGTTTTGATTATTTTTTCTACTTTCATTTTCATTTAATATGTGATGGCAGTTCAAAAATTTATAAGTAGCATAATTGTCGAAAGAAATTCAAAAAATGTGATTAAAACGTGTTTTATAAAGTTTTTCTTTTACAACGAATAAACCTGTTCAAAGTATGATTAACTTATGAATAATGCTAGACGCTGATGTTTTGGAGAAAGAAGTAGGACGAATTAGATACTTCGTCATCAGTTACTTTATATTTGCCTTATTACTCATATTCGTTTATTTCATATTTGCCAGAATACTGTCATCTATATATTTAAAATAATATGGTAAAACCTTCAGAAAATCCGCCAGCCCCAACCACTCGACGGATTTCGACAGTTTTTATTTCATATGAAAGCTTATGACGTCTAGATATGTCATCAAGGGTCGCCTGTACCCCCACCCATTTTCGAACGAAATCGATAAAACATATATATATGTTGAAGAAATGTTGTTTTCAACGTCGTCCAAAAATGAGGGTTGGTGGGGGGCAGACGACCCTTGATGACATACCTAGATGTTATAAGCTTTCATATGAAATAAAAATTATCGAAATCCGTCGAGTGGTTGGAGCTGGCGAACTCTCTGAAGGTTTTACCATATTATTTTAAATATATAGATCCCAACCGTTCCATCAAAATGGCGTGTCAAAAATATTGTAAAATACCTGTTATAGGTGTTGGAAACTGTTTATTTAGGGTGATATCATTCTGTATTTATGGATCTGAAGATTTCATGCCGAAATTTGTGAGAAAGCGATACAAAATGGGGTTTATTAAAAGATTTTATAATTTTAAAGGAATCTGTTGTCTACAAGGAATATGAAATCTACTATGGTTTTATGGTCTGTTCCATGCAGTATTTAAAAGTGAAAAAAGTAGTGGCTGAGAGCCTCGAGGGAGCAGGGGTAGTGCTGAGCAAAGTGGGTGTTGGCCGCGAACTCGCCTGGTGGGCGGCAAGAGTGGCTAGTTTTGTTTAAAACGAGCGGTGTTGTGATCAACAATGCCTTCATCATTCTCAACATTTCTAAATACATTTTCTGTGCAAGCTTCAGATTTGAAGCTTCCTAACTCTATCTCTATCTCAGTATAATTGCATTACATATCGAATATTAAACACTATCGTATAAATATTACACAATATCTTTCTGCTACCACATTCATTTATTAACATGCTACAAATCTCAGTGACGTTTCATTTAGCTTTGTGGATATCGGAGATTATTTCCTTCTTCTTGATGATGTAGTTCTGTGAGTGCAGATAAACCGAACAATTATTCTTTGTACTTCATCCGTTAGTATTATATTGCATTTTCGTTCTCTTAGCCACTATTCGATGTTGGATTATAATAGCCATATCTACAAGGCATTGTGATCAGTCTTTTCATTTTTTTAGCAATAGAGGTCACTTTTTTTAATAGAAGCTGTTAAATGTATGTAATATTAATTCACACTCTTCAGAAATTTCATCATCTTCAATTTTTTGATAACATACATGTAAAGAATTATCAAGTGCGCATAAAAATACTTTTTTCCTGTCGATAAAAAGTATGCACCTCTACGCATGTAATTATCAGACTGAAAATATACCGCCATGTACCTATTCATTTTTTTCTTTCCAAAGAGAGATACCAAAAATAAGTTAATTCATAAATGGTCCGATGGTTGGTGGAAGAAAACATTATTCGTTTCGAGAACCTTCAAATTCTACCTATAAAATAAATATTGAATTTATTTCATATCAAAGTGTCTACAAAACGTGTTTTATTTGGTAGTGCCGACGAATAAATTTTTATTCGTAAATATATTTCCTGCAAATAATGTTTTATTCATAAGCACCTAACGTGCAAATATCGTTTTATTCACGAGTACAATACTTGCAAGCAATGGCTTATTCACAGGTATAATATATGCTAATAGCGTTTTATTCGTGAGTATTGTACCTGTAAATAAGCTCAACCGATTTATTACGTAAAAACCATTCACCAATTTTACTTACCCCTTAAATGCCGAGAGCTGCCTTTAAGGAACATACCCAATTGTGTCTTCTAAAATATTGAGAATAGGACTGAATCTCTAGTACATTTTATTGCTGAAAATGTTATTAAATCAATTGACAGCATATAGATGACAGCCTAATTGTTGATAAAGAATATAAATAAATTGATGTTTTTCACTTGCGGCTGCGTCTTTTTTGCTTTGTTTGTAGGCTTGAGAATACCATATTTTATTCTACAATATTGAAGGAAATTCTTTATCTTTATTATTTATTCTTAAATTTCATCTGTTTTTAATATTATAGAATTTCATCTATAAATTTTTTTCAACTCAAGCCTAGTGTTTCCGATTAGTAGCAAGTTGTTTTTTAGCCTTAAACCATATTTGAGACAAAACAGGATTTTTTAAAGAATTTTTTTATTCAAGAAATGAAAGTCAAAAAACATTTAAATCAATTTTTAAAACATCGGGCATTTGAGGGTTAATAATGTTCCAAATAAGATACATCAAACTACGCAATTTAATTAAATTCTTTTGTTCATAAATGGTTATTTAAGGAATGCGTTTTCATTTGCTTTTCTAACGAAAGACTTAAAAACCAAATACATTATCAAAGAAATTTGTTGAGCATTAAAAACATAAAAAATAGAGAATATAAAAAATGGTTCAGTTCTAATCAATACACATTATTTAATAATCTTTAAAAATTAAATCTAAATGAACGCAAAATGCCGAGAAAAAAGTCCTTTAAGTGGATGCGAACTTCCTAAATAATCTGTTAATCTTCTACTGTATCTGCTAAATACATTGCCATAAATTAGAAAAATTCTTTCCTTTTAAATCATTACTGTTATGTCACAGGTGTTACGGAAGCTTTCGCTCTCACGGTTAATTGATTTTTCTAGCTCTCAAAGTTTATATTTTGGAGTAGATTTTAACTTTACTTGTTCTGTAAAGAATATTAAAAAATCTTTCAGCCTGTGTTATTTTTAACGTGTATGGATGCGAGTGGAAATATTTCATTCCTTTTCACCAATGAGAAAATTAGATCCAGTTGTTACTTCGGAGATGCTTTAGATAAATCTCAAATTAATCTTACAATGCTATTTGGAGGATTTTTATTATATTCAGTTGTTAACTTTTAAAACAAAATAATGGGTCATGGTACGTCTATTTCATTCGATTTTAAAAAATAATTATAAAGATAATGAGAATAAGAAACTTGAATTTATATTTCAAAATTTTAAAATTCAATTATCGCTGTTTTATTTATTTATTTATTTAAAGAAAAGACTACAGAGAAAACTCCATTTACAGAGTGCTGACAAACACACAAAGAACAAAAGTCACAATGAGTAAATAAAAAATAAAAAAGAATATGCCTTAGAAAGCAAAAAGTAGAACACAGAGAATACATAAAATCATAAAACTTATGCAAACGTATATATAATTAAAAACGAAAATACATAATCACAAAACTTTAAGACACACTATGACACCAAAAGCCGTATTTTTAAAAAAAAATGTTCATTCATTTCCAAAAGGCATACACTTGAGATTAAAAAAAAAAAAATCCAACACTTAAGAAAAAAATAAATCAAACACGGCGCCAAAAAACTGGTTGATAATATCCATCTTGAAGCAAATAACCAAATTATTATGCATCTATAGCAATTAATTTCCTTCATTGTAGAGTTTTAAAAAATGATGGAGGCTCTTTTTCAAACAACCGCTGATGTTAGAGGCATAGGACTATTTTTCTCGCGTGTCTCTTTTCTCCGATTTTCAAAATTCTTTTGTAACTTCTGTTGTTATTCTTTATCTCCAAAATAAGACATTAATTATGTTTTTAACATTTGTAGTAACCGAGATATAGAGGATCGCGTCACCAATTCATGCGAATTTTTGCCCAACTTTGCGACTCAGTAGTCGCTGCAGTATAATTCCGATTTTCATTTTTTTCTAACTTCTGTTGTTACCCTTTATCTCTAAAATAAGACATTAGTTATGTTTTTAACATATATAGTTACCGAGATATAGAGTATCTTCCATACAAACTTTTCTGTGGCGTTTTGGCGTGTGGATTAAATTCCTCCCTTAGACCCCCAATGGGAGAAGCGTAGTCCTACGTTAAAAAAATATACAGATTGATCGAGAGAGATCTAGTAAATATAAACGGATAAGCTGTGTTTCGTTAGATGTCTTTAAAGTTATGCAAATACCTTTTGTCACTTTTCTTGCGTTTGTTGGGTTTTTTTATTCCTCTTAAATTTGTGAAGTAGAGTGTTACTTTTCTTCTTTCTCCATCTTAATGAAGATAAACCTTTCTGCGGTGCTATTTGATAGTTAAGTATAAATAACATTTTGTACAAAACATTTATAGGCTAAATTCATTGGAAACGAATACAATTTTCCATGTTTGATGAAACGCTAATGTTTATTAAAGTACTAGAAAAGGAACTTGAAACTATTATTTTCAGCTTATAATTACATATTTTTTTCCTAAAGAGGATAATAATTTTAAATCATATTTTTCTAATGGCTTATGGATTTAATAATCCATAGATATATAATCAATAAAATCTGCTAGATATGGAATTTTCGATAACGTGCAAAATAAGAATTTTTATAAAAAGATTGCTTTAAAGCATAGCAGCTCTTTTAAAAATAGATTTTAAAAAAAGCAGGAAGCTGAAATTACAAAAATGTAGCAGTTTACATTTATGCAGAAATAGATTTAAAGTAACTACTGTGAAGATAAAATCTTTTTCCTTATGATTGTTTTGTTTTTTGCTTTCTTGTATATACTCGACATTTTGATGAATTATCGCGATTTAAATCTGAAAAAAAGCATTTTTTTGAATAATGTCTATATGTGTGTGAACACTTTAATAACATAAAACCAAAACACACTAGACGGATGAAATTTGGTATCCCGTCTTGACACCAAAATTGCAGATTTCAATGAAAATTTGATCGAAATTCGTCAAGAGGAAGTCCGTCTGTCTGTCCGTGAGTGCGCATATGGACACGATGACTCTTGAAAGCAAAAAGGCTATGTAAATGGAATTCAGTGTGTAGTCTTGACACCAAAATTGTAGATTTCAATTAAAAATTTGTACGAAATTCGTCAAGGGGAAAACCGTCTGTCCGTGAGTGTACATATGAACACGATAACTCGTGAAATCAAAAAAGCTATGTAAATGCAATCAGTGTGTAGTCTTGACACCAAAATTGTAGATTTTAATCAAAATTTGGATGGAATTCGTCAAGGGGAAGTCCGTCTGTCTATATGTCTGTGCGTGAGTCTGCATATGAACACGATAACTCATGAAAGAAAAAAAGCCATTTAAATGGAATTCAGTGTGTAGTCTTGACACAAAAATTGTGGATTTGCATCAGATTTTGGGCGCATTGGAACAAAGAGAAGCAGTACAAATCCATAATTGATTTTCTATGCTGTGCTACGAAGTTTAACACAAAGCGCATCATATTCTGTAAGCAGACGAGAAAGTTGAGGGGAGAACATTCCCGCTAGTTTTGTGTTCGCAGAAGTTTTAGTTTATCCCTGCTATTTGAGTGAAAATTCTTTCAGAAAACTTGACGCAAGCTAGCAATGGCTACTGTGTAGAACTAGCGCGTGAAATTGGGACAATGCATCAAAATTCTTCAGATATGTTCAGCTTTCACGTCTTTTTCCTACCTCGTTTTGTTTGTTAAATGAAATTAGTCTGCACTCACTTGCACTGCAATTCAAAATTTATTTGATTAAAAACTACTTAACTGCTCCTAATCTCAACAGAAAAACAAATTTTACAAAAATAGGTCTATTAAATTTTTGTAAAAATATGCAAGATTAGTGTAATAGCATTTATAAGTAACTAGACTTTCGTTTCATTAAAATCTAATGTCTTTCTTACAATTTTAGCTTTAATTCGAACATCAGTTTTCCTTTCTGAATTTCAACAGCAAGATAATGTGGCTTTCTTTAGATTTCAGTTAAAGCTTGTAATTTCTGCATGAGCCCTTAACATTGCCAAGAAAACTGTTTTCTTCGCTGTGATTCTGTAAGTAATCCTTTTCGTTTTAAGCTTTAATCCGCCAAAATAACATAGTTTATATATTTTCATCAGACGTTGTAAGGAAATTAAATTTTGGTTATATATTTGTTTTAATTTAAAGATTTAAATTTTTTAATTAGAGCAAGTAATACAAATTAATTACAGTATAAATTATCTTATGTATTCAGTTATCTGCATATTGTAAGTAGGTCTAACTTGTCTATTTAATTCCATTACTAGTTTTTCATTCTAGCATCCAATACTAATTATACGAAATTAACCAATAAAATAAATCTTATTCATTATTTTACTGCAAGACTCGTCTTATCAAGGAACGAGAGAAATTGCTTCTGCTCTTGGGATTATACATTGGTGGATTCGGATTTGGTAATAAGAAGATACAAAGAAATTGGTAATCTAGAAGATTAGGCAGGTAAGATGTGGTAATTTAGAAAATACTAAAGAAAATTAGATTGAAAATGTATAAAAAAGCATACAGACAAGATTTAAAATTAATAGAGGGATTCTTACTTTGGAGGTAACTTGTGTTGCATCAACTGATTTGAGTTAATATCTCTAAATTCAAATACAACAAATAAAATAGTCATTCATTTTTTCAGACTCTGAAACCAGTGTTTCTAAATTCTGAGCCTCCATTTTCAAGCTTTATAGCTCTATATTCAGGAAACAAACCCAAAACTTCTATTTTTAGCATAACAAATCTACCAGTAGCGAGTTGACGTGTTGTTGTTTACAAAACCAACTACTGCTGGATAAAAATGAAAAAAATTTCAATTATTCTGGATGTTTTCGTGGTTTTTGTTTCCAAAGCAATTGAGCGTGGGCGAGAAAACTTCGTCTTTTGCTAGATTATTTCCCCGTCAAAGCAGGAAGAGGGAGGGCAAGACCTGAAGGGTCACCTTAGAGCTTTTTCCGACTGTCCCTTTGAGTGTATTTGCAGGTCACGGTGTCGCAGATCATTATTTATGTTCCCTTTCACCCCCTCAAAGCCACCACAAAATAAATAAATCAATTTAGGACCCTACTCGACACTAGATGGCGTGCCGTACAATGGATCTGCGGTGAGGAGATTGATGACTCGACCCAGAGCCGCTAAGTAATGACTATCCATCTAATAACAGTAATAAAAATAATAATTTCATTGGAATGACTGATACAAGTGCTCCTTCGAATTATAACTCAATGCTTTCAGACTTAACCGTTCGAATGTGTCAAGTTTCTACTTTTGTAATTTAAGAACTTCAGATTGAAAGCATTTAAAAAGGGTGAAAAGGTCTCAGAGTAGATAGCAATATCTCATTCAATCCTCCGAATTGAAAGTGAAAAGTTTTAAAGCTTAAAAACTGAAACAAATTTGCAGAATTTATTATGCCTTTGCAAGATTCTTATCTTTCCAAGGCAGGACAGCATTTCTTTCACATAATTATTATTCACCAAATAATAGACGATAATTAACATCTCGCATCGAAGGAGCAATATTCCTTGAAGGTATTCTTGATCATATTAGCGTATCATATGGCATTATTATGTTTAACCCTTTCGAAGGCAGTGGGAATATATTTTCCACGAAGTTCATCAATTTTAAAATGCATTTTTTAAGGTTGGCATAAGTTCTCGCTAAATTTTTCGATGAAACATAAACCTGGTTGATCCAATTTCTTATCTCAAACCATAGCGAAGCGTCTTGAATTAGTAATTAATTAACAAAAATGTCATCCAATAAGGTAATGGATTTCTTTGCTGAAATTAATCTCA
This sequence comes from Araneus ventricosus, assembly GCA_013235015.1. Lineage (NCBI taxonomy): Eukaryota > Metazoa > Arthropoda > Arachnida > Araneae > Araneidae > Araneus > Araneus ventricosus. The sequence continues at coordinate 440,528 of BGPR01000231.1, forward strand.
ATACCAAAGTTATTTTATTATACCACTACTAGAAAGAATGGCCTTATAGAGAGTTAAAGAATTTCAAATAGTATTCCAAAAAATTACTTTTCATTCTACACTCACTTCCAAAAGTTAAGCACAATTCTTAAGATGCGAAAAAATTGGAGTTAATATGAATACTATGGTTCGCAATCAGTTGCGGAGAATAGTGGGACATACTATCGTCATAACTCACAGTTTACAGTGAAGATTCGGTCACAGGGCAATTAGGAGGGCCATCAGAAAGGGATGAAGGTGAAAATGGAGTTCGACTCATCCTGATTCACAGAAAGTTGATACCGAGAAACAACTTTCATCGATGGTTATGTTTGATGTGCGTAATATTTACATGCATTTTTGTAAACACGATACAAATATTCGGGAAGATATAAAGGTTTTCTTAAAAAATCGCAAATTTTTCCACATGTTTTTTGTTATAACATGCAGAGTTTTTCAACCAAATTGTGCGAAACTTTCAGAATACTTGACAATATGTAAAAGAAGCATTGTATTAAAACTTGAATGAACAAAATTGAATATTACAGAAAATATGAGCATTTGTAATAAATAATTTTTTACTGCGCATGTGCGAAACGTAGCGTAATTTTTCTTTCATATCTTTAGAGCCAGAGATATAGGGCAACTTATATAAAAATTCCAGTTCAATACCATTAGTATTCAGAAAGATATAGGAATTGAAAGAGCTGAATTGCTTTTATTCTCTAAGAGAAACAAATGATGAAGGTTTTTTAGCTTCTCTTAGAGTGTGCCGAAATTCCTCAAGTTGCCACGATTCCAATTAAGTATTCCAATTTTTTCGCATCTTAAGAATTGTGCTTAACTTTTGAAAGTGAGTGTATATTTTCTTTGCTAAAATAATTCGAAATGCAAAAACTAACTTAATTTCATGAACAGAGCATTTTCAGAATGATTTTTAATGTGTGAATGAACATATTTATAGAATATAAGTGCAGTGAAACTCGAAGGTCATTAAAACATTCCCATGAGAAAGGAATTTTTTCGATACATATATTTATTCATAAGCAGGACTATCCTAGCGAATTTGAGCCCTTGGGCTAAAATAATTTGGCACACCTAACTAAAAATTTGAGTGCCTTTGCCCCCAACGAAAATACTTATCTAATAAAATAATTGAGGGGAAAATTGCTTGTTCTCTTATTAACAAATTATAATGCAAATCGACGCTTTTCAAAATAGTATTTTGCAAGTATAGTCTGTGGCTGTTTTTCGAACAGGCGTTAGAGGCGCTCGACTCGTGCCTCGAGAATCTAAGGGGCCTCAAAACGTATCCGACATGCATCGTAATGTTAAGCCGGCGGCGAATTTGCGATATTGGATAGGGAGAGGGGGCCTCATATTTACAAAATCCGCCACTGAGTATAGTTAACTCTTTAGGCTACATTGACTTAAACCAGAAGAACTGCGTTGAATGCGGGGAGTGAAATTCTCACTTGTGTCTGGTACAGAAGTTGCACCGACAGCATTCAAAGGTTAAAAATTTTCTGGTGTAACAGTAAGGAAAAGGTTAAGTATGACAACTATAAGGCACGCACTACATGCTTAGCAAGTATAGGATAGAACGTATAGTGCAAAATCAGTATGGTAAGTTTCTAAGAGCCCCTGGATCAATGCTGCCCCTGGGCTACAACCCAATTAGCTTATTGGATAAGATAAAATTGCAACATTCAGCTAATTACTAGTAATTAAAGAAATGAAGAATACTGATATGATTTGATGCATGAAAGAGCATTCTGCATCAAAGTTCTTTGAGATTCGAATCATTATTTTCTGTTTGGATGCTGGGCCCTTTCGTTATACTTAACCAGACAATTCTTACTTTTCCTTTCTAGATGGATTCCAAGTATTTTACCAAAAATCTTCAAATTCGACATTTATATAAGAGTTTCCATTAAAACAGACCGTAATAAAAAATGAGGAAAAGAATATTTAATTATTAAAGTATTTAAAAAAATCGCTTAATCAAGGAACTCAGCTCAAAGAACAAATGTTACTGTGAAGAATTTTTTTATGAATCTTTGAGGTAAAATTAAAGCAAACAAATTAAGATGGTACACACCGAAAGCACAGGTTACGTGTAAGAATATATTTAAAGGGATTATCAAACATACTTAAATTTTTATGCGGCATTCTTTTAGTTAAATAAATAATAACTTAGAATCGTCAACTACTTATATATAATTTTCGTGTTTGATATTTGAAAACACTCGCATGCATTTTTTAAAAAACTGAATATCCAAGAAAATGCGTATGCGTAATCGCTAAATTATATTGTTTAAAATACAACAACCGGTATTAGCAGTAAATGACTGAAAACAGTTTTTCACTTTATTTAAACTCGAGCTCATTCATACTTCACCATACAGGTTGTCTATGGTCATTAACAATTCTTCCTTTATTTTAGAATTCACATTCGAAATTAGTTTTTTAATAGTTTCCAATTCGAAAGTAGTTTTGTAGTGCAGCTCAGCAAAACCAAGCACTCATTGTTATTGAATGAGAAGACACCATACTTAAAAGCACAAGTTTTAAATTGACTTTACATTCAAGGATTCTATTGACGCACATTAAATACATAAATAAACATGCGGAATTTAAAATGAAGCTTTGATTGAACGTTAAGGTATCCATAGTGGAAATGCATTTTATCCATGAATCGAAGGAAAAGAAATTCAGTTTATGGATAAATTTTTGAATATCTTGTACCATGTTTTCCACTAACATCTGAAAGATTTTTCTATGGCGATGCGAATCATTTCTGCTATCATCAAAATAAAGCACATTTATGGAAGGAATTTTTTATTTACTTTACCCTCGAATCGCAGAATTCGTACGTTTGGAAACCCTCATATCTTGTTAAAAATTGAAAGTCAATGGTATTTTTAAAGTGCTTTCATGAGTAACTCCATTTTTTCTTTCTGCCTGACCTTTCACGAAAATCACACTTCAATAATTTATTCGATAATTATTGACTGAGACACGATTTGAAGATTTTCCCAAATTGTTATGAGTCACGGATAATATCTAATTCAAGTGCAAAATGAGAGAGTGGAGTTAAGAAATAGAAAGGTTTCACGATAAAGACTTGTCTTTTTTAACACCTACTCACAGAGGGCGCTACGGGCACGTGGGTTTTTTAGAGATACTTCGAAGAAAAAGGATAATGTTTTCAATCACACAAACGAATTGGGAGAAAGGAAAAAAAAAGCACTACAAATCCTTCCAATTATATAAGTCTCTATTCTCCCAAGTTTTTAAGAATTGCTGTAGACTTTTTTACAATAAGTATAGTACCAAAATGATTCAATATAATGCCTACTAACATAAGGTGAATTGTTAAACTTTTAATAACATTGAATCATAATTTTGAGAAGATGATCTTTTTCTCTCTGAAAGGGTCGAAAAACAATTCAAAAATTTTCTTTTAAAATTCTACGCATAAGAGTTCCTCATTAATGGAGGCATTACAAAATTTAGAAAATATCTGAAAAACTCATTATTTCTTCAAAACACACGACTTAGTGAAGTATGGAATCGTTCAGATTTTATAATAATAAAATTGATTCAAAATTATTATGCTTGTTATCATCTTTTTTCACCTTTTTTCTTTCTAGCTAACTACAGAATATTTCAAGGAATTTCTGTATTATAAGCACTTCTTTGAAGATTTAATTTCACCTTAAGGTTCCGAAGTCTTTAAATCAGTATTCGTTACAATAAATTTTAATGAAAGATTTTCATTAAAATAATGTTATGTGTCCCTCAAAATACCAATTTCCAAAACACATTCAATTTGTGCATAAGAGTTTTCGATGTGTAGTAATTTTCAGATCTGGATAATGAGTTCTTCGGCAATTTATGAAATTTTGTAAAACAATTTTACGCCTACTCGTGGAGACATATAGAAATGTGATTTAAGTCTTTGGTAAATATATTGATGAAGAAAATTATTCTTATTTAAATCAATATGATTTTAAGTATATAGCTAAAATATTCCGTATATTTTTTACTTTCTCGTGTATACACTGTAGAAAGAAAAAATATTGTAATCATCGAAAAACTCGTCCTCTACATTTGGATGAATCGGAACGTTTGACTCCTTCCTGAGTACGTAAAACCCATTTTCAGAATTATGCCTGTCTGCCTGCTGGTCGGTCGGTCTGTATGTGAACACGATAATCAAAAACGCAGAAATTGATATAAAATGATGCAATTTAATATGGACCTTAACACTAAAGTTGCAGATGATTATCAAATTTGGAACGAAATCCGGCAATAGGAACCCAATCTGTATGTCTGTCCGCATGGATGTGAACGCAATAACTCAAAAACGCAACTAGTTAAATGGTCGATCTGTATGTGAACACGACAATCAAAAACGCAACAAACGATATAATATGTGATTATATCGTATATGTGAAACAATTTAATATGTGACCTTAACACTAAAGTTGCATAACATTATCAAATTTTGGACGAAATCAGGAAATAGGAAACCTATCTGTATGTCTGCCCGCATGGATGTGAACGGAAAACGCAACGAGTTAAATGGATGAAATTTGGCATTTAGTGTTATCACCAAAATTGTAGATGTGAGTGAAATTTTGTACCTAATCTGTTCAAGGATTGATTGTCTGGCGGTCTCTATTCGTGGATTTGTGGACACGATAATTCAAATCACAACAAGATAGATAAATGAAATTTGGTGTATGGTCTTGGCATTACAATCTCAAATTTGTATCGCATTCGAGACTCTAATCGGGCAAAGGGAAGATGTCCAAATGCGTAACTCCATTATCTATCCTTTAATATGACGCTTAACACAAACTACGCCGTATTGTGTTTGTATAGAGGATAGTTAAGGGGAGGTGGATTTGACCTGGTATTTGAATTTTTCTCACTGCTTCTAAAATTTTTGTGTATTCTTGGCTTTGTGGACACGGTAACTCGAAAACACAACATATATAAATGAAATTCGGTATATCGTCTTCATTACATTTGTAAGTTTGTATCGAATTCGGGACTCTAATAGCGCAAAGGGAAGACTTTGAAACGCATACTTCATTATCTATCCTGTAATGTTTGGCGCAGCATAGCTGAAATCGGTTTTTGTGCCATTAAGCGACAAATTCCATTCCTATCCTGTAATGTGACGCTTCAATCAAACTACGCCGTGTTGTGTTTGTATACAGGAAAGTTTAGGGGAGCTGGATTTTATCTGGTAATTGGAAATTTCTCGGTGCTTTCAAAACTTTTGTAGAAAATAATATTACCTGAATCTCCTTTCCTAATATCTTGACTGTTCCTGGACGACTCGTCGTATCGGTAGGTCTCGAGATCGTCGTCATTCTCAGAGGAGCTTCCGTAGTCTTTCCATTCGTGGCTGCGCTGCCTTCGGATTCTCGAATTCAAGCGGCCTGCTTTACCCGCAGGATCCATGGCGTCCTCACCTAAAGGAAGAACATAGAAATATATTAAAAACAAATTTTGATTAGGGCATTAATGAGTAGTTTTTTTTTTTAATTTTTATAATTTTCTACTCTTTAATCTTTTAAATGGACACTTTTATTAGTGTATGTAACTATTTTTTACTTTTCAGTCTTTAATTTATGATTTACAATTATAAATAGTATCCCAGATAGCACGTATGTTTGCAGCAAGTTTGATTTTTACTTGATATTATCTTGTCATGGCAAATTTGACGCACGCGTTAAACTTGAAGCGAAACTGCTGCAAACTAACAATGCAGAATCGCCACCCTCGCTTGTGAAACGAGTTTGCCACAAGTTCGCCACGGCGAAAAAAGACAACTAGCGCCACCCCTCCTTGCAATCCAAGCTTGCTGTGAAGGTGTCGTGACAAATTAACAGCACGTTTGCAAAACAAGTTTGTTGCAAAGATGATAGCACAATATAAGAGATAATCTTTGTCTCAGTTTAAAAAAAAACAAATGATTTTTAATAGCATCTCCTAGACCGTCTTTCTTTTTATTAATTCAATAAATCAATGATAATTTGTGAAAAAACTAACTTTATTATAAAAAGAAATGTTGAAACATTTTCCATCTTTTTACTAAATATAGAACTCGCACTTTAAAGAAAACTATATCGCCTTTTTCTTAATGTTGAAATTTTAACGTTTATAAACTAAATTAAACCTAAAAAACAGTCAATGTTTGTTGAAAAATAATAACATACATTTTGTCCCATTTTAAAAGTAATTACTTTTGAACCCTAATTTCATAATTTATTCTACTAGCAAAACGTAGTTATTAGCGAAAATCGCTCTCTCTTTGATTTCGAATCATGTTCTCAATACAAAATTTAAAAAATTAATGAAATCAAGAATAGAGGTTAAAATGAATCGTATGCGCGATCTATTAGCACTATCTATCTTCTCTCTGTGTCTAGCTGGCCGAGTGGTTTAGAGCGTCGGGTTAGCAAGCGATAGGTCGAGAGTTCTAATCCGAGGTTGTGTTCTTATTTTGTTTTCTCTATAGTTTGCAATGGGTTTGACGTGACAAGCTTGCTGCAACTTCGTCGCGTGGTGACCTCGAAGCTGAAGTCAACGTGCTGCAAGCTTGTTTCAAGCTTGCACTCTTATGTCAAATTTGTTGCAAGCTTGCAGATTTTGCAGAGCAAGATTGCTGCGACTTTGCTGCAAACTAAAATTGCTATCTGGGATGTAATCTTATAATCATTTTTTTCTAAAATTCAATTCCAGTTCGCGCTACTAGAATGGAATCAAATTTTAATTAAATTCATTGATTAACCGATAATGAAGTTCTGAAAATATTAAAGTGTATTGTCATCGAGAACACACAAGCGTATAAAATTTGAAAACTCTAGAACATCACGAAAAGAACGAAAAATCCATTACAAAATTCCATCTTTACAAATAATATGTAACAAAAAAATGTATTATAAATAAAAGCCAAATAAAATCCATATAAGGAGCAATACTTTAAAACAACATAATTCGCGTATAGAATTGTTTCTGATAATGGAATATTAGGATTGAGATTGCAGAAAAGTGCTGCATTTCAGTACCCGTTCAAATTTCCATTCATAGAGAACACTTTCTAAATGCTGAAATAGCAAACGTTTTCTTTCTTCATGCAATGCTACGACATTTTAATTGGTTTTAAAAATGACAAACCGATCTTTAGAAAGTAGTAAGCATTGAGTCAACTCACAAAGGTGACTGATGCTATGTTTCATGAACAAGCTGACAGATTCACATTTTACCATATATATTGAAATTAAATGCAAATCGGATATTTCTGTAATCAGAATATAGCAGTTATAGTTTAGTTTTCATTTTGTTAATGATAACAGAATTATAAGGTTTAACAGTTATTCATTCAAATACTAATAGTTCTGTGTACAGTAGAACTTGCGTGAAAAAAAATCTTAGAGCTGCTATTTTACGCAGTATTTAAAGGTTTTGACAATCTTTTCTTTCAATGCGAATTGCTTACATGAAACTCTGCTTCTATTAGCATTCATAAAATTACAATTAATTGTCTGCTTTTTTCAGCAATAACAAAATTGCAACTAAATGTCATTTGCTATTATCGGTATTTTTTGAGACAACATGAACGGAGTTCCTTTTGGCTAGAATCATTGAAAAAAAGCTGAACCTTAATGGTTTCTTTTCACGTAATGTTCAACGGCGGCGGCCGTCCTGAAACGAAATAGAAAAATATCCCAAAATTACGAATAGTTATCTACTTTTATCAGTAATAAAAATTACAATTAAATACCATTTGCTATTATCAGTATTTTTTGGAGACATCATGAATGGAGTTCCGCTTGGCTAAAACCGTTTAAAAGAGCTGAAGATTGCATGAAATGGAATTCCGCTTGGGTAAAACCGTTTAAAAGAGCTGAACATTACATGAAACGGGACTATTAAAACGGACACCGTCTTGAAACGGAATCAAAAATTAAAAATTCTTATATATACGTCGATTTTAAGGACTTCAAGGAACATTTCCTGCCAAACGAAGAAAATCGAACACGCGTTTGGTTATGACTGCGCAAACACAAATTTACACACAAACAGACGAAATGGCGAATGGTCGAGTCAAAACAGGACCCAATTCCGCTCGGTCGACAAGCAAAAATAAAATGTATTAGGTTATCAATGAAGCAAAATTAACTGAGAGTTTCCAAGTGAGGGAATATATTTTAATTAATATTTGTACATTCATTTAAGATCTAAAGAAATTTGATTATGATACTTGCTATGTTGTAAAATAACGTTAAGTCATTTTAATGTCTTTTGTTTTGCAAAAGTGGAAAAATATGTATTATTTATTTGCAGAAACTATACGTAAAGTTAAGTGCTATTTGCACGTATTGTAAATTTAACTAAATTTTTCTTCTTTACTTTACGTAATAGCTTTAAGACCTCGTAAGGAATAATTTTTCATTTGTCTAATATACATTTCTATTTTTATTAAAGTTTCTGATAAAAAATTACTAAGACCGACTTCTTCATTGAACAGTTCAGTAAATACACCGACTCTTGGAAATGCAGTCTAAGTGGAAATCAACCTACTGCATACTAATGATATGTCTCCTAGGAGATAGGGAAAATCTTGCAAAGTCACAGCAAATTTCGTAATCTTAAGTTCAAAAAGAACATTTACGTTTCCTGTAGAATGAAATGCTCGTTTAAATTAATTTGTTCCTCAAACAAATCTGGAGTCGAAAGAGTTTCTGCTAAGAAAATTAAGGGGAAAAGTAAACTTAAGGAACATCTTGCTGAAGATATCAATAATGCAAGTGATGTAGACAAGAGAATTGACAGAAATAGCTTTAGTACATGCAACATGTGGTTAACAAAAGTTAGCAAATTCAAAATAATCAAGATAAAGTGTTGTTTTCAAAGAATATGGAAACAACGTTGAAGACTGAATAGCTTTCTTAGCTGTGATAATCAACTAAAGAGCATTTTATGTACACCATTTTGTTATTTAAAATATTAATGTAATTATGTAATACGTATCTTGGTGTGAGTATTACAACCAGTTATTTACAAATCAGTTGTTTCGAGAGAATGCTTTTCGTTCATTTTAAGAGAATGTAAATTAATTCATCTATTTTAAAGATTATAAGCAGGGCCTAAGGATAGTATCCAAAAAGTTACCCAGTTATATCATACTGTGAATCTTACCCGAATGGTAAACTTTTGGGCACTTACCCATATTTCTCCGATTTGTAATGACATAGTTTTTGTGTTCAACGCACGCACACGCCATATTAGCAAGCGAAATATTTTATATATTACAATAGAAAGAGTTTGAATCCACGACCTATGAATACTGTTTTATTCTTTTGGTACAATAAGTACTTCTAAATACGAAAAGAAATTCAAACTTTACTGAATTCAAAGTAATTTACATTTCACTAAACATAGATTTTTAACTTCGGAAGCTGTAGTTTCCCGAATATTTTCGTAAACGATTTACTCCATCTTTGCTGTATACAGAGTTCAAGGATCATGAAGTGGAACAAATGTTTCCATATTGAACCAAATTTTACAGTTGAGTGTGTGTAAATGAGAAGTAACTTTTTACCCACTGTTATTTAACTTTTAACTTTGTGATGGAGATATTTCAATCAGTTCTTGGTGTGGAAGAGTTCTGAAATTTTGTGTGTTATGCATTTCGAATGATAATGCGATATTTTAATATTTTCAGAACATAATTATCAATTAACAGATTAATTTTAATTGCATTTTGATTTCATGCAAGAATCGCCATCTGGTAGTGAATTTGAGAAAAAAAATGGATTTCTAGATGCCATAATATTTATAATAATGAATGTTGAAATATGTTGAAGGCTCGAAAGAATGAGATAATAAAATAAAAACGCTTCTAGAAACTCGCTTATTTTAGTGTACTAAGAACTTAAAAGTAATCCTTTCATCAAAAAATTACTTTTCATATTTACTTTTCAAATTTATTTTATCAAAAATTTACTTTTTACTTATCAAAATCTATTTTTTATTTATCAAAAATTTGCTTTCTACTTATCTAAAATTTACTTTTTACTTATTAAAAATTTACTTAATGGAAATCAAAAGAATAAACAAAAGCACGAGGTGCTGAAAACAATACTATATGGAAATTAAGATAAATTTGCTTATCAAATGATTTTCCAAAACATGAATGAAAATGAAAAATACACATGCGATTAAAACTTAGATTGACTTACAGCATTTCTATTAGCACGATTTTACGATTTTGTTCTGATCTACGCATGTTTGATAAAAACTTTCTTTCAAGTTTTTAGCACACTAATAAAAGCGTGTTTTTAAAAACTTTTCATTTTTTTACCACCTCTTACTTTCTTCCTCAGAAAAACACCGTTATCATGCTGGCATTTTACGTTATTTTCCTTAGCAAATGCGGCAAAAGAAAAATATAACCCTCCCTTTTATAATAGCAAAACTTTAATGTTAGACAGAATCTGAGAAATAAGAATTGCTTTTAGTTATTTGTGCTATTTCTTCCCTACTTCTTCTGTCGCTGTTTTCTGTATTCAAGTTTCAGAACTCTTTATATTGTAGGATGCTATTTTACTAGAATGCTGCACTTAAGTGTGATTATTTATTTTAGACAGCAATTTTACATGAGCAAAATGGGATATTTTTATGGTAACGTACGGGTATTTTGGAAAGTTTGCTTTATTCATGATACTGCACACAAACATTTGCATTTTCTCCTATCATCTAGAATACAAGTAGTGTATATTTTTATTGAGAAGAGGATGTTTGAAATAACTTCCAGGGACATAATCGTATTTTAAGAATTGATTAATATTTTTAACTCTTAAAATCCTTGTCTTAAAAGTCATAATAATGAAATTTTCAATATCTTTAGGAAACACAATCACATGGCAAATATTACTGTGCTTGTTATCTATACGTTTGACACATCCTTTTGGAAGATGCGAAATGGATTTCTAAATTTGATATATATCATGTGAGCCTAAATGGACACAACCCCTGTGACTCCAGTTTATGCAGAATAAAAATCTGCTTTTCCTGCCAATGAATTGGCTCGCACGGAAAATCTCCAGCTTTTGCAATCTGAGATCCATCCGAACTTGATAAAAAAGTTGTTGTTTCTAATGAAATTGAACATTTCATTATCTAAAAAACAGCAAATGGCAAATATAGCAGTGCTTGCAATCTAACATATAACTACACCTTACACATCCTTTTTTCCTTCTACGAGATGCGAAGTGGATTGCTAAATTGGGGCAGAGCATTTGATGCATATCATGTCATGTGATCCTAAATGGACTGAAGCCCTGTTCCTCTGTGCTTATGCAGAATAAAAATCTGCTTTTCCTACCAAGGAATTGGCATGCAAAGAAAAGCTCCAGCTTTTGCAATCTGAAATCCAGCCAAATTGGATAAAGAAAGTGATTGTTCCTAATCTCGAACTAAAGGAAAAGTTCTAAAATAACCTTCCGGCGCATCTTAAGAACAGCAAAGGTGCGGGCCAGAGCCGAAGGTGAGGCTTTTTTCAGACAAATATGATTGGTTTTTGACCCGCTCAAAAGGTATCTTCCCCAGAGAATTATCGCAAGGTCTGGCAAAAGAAACTCCTTCGGCCATGCGCGGTGGAAGATTTATTTTTTATATGACAAAATGCTCCAAAGATATCCTCTTTACGAAAAGAAAAAGCATTTTGCCCCAATGGAATTGACCAGATCTCTTATCTCTCTCCATAAAAACAGATACTGTCCAAAACAGCACTGGAGAACAGACTTGAGGGAAAATAAGAGTCACGTATAAATAAACATTATCCGGGTACTTTCTGCAGTCAATACAATGCTTTCAAAGAAATAAGCTTAACGTTTAGTTTCGAGCTGAAACTTGTGCGAGAACTTTTACTTAGAAAAAGGTCCATTCCATTCCTGTACATAGAAGTATTTGTCTTTCGCTCGGGAAATTTTATTTACATTTCTGTTCCGTATCTCTCGCAGTATTAGATTTTAAACTATTCGGGATGCCTGTATAAAATCTCCCGAAAGTGTGCATTCTTTACAAAAAGAATGGCGTTTCTCCTTTTTTCGGGAGAGAATTATGCGAGCAGAAGCCAATAAAAAGTAAAGCTTCGAACATCTGGAAAAACGCACTTTATATTATTCATCTTTTAAACAAATTGTTGCCAAGGCTCATAGATCGCAAAGTAAAGGTATATGTTCTCTTATTATTGATGTTCATAAAAACTGGGGAAGTATTAAACCAAAATTTTCTTTGTGCTTGGAATGGTGTGGCAGAAAGAGCATTTAGATGAACATAAATTTGCCAGAAAACTGAATTTGGAGAGAACTCTATATTTTAAAGCAGAATTCTGGGTCTTGATGAAAACCTAAATGTTCTCGTGAATTTTGCATAAAGACTTGAAAGTAAGGTTATTCTTGTTCTCCTGATGGGCATTATGGCTTGCTGTACGCCAAATTAAACAAAATAAAAAAATGGTTCAATAACTGGATAATATGAATACAATAGAGTATTTAAAGTCAAATACAGAATTTTATATGAAAGATTAAATCTTTACAGCCTGTCTCATTTACTAGGCAATAATTTTCAGCAATTATAAAGACCATCAATGATTTTTTTTAAACTGAAAAATTATTCTCTATTACAAATTTTACGTTAAATAAATGTTCATCTTCGTAATTGGATAACTTGAACTGCAATTTTGTAGTTATTTCATAAAATTTGAAAAAAAGTAATTTAATTTGTTTTTCCGAATTCTATGACGGTATGTATCGTATTTGTATTAAATGTTGATTTAACACACTTATTTTGGAGGAATTTATATAAATTGAACTTATTAAATAATACAAAATTGACTTTTTTATTTTATTGATTTTGATAAGCTTAATTTCTTTTTATGTTAATTTTTCGATATTAATTACTTAATACATTACTGGCCAAGTAAAAAATGGATTTAAGCTGGAGAAAAAAAGACTAGGCGATATCTAAGTTTTTGTCTTTAATATATAAGAATACAAAAGAAATTCGGAACACATGAAGCATTGTGAACGGATTACGAGTTTACTCGAGTTTAACTCCATCTGTTACGAATTGATCACGATTTAATTGATGTTTTCATATGTGTTTTCTCCAACTCGTACGAGTAAAACACGTGATCTTTCAGCAATGTGTTTAGTGTGCGACTGAATTAGTTAATCTATGTTATCGTATTTTCATAACGATATATTTTCTTAAAGAGCATATATTGAAAGAGATGAAGAAAAGTTTCATTTCATTTTCGGTGGAAAATTTCGGCATTTAATAACAAGTCAACGCAAAATGTTGGATATGAGGGAAATTAAATATTCTGTTTCTGACATTCTAATTCTTGGAGGAAAAAATTCTTCGTGCAATCTTCAGAGTTGAGAATCGATCCGTGGAAATTTCAAGCTTGAGTTGAATACTTTTAATATCTTTTTATTGGAACTCTCTTCTTTGAACCAAAAAATGCGCTTTCTTATAATCCTACAAAACCAAGCTTCAAGAAACGTTTCTTAAAATAATTTATATTTTTCAATAAGAATTCTAAATTCTGATCATTATTTTACGCAAAAGTTACGTATCTTAACAGTTATCAACAGATAAAATATTCCATGTTTTTCTTTAGCTAGTAGATGATTATCTAAAAATATTTATTGACTACGCAGTGCACTGGAAAAATAATGGGTCATTCTCATGAAAAAGGTACAAATAGCTATACAAAATTTTATTTTACAAAAGTATGTAACAAATCTTAAAAATTGCATGGATGTTTCCATTTAATCTTGACAACTAATATCAGGCTATTTATTAAGTTTTCTATTTTATTCTTCACTATTTTATTTAGTTTTAAAATTTGTGACCAGTCTACGGAAGAGACGTGATAGTCAACGGAAATTTTACATTTTAAACGAAAGCATAATTGACTCATTATTGGGCATATTTGGTACAGGTTTATTTCTTATAATTAAGCAATAAAATTAGTTATTAAAAACCAGTGCAAGAAAACTTAACATTTTAAAATAAATAGCACTCTTTAAATAATGGCACGGACTGTGTATTAGTTAAATAATATTTACAAACAATTTCAAATAAATGAAAGTCAACATTTTACAGGAGAGTAATCAATTATATACTAGATTAAGGAATATCATATATTTATTTATGTTATGTTATTTATATTATTATTATTTATAAATAAACAATGTAGGAAGTCGTATTAAGTTTTTTCTACTCTCTTCTCTTCTGAATTGGAGCATCAGACTGCTTTCTCTTTTTATTTTTTGATATTCCCATTTTTCAAAAATAAATTTAGCTATTAAAATGTTTTTATACATTATTGAAGCTTTAATATTATAAATATTCTATATTAATTGTTTACCTTAATTATTTTCGAAAGCATAATTTCAATTTTTTTTTTGAAAATACAAAAGAAAATAGCAAATTTCATAAAAAATACCAAAGAACTTTTAATTGATATTATTTTAATTTTTAATTGATATTATTTTAATTTTTAATTGATATTATTTTAATTTTTAATTGATATTATTTTAATTTTTAATTGATATTATTTTAATTTATCTAACTGTATCATGATTTTTGAGATTTTGTCTCTTTCATTGACAATGCTATCCTCTTTGTAGAGATGGTATGTCTATGGAGGAGACGAAAACTAAGTTTTGAACTTTTAAGTGCTTTGGTTTTCACGTGGCTAAAGTGGTACACTTATTTTTTTAAAAATTCGATTCTAAACCTATCAAAATTTTGTATTTTAATTATAAATTAGATTTTTCTTAACTTATTTATGATGTCCACGGAGTGGACGCTGAGAACTTTATCAAGCTGTAAATAGAGCTAATAAATTGGAATATATTCAATAAATTCGCAATAGAGCGAAACTTTTTCCTTAAAGAGCAAATTGTCTGCCTCTCTTCTAAACCCTTTCATGATGATTTGACATGAACTGCTATTTATGATATCTTTTAAGTTATTTTCTTTTTTCACGAAGGGAGACGTATTTGACTGAGGACAAAGTGTAAAAATTAATTACTAAGTAAAAACAATTTTTAAAAAAAATGTTAGGTTAGACCTAAGCTAGAGACTTTAAACTAGTTAATACTGAAAAAACAATTTTTTAAAAAATTTGCTTGAGTGTCAGTAAATATCATTTTGAATTTCATGTGTATTGACGTCCACGGAGGGGACTTTTGTCTTATATTCAATGAAAAATGAGAGTTAAATAGTAAAACTATTTTAGTAGAAACGTATTGAATAGCTTTCTTAAAACTCAAATTATACATATGGACGAAAATATTAGGACATTTGTTGCACTTTCTAATTTTTATCACCTCTGGACTGTAAATAGCACCTTTTCGTGAGAATGACCCATTTAGATTCGTTGTTAAATTTTAGTGTTTTCAAAAAATGTTGTTGTTTTAAAAATGTATCGCATTACTGATTTATATATACATCCAGAAACCAATTAAGCGTTTTAGTATTACAAGCAAATATTTTGAAATAGTATGTTGTATTTCTATGTGATACATGTATGAAATATGAATAATTAACACTCGGCTATTTTCCATTAAGCACTATTCGAAGTAGTGAAAGTATCTGATTGTAATAAGTAAAATTTTCTTCCGGTAAATCTTTAACCCCTTCTTCGTCGGTGTCGCATGTCATGCGACAAAGAGAAAAATTGCATCGTTAAAAGTGGATTCGTAGCAACTTACACTTCTCGTTATATTCCGTGATGATTTTTCGTATTTCTGAATATTGCTAAGAAATGGTGCAAATAGTTCTACTTTCTTCATGTTTTCGCTGTGCGATTTCCCGCCTTCAATGGAAAACATAATAATTTTGACGGAGATATGAAAAAGAATTACGACCAAGTAGGGGTTAACTCTTCGGTCCTAATGGCATACTTCCCGGAGATTAGACTTTATTCCCTATTGGTAAATAAATCCCATTTTTAGATGGGCTTTTATGTTTTCGGTATTTTTAAGGAATTGGGGACTAAAATAATGATTAAAGAAACTTGGAGACACTCTCAGATTGCAAATGGCGCATTTTTGTTGTCTTCGTAACAAGATCATTGTTACGAAGCTGTAAAGTTGTTTCCCTTAGAAGCTAATCTTATGGAAGGAAAGAGAGTTTTACTGGAATAGACACAGTCGACTATACGGTTAAGGAGATTTCCAGGAAACGGGAAAAGAGAAAAAACTTTTAACTTATAGTATACTTCTTTTAGTATGTCAACATTAAATTGAACTGCTTTTCATAGTTGAATTTCAATCATGCAAATGTCCGGCTGAAAGGGTTAAAACCCTTTTCTTCTTGTTATAGTTTATTGAAATATCTTTGAACCCAAGATTGATTTAAGAAAAGAATTTTTAGCTTACTTCATCAAATTAATTTGATTTGTAAATTAATTGGAATAATTACTTATTAAGTAACACATTAAGACACATCTTTATGGTTTAAAATAAGGAATTGAAACATGCAAGTTTTTTTATCGAAAAATTTGGCAAGAACAAATGGAAAACATGGTTAGGTCTTGGCACTTAATATCTATAAATAATAATAATAATAATAATAATAAATGTAATTGTTAAAACCACATTATATGGTGAATGAATTTGTTAATATTTTTTGTGGTTTCTGAAGTTATTAAAGGATAGCAGCTCTAATCCAATGTGGTAAAATAGTTTGCCATGGATATTTAAAAACTGATGTATTCTGTTATAAGTACACTTCCGATGCCTCGGAAGGGTTAAATTTAAAATAACCAAATAGAATGATAGCTGTTATTTAATACAGTAAAAGAAATAAAGAAAGCAATCGGTAGAAGAATACAGATACAGAAGATGAAGTCATTCTTCTGATAGGTCGCGCGAAGAAACTGAAAAAAATATTATAGATAAGAAGTCATGTTCGGACAGAAAATATAATTGCATTTTGTCTGCCACCTTCATTTTTTTATCGTCATTTTGAGGTGAATTCATTTTTATTAATGATCGAATAAGTTTAGAGGGAATTATTTGTGACTCATAAAAGTGAATCGTAACACTTGTAAAATTTTCTTCAAGGAGAAATGTGTATTTTATTGGTTACATTAGCGCGATTCTTGACTGCCTGATAACGTGAGTCTAAAACTTTCGTTTAAATGTCTCGTCATAATTCTAGCAATATATGAAGGGACTGAAAAATAAACATTATTTGATCAATTTTGAGAAAACCAAAGTTTTTGCATGCTTTGATTTGCAAAGTTTTGCACAGTTTGATATTATTTTTGATTATATCAGATGTTGATTCAGAGACTTTCTCCAAATTTACGTTTGGCCAACAGGCAATTTTTATACCACATTCGCTTAATTTTCCTTTATATGTAAGTACTTCATTTTGGAAAAAAATTTTATTTATTAGTTCCGCCAGTTTGTTATTTATCACTGTAAACGCATGAGTGTCACATCCAATCGAGGTATTGTATTTCTTACTTTTTCCAATTTCAAACTACACTAGCTCAACATAATTCAGTTTTATTTCCCTTTTTACTTTCTCGTATACGAAGTATATAAAAAAGTATAATCGTCTATAAATTTGACCTCTATATTTTGATGAATCTTCACTATTTAGATTTTCCGGAATCGGAAAAAAAAACTATTTCGGAATTATGTCTGGGAACACGATAACTCAAAATCTCAACAAGCTGGAAGGATGGAATTTGGTATATTGTTTTTTCACCAGACTTATAGACCTGTGTCAGATTTTGACCAAATCCGCACAAGGATTGACTGTTTGTCCGTCTGTCTATTCGCGCATATGAAATGAAATTCTGTATGTGGTCTTGAAACTAAAATCCTAGATCTATTTTGTCTTGTAGATCTAAAATTGTATAAATAAATAAACCATTCGCTGAAAATTTAAATTATAAGGATTCACTGCTCAGAATCCAGAAGTGTTGTGAAGTCTCATGGAATGTTATTGACCATGTTCTGAGGTCTGGGGATTGCTAGATGGAAGTTGGCTGTAAATCTTTTCATTTTCTTTGATTTGATTTTTTTCTCTTTGTGTTTGTCTTGTGTGTTGTTTTTGTTTGTTCGGGTTTTATTGTATTGAGATCAGCATTTGTTTCTACTATGTAAAATGTTTGATTTGTTTCCGATTTACTGTATCTTATGCAAATTTCAGTTGAAAGATTAATAAATGCTGTACCCCGGAGAGCCACATTATGCTCTAAAATCTTTCAAGGGGCTCTCTTGGGTATTAAGAAAAGGGATATAAAATGCTCCGAAACTTAACACAAACCAAGGATTAAACATATGAAGATATCATTCAGATCCAAAGAACCAAATGCTTACGTAGGTATAAAGTTCTTAGTTAGAAGTTTATTGAATGCGCTTTAGTTCTTAGCTTCTCCCTTTGTAGATCTTGAGTAAAGGAATTGACACATTTTGCGAGACTAATAGTCCAAAACATGATACAAAGAAAAGATTTCTTTCATTAATGGAAAGAATAAGAATGGTGCCTGTAAATACCCTAAAGGAAACTCTCAAGGTTCAACGCAAGCGAATCAAATAAGCCTTCCATGCGACGATTTCCCACCGCTGATATCCTTTCGATACCTTAGCAACAGTTGCTAAGGTTTAGGATTCAGGTAAGAATTGCAGTGCCTGCAAATCCCATTAACTGGACACGATTTCAAGTCGTTTTCCTTTCCTTTCTTGACTAGCGAGACTTTATTTCCTTTTGTACGTACATGCAATGAATCAGGCAAGAGAATTAAAGTGCTTCTGAAGGACCCCCGCCTGCAGTTAAAGGTTAATCTATGAGGCAAGGAAAAGTTTTCAGTCCGACTTAACTATGTGAAATAGATTAAAGGGATAAAAAATAACGATTATTTTGCGAAAATAAAAAAAGATGTACTATTTTGAACATAATCTTTTCTTATCAAATCAAGATGAAGATCTCGTCTTAAAACAGAATTATAAGATTAAAAAGGTTTCCCAAGATAATTTTGAGCATTCAACAACCACGTTGAAGGATATTTTAAAATATTCAGATGAAGTACGATTTAGGGCATACACAGAAACTAATGCGTTGTACTAAATGAATTTGGTACTGTCTGTTTTAAGACAGATTTTCCGGCTTAAATTATTATTTGTTAGTAAAAGAAATAAAAAAATTGAAATAAAATCTTTAAAAAATTTAAATATGAAACATTTCTATTTATTATAAATTATAACAGAGGCAATTATCCGCCAGACGGCGCTGCCTCTCTCCCTCTAATAAGATGACTTTTTCTCTCTCGCTTGAACGGGCCTCGCAGACCTGGTGGTAAGATCTCGGCTTTGGGGCCTGAGGGCTCTAGGCTCGAATCCCGATTCCACTGAAGATCCCCCGTGTATTGAGCCTGTTGCACGCTAAATCATGCTTAGGGGGCCAAACGTCCTCCCGTTGGTGTGATGCGGAAATCTAGAGAGGGGGTGCCAGTTCAAGCATCGTCATCTGACAGAGGTTCAAAATTACGAGGTCCGTCCCAAAATAACCTTTGCGTTGCTTCGAAACGGGGCATTAATATAACTAAACTCCCTCTGGCAGTGTGAAGTAAGACGCGCGATGTCCGGTATGGTTGCACGGGCAAATTGTTTTTTTCTTAACAACATGTAAATAATTAACAAACTTTGATTGAAGTAAATTACTCATCGTTCACGGATCCCTTCCTTCTTTGAATTAAAGTGATGGGTCAACTCAAGTTAACCTAACTAAAAAGAGTAGAACCGTTACAAATGGCGCCCAACTGTGACGACCAGTTCAGACAAACCTTTGCCAGAGGAAAGTGAGTCATTACGAGATTAATTATTTTTAAATTAATTAATTAAAATTATTCATTTGTATACAGATCATGATGCCATTTAGGCAACAAGCTCTCACCACCCTATATCAAACCCTCACCAGCCCAACGTAAAAGCGGATACGCCTAGAAAAGCACGTTATTCCGGTGTCTCCATTTGGCATCACAGCCCCAGAAAGGGTTAAGAAATGGTGGCCAACTATGACGGCCAGTTCAGGCAAACCTTCACCAGAGGAATGTAGGCCGTTACAAGATCAATTATTTTTAAATTAATTAATTAAAATTATTCATTTGTATTCAGATCATGTTGCCTTTTAGACAATGTCAAACTCTCCCCAGCCCAAAGAAAAAGCGGATATGCCTTGAAAGCACGATATTCCGGTGTCGCCAAATGGCATGAAAGGCCCAGAAAGGGTTAAGAATATATCAACGTATTCATTCGACTAAGAAACCGTAGAACGATAGAGATGTTTATGAATTTCTCATATTTTTAGTGTCGGATTAAAACCCTTATATAATTTTAGCTTGTAAGCTTGAAATATAATATTTCAATGCACTCATGATGCAAGGATATGACGGTTAAGAGATTAAATGAATTTTACAACTGAATGTTAAAATTTATACAAACCTCTTTAAAAGCAAATTCAATAAATTCAATCACAGTGAATGAATGTAGAAACCAACAGAAAATTAATTCTAAGCCAAGAGAAATCCAAGTGAGTACATTTTTTGTTCCTAAGGTAGTAGTAGTATAGGAGGGTGTTATGTACAGGAACTAATCTATCTTTAGAAGCAACGAGTTCCAGTTCTTAGAGGAAGAAAAACTCTTCCAGCTTCTGATTGGCAGGAAACAAACCATCAAGTTTATTACACACTTTTATTTAACTTGACTTGTTTCATGATTCTAAAGATGGAATTTGGTAACCGACGTTTCACTCACTTCCTGATGGATTGGAGTTCTGAAATTTTGTACAATTGTCTGTTCTGGACGACAGTACACTCTATTATAAAATTTTCATTGATCCATTAATTTAATTATTTTTTTATACCAGACCAACGGCGAACCACGGTGACGAATTTCAGAACAAATTGATTTCAGAATTCCATGATATTTATAATAAACAATTATAAAGTCTAAAGAGAAGAAAATAATTTTTAAAAAATCCTATACTAATAAAAGGGTATTTTTAGAAACTGATTTTATTAAGTTTATTTTCTTATTGTTATTTTGACACACACACACATACGCATGTACTGTCACGCACTCGGACACACACACGCACGTACGCATACACACGCATGTACTGTGTGAAGTAGCTCAATTATCGGACATTCCCCCTTCAAATAAAAGAAAGATATTTCAACATCTAACGAAAAGAAGACTATTACGAACTAATAGTGTAAAAGTGAAAATGCCTGTGCTGTACATAGTGTATATATTTCCTTCTTTTTGTTTATTTTGTTTTTATTTTTCTTAAATAATATTCCCGTGTCTTGCCCATCAAACCGTTCAGTGACCGGTCTGGTCACGGGTACGGGGGTAAGGAACGGCGTTCTGTCACACACACACACTCACACGTAAGCACGTACGCACGCACACATACGCGTGTACTGTCACACACACACACACTCACTCACACATTCACACACACACACATATACACACACACACATACTGAACGAAAAAATATGAATGAGTCAACTATATTATTTCCCATTTCGAACTATTCATTTTGGAGATAAAAATTTTCTTTCGTTCTTACAAAAGAAAAGTCTTGAATTTTCTTTAGCGCAATATAATGAAAACAAATACAGCTCTTGTGTTATGAAACTGCAGACAATCAACCAAAATGGATTCTCGTTACTCGTTATGAAATTAATCGTTTTGAAAAATTTAGTCTCAAGCACTAATATTAACTCTGAGTTGAAGTGGAAGATATTTTTGTTAATTACTAACTTATATCCAAAATTATAGTTCAATATACAAAACCACAAACTGATGAAAGTTTACAAATTACAGACTTTCACGGCATTGTCGTAAAAATCGGGAATAAAAGAATATATTTCATCTTTGCATTCTATGCATTTCATTATTATTATTTATTGATTGTACTAAAGCTTTTATTTTTTTGTTTCATGAAACTATTCGGAATAATTTACTATCTTAGATTTAATTTAGAAAACTATTTGCTTCCGTAAATTTTGCAGTTAAATAATTCAATCGGGGAGTGAAGATGAATCAAGAGGAATCAAAATGAATATCTTATTGAAAGTTAATTACAAACCATGGAAAATTGTAATGCGGTTATCTTTTGTAGCTATAATCGTCTGCCTTTCGAGGCAAATTAATTCGTCGATTTTCAAACCACCAGACTAAATATTCCTTTCTTCGAATTCAAATAAAAATTATCCATATTATAACGAACCATTACTGTGAAATTATTGTCATTCGGTATGAAAGTACAACAGTTAAAAAATTACATAATTCATATATATGAGCTGTCGTAAGGAAATGCACCTTATTTCTAAGTAAAAGGTTTCAAAAAATTATCTAAAACTAATCGATAGACTTTCATTAAGTACCATGGTTAATGTTCTTTGAAAAAATGACCCAACATTTCATCTTCAACTCGAAATATTTAGAACGGCATCTTTCCGGAAGAGCAGCTTCAATTACCCTTTCAGCCACTCGATATTCTTCTATCTTTCTACCACAGTACATTGAACTGATATCTTTTATTATTTATGGAATATGATTATCCTGCTGTTTTTGGGTAAAGTCTGGATTCGTTGAGGCAAATTTTTCCGGATTGTTTCTCGTCTGAATGGAAGCAATCTAATTCAGAAGTAGGTCTGTACAATCAGTTGTTCTAAAATATCTATTAGATATATATTATAATGAACCATCACAGTGAAATTAACTACATTCGGTGAGAAAATGCAACTGTTAAAAAACTACATAATTCATATATATTAACTATTGTTAAGAAATTTACCTTGTTACTGAGTAAAAGGTTACAAAAAATTGTCCAATTCTGAAAAAAAATTCTTAATCGATAGACTCTTATTAAGTACCACGGTTAAATGCTCTTTGGAAAAATGACCCAACATTTCATCTTCAACTCGAAATATCTCTGGAACGGCATCTTTCCGGACGAGCAGCTTCAATTACCCTTTCAGCCACTCGATATCCTTCCATTTTTCTACCACAGTACATTGAACTGATATCTTTTATTATTTATGGAATATGCTTATCCTGCTGTTTATGGGTAAAGTCTGGATTCCTCGAGGCCCATTTTTCAGGAATGGTTCTCTTCTTATAGGAAACAATCTGATTTAGAAGAAAGATTTTACAATTATTTGTTCTGAAATATATATTATATTCTCATAGACACTTAAGACATTTCAAGCTACCAGAATAAAGACTTTTAAATGATGTATCAATAAAGTCTTGCTGCAAATTTAATTGGATTTCAATATATCTTGGAAAAAGTCTGCCTTTTTTAAAATTTTATTCTTCTACGTTCTTATCTATATTAAATGATTGTTTTCAGAAAGACTGGGAACTATATTTCTTGAAAGAATATTTGAATAATTAACGCATTTTAAAATTTTATTGCCCTATGGTCTTATTTACCATGCAAATTCAATAGGATATTTATGGTTCAGGAAAAAATAGTTAAAAAAATATTGCATTTTAAAATTTTATTCTCCTTTATTCTTATTTACTTTATTGAAAAAGATTGTTTTCAGAAAGAGTGCGATTAGTAAATTTAGGAAATGCGATCCTAAAAAGCACGATTTCAAGTTTGAGTCTTTTAGGAACAAATTTTCTAATTTATCTTCAATAATACATTTACAGCAATTGCATCGCTGACTGCAGAGACCACGTGAGTCAATAATATCAAAATTCTGGGAGCTTTAAAAAAATGTTAATTTTTTAAATCATTGATTAATTCTTTTTACCCGGGAGATTTTATATATTTCTAATGTGATTTTGTTTGACTCTTCTTATTTCTTCGCTCATCATGTAAATACCCCTACGGAATGTGAAATCAGCATAAAATAATTTTGAAAAAAAACAATGATTCACGTGGTTTCTGAAATCAACGATTTCATTAGCCTGTCATTTTTTTATTTTAAGTCAATAAATATCTGAATATTTCGCATTCGCGTATGTATATTTCACAATTTAGATTATGTCGTTTTTCAGGCTGGTCTTTAGTTGAAGTAGGGAATGGAAGCTCCTGAAATATAATACATTTACATCGATTAATCAGTTGGTTCTTTTGTTATAAGTAAAAAAATATCTTAATATTACGCATTTTAGAAAACGTAGCTTTTAAGTATGGTCTTGAGTTTAAGTAAGGAAAGGAATCTTCAGAAATATAATACATTTACATCAATTAATCATCTAATTTTTTTTATCAATAAATATCTGAATATTTCATAGCGTATCTATATTTCCCAATTCAGAAACTTCTTAAGGACGGTTTTGAGTTAAAGTAGAGAATGGAAGCTTTAGAAATATAATACATTCACACCAATTAATCAGTTATTTTTTTATTATAAGTCAATAAATATTTGAATATTTTGCAGCTTATATTTTAAAATCTAGAAAAACGTCGTTTTTAAGAATAGTCTTGAGTTGAAATAGGGAAAGGAAACTTCAGAAATATAACATATTTGCTTCAATTAATTAGTTATTTTTTATTATAAGCCAATAAATATCTGAATATTTTGCAGCTTATATTTAACAATCCATTAAATTAAATTTATTTTAAATCAATAAATAAATATCTGAATATTTCGCAAAGTATCTAAACCTCAGAATTCAGAAAATGTCGTTTTTAAGAATAGTCTTGAGTTGAAGTAGGGAAGGTAAGCTTTAGAAATATAACACATTTGCATCAATTAATCAGTTATTTTTTTATTACAGTCAATAAATATCTGAATATTTCGCAGCGTATCTATATTTCACAATTCAGAAAACGTCGTTTTTCAGGCTGGTCTTGAGATGAAGTAGGGAATGGAAGCTTCAGAATTCCGCCTCCTGGTTCTGAAAGAAAGATTACAAATTCGGACTCAGGAAAAAAGGGGTGGTGCTATTGATCACTAGAGACAGTTATGATAGATCACGGCACCCCACCCCTGCCGATGACACTTTTCAACCAGAAACATCTCTCCCCTTGAGAATCTGCTCCTTTGTGTTCTTCAAAGAAAATGACACTTTCCAATGCTGTGTTTAGAATTGCTGTTTTTTTCTCCATTGTTACCCTATCAATGGCAAGGAAAAGTATACTCTAGGTTTAATGGTTTCTGCGATCGAGAAATTCTCAGAACTCTAAGAAATAGATTATTTTTTTATCTCACAATTACTCGATTGTTGAAATTTTTAAAGGTGATGCGTTTGTTCGAAATTCAAGTAATACGAAAAGTTTTTTTGTGTCTTAAGAAATAATAAAGCTTTAAGAAATACGCTTTTATTAGTGTATTATAAACTAGAAAAACTATTTTATCAAAAATATGGAGGTCAAAATTGTAAAAGCGTGAGATGTTGAGATAACTACTCGAAGTAAATTAGAATTCTATTCATATTTATAATATATTTTTAATTTTTAATGAATGTTTAGAATTTTTTTTCATATTATATTCATTGTGACTTAATCTTCTTATTGTACTGATTGCAGCTCATCACAGTTTTATAATTTGATTTTGACTTCATATTTTTGATATTTTTTTTTACTTTATAGCACTCTATTAAAAGCCTGTTTAAAAAAATATTTATTTTTTACATTTTAACTTTTAAAACATATTTCATAACTAATTATTATGAATATTTTAAAAGATTTAATCATTTTTTCTGAAATTTTGAACCAGATAGCATCTTTGATATGAAAAAAATTAAATAAAATAAATCGATAATTAAATTTTTAATATTAAAAACGAAATAAAGAATATAAGAAGTGCGTAAAAAATAGTTTACAAGTTTCAACTTCAATGTAACAACAAAACTAATGTGATGTACCATTAGTGGTACATGTACCATATTTTGAGAAACCATGATTTAATATCGTTTGATTCATGATATTTTGTGTAAAAACTGCAATACCGAAAGTACCGTGACGTACCATTAGTGGTACATGCACCATATTTAAAGAAACCATGATTTAATATCGTTTGATTAATGATATTTTGTGTAAAAACTGCAACACCAAAACTAATGTGATGCACCATTAGTTGTACATGTAGTAAAGTTTGAGAAACCCTGGACTCAGAAGACGCACAATGCATCTTCCCTCTGACGACACACGTCTTTCGGTATTCCTCGGTAACTTCAAAAATACAATCTCAATATAAGGTCAAGTAAAAGGTCTAATATACGGTCTATCCAATAGTGTCCAATAAGATAAGACTACATGCATTGCTTAATCTTTTCCCAGGACGTAGGAAGTATACTTACCACCGAATTCTTCAAGATTTAAATGCCCTTGGTAAGCTATTGTACCACCTCTGATTAGAGCAGATATTTCTTAATAACTTCCGAAATCAATAAAAATATTAAGATTTTGAACACATAATATATTTTTAACAATCAAGATAACTATCAATTAATTATTGCTCTTATTTTGAAATAGTAATGCGTCAACACCTAACCATATTTTCCACTTGTTTTCGCCAAATTTTTCGATAAAAGAAAAACCTACATTTTTCAGTTTTTTATCTCAACCATAACAAAGTGCCTGGATATTTAGATTAATTAATAATTATTGAAATTAATTAACATGTCAAATTAATTTGATGTAATAAGCTAAATTAATTTTTTTCTTAAATTAATCTCAACCCCAAAGACATTTTAATAAATTATTGCTAGAAAAAAGGCGCTTAACACGATTAAATGAAGAAAAGTTATATATAAGCAAAAGTAATTTATAACCGCCTGATCTTTCAAGTAGTTTGACTTATCTTTAACGGTAAATAACTAACTGTCAATTTTTCAAACTTGATATTTGTACAATAAAGAAATATAACATGCTATTGAAAAATACTTTGTAAAGCTAAAACCTTTAATTAGTTTCAAAATGCATACATAAATTAGAATTTCAGACATACATGCAACAAATATTTTCTTTACAACGCTAAATTGGAGCAACTCATCGATAAATATCCTGTTTAATTATTAACTTTCCTGTGCACTGTGTCGTAAATAAACGTTTTTTGATAATTAACTGCAAGTTTGAGGCAAGTATGAAAATATCCATTAATTTTTAATTAATTAATTTTTGTTACTAATCTGTCTTATTTATATTACTTAATTAAAATTAATCAGTTATTTAGTTTAGTAATGCGTCAAACCTCTGAAAATAAGGTTGGTGTAAGTTCTCGCTTAATTTTTCGATGAAACAAAAACATAGATATTTCAGTTTCTTATCTCAAATCGAAACGAAATGTCTTGATTTGTTAATTAATAAATTAATTAAACAGAGAAATTATCAAATCCAGTTAATTTTATCTAACATGCTAAATTAATTCATTTTCTTCTCTTAAATCATTTATTTTAATGCTAAAACTGTGTAATTTTGCCTTATATTCATATAATCGTGCGATTATAATTTCTCCAAAAGATTTCGCAATGCCTCTTTATCAATCCACTAGCAAAATTCTATATCGTCTTAGCTACAACACAATATATGTGTACACCCAGTAAATACGTGCTTTAAGTAAAGATCTTTTAGTAAAGTTGATGCTGTTTAAATATAAGTAGATGATAATACGAAGTTGATGCTGTTTTAATATAAGTAGATGATAATATGAAGTGTTTATATACCACAAATAAATCAATTCACTCCCCGTAGGATAGTCTTTACAATCCGAAACATTTCATCTAAGTACCTATTACTTCGTAATAAAGGTATATAACGATGATACTTAAATTGAAGCAGCTAACATTAAAGAGAATAATTAGAAAAAGAGTGAAAGAATATTCAAATAAAAATTTCTTTGCTTATTTCATTCATGTTATCTCCTGTAATTGTTCAAAAATTCAATCATTATTAGATGCTGATGCTGTGCATTTATAGTTCAATTCAGTCAGTATTTGCTATATTATACAAACTTTACATCTTACTTGGGTTACTTACTTTACATCTTGAATGTTGATGGTTATTTCAGTAGACGTAATTCCATTTCTTTTTTACTGTAATACAAATAACATTTTGATCTTTTCAAACATGTTTATTGATTAACACGTTAGCCTCTACGACTCACGTCTGAGATCGAATTAAATGACTCCTTCTCTGCTATCTCTGAACTACAGTAGTGGATGGGACATCTGATTAGATAGTAGGTATGAATCGTATTTCATTCATATGGCGATCAATGTGTCAATTCAATTAGAATACTTGTTAAAAGAAAGCTCTGGATATATATGTGACAAATATCGAAAGAAATGTGCCACTTAGATTCAAGCTACCAAAGTATTTATCCATTTCAACTGAAGTAGAGTTCCTTTCTGAAAATAATTTTCACGACAACTTTTGATTCCCTTGAATCATTATCAAACATCGCTGTATCTTTATAGTTTAGTCCAGTGAGCAATTCTTATATCATCAAAATTTAGTGCCATGAAAGCTGGGATATCCCCGATAGACATTTCAATTGATGCCATTGCATTTAGTTTTTTTCTTGCAAATTACAAACAACATTTTGCTTTTTCAAACATCGTTATTGGTTAATTCAATTAAAATTCTCATTGAATGAAAGCTCTGGATAGCAACGTGTTGGATGTATAAAGAAATGCGCCACTTGGATTCAAGCTACCAAAGTATTTATCCATTTCAACTGAAGGAAACTTCCTTTCT
Organism: Araneus ventricosus; assembly: GCA_013235015.1. Taxonomy (NCBI): domain Eukaryota; kingdom Metazoa; phylum Arthropoda; class Arachnida; order Araneae; family Araneidae; genus Araneus; species Araneus ventricosus. The sequence goes on from BGPR01000231.1 coordinate 469,349, forward strand.
GAAAATAATTTTCGCGGCAACTTTTCTTCCCTTTGAGAAATGACTCTAAATGGATTGTATAGAGCGATGATGATGTATGGAAAGAGTACAGTTTCTCTCGAAGCGATTAGAAAGGGTGCCTGTCAATAAATCTCTCCCCTACAATTTTTCATCATCAGTTTCATCTATTCATCTACTTCCTCTATGCAGATAATCGGGTCAAATCACCAGAAATTCAGCGAAGCAAATGGATTGTGCATCATCTGGCCCAGGGGAATTTTTCAAAACGCTTAAATTAATTAGCTTTTATAATTATTCGCTGTAATATATACAAATGGATCGAAATTTCTATTCATCTAAAATCGAAATTGAATGCATACTTGGATGAAAATCACTGTGGACAAAAATGTTTGCTAAAAAGGATTTAATAAGTCCGAGTCATCGGAATTTCGAAATATTGTCTGATAGCTCGAATATGTTGATAACGATATTTTACACTTGAGAGTAACTACAAAAACTTCGAATTGGCAAACTTATAAAGGAATCACAGAAGTAGAATAGGAGCATTTTGAAAATATTATGAACAAACCCGTTCCAAAATAGACTTTTATATTTCAATTTAGTTGAAACGAATACTTTTTCTGGGTATATTTCTTAATTTTTTATATGCTTAGTTTCTATAGAAAACAGTTGCACGTGCTGACTAGTGAATATAAACTTTTATTTTGAATAAGTATATGCTGATTCTTTTTTAATGTAGGATTACGTTCCTCCCATTGGGGTCTCAGGAAGGAAATTGATTCACACTCCAAAACGCCACAAAACTTGGTATAGGAGATCCTCTATATCTCGGTAACTACATATGTTAAAAACATAACTATTATCCCATTTTAGAGATAAAGGGTAACAACAGAAGTTACAAAAAATAATTGAAAATCGGAAGGTAGTTTAGCGACGACTGAATCGAAAATTTGGGCAAAAATACGCATTAATTGGTGACGCGATCCGATATATATCAGTAACTACATATGTTAAAAAGATAACTAATACCTTATTTTAGGGATAAAGGGTAACAACAGAAGTTACAAAAAAAGTTACGAGAAGCTTCCAGAAACAAAAGAGTCACGCGAGTAAGGTAGTCCTAAGCCTTTAACATCAGCTGCTGTTTGAAAAGACAGCCTCCCGTCATTTTTTCTCTGTATTCTGATATATCTATATACTCTATGTACGATGATCGAATAATACAGGATTTCAAATTTATTTGCAAGCTTAAAAGTTAAGAAAACTACTATGTTAAAATTAATATTTGCATCGTAATTTTTAATGTAATTAATTTTTTCGAATTAAAATAAGAATTTATGCAGTTTTTATTACTACTAGCTTCATAACCATTTTCACACAACCAACGGTAATTTGAGTAGCATAATAATTGTCTTAGACCAAGTATTCTGCATTTTCTCCATATAAATATGTGAATTTACAACTTTTGGCTAAGATATACTGAAATAAAATATTGAACATTCAATTTGTGTTTGAAAATATTTCGGAAATGTTAATAAAACCGTCTCGACAGGAGGAGAAGAAAATATCTCTAAATATACAGATAAGGAAAAAATATATTAATTTATAAAATAGCAGATGCTTATAAATCACTGAAATTCTGAAGCTTCACAAAAATTGTACTTATCAAATGTTACTCCTAGAAGTTATGCATAAGTGAATCGGCAAACAGAATATTTTTTATATAGAAAAACTTGCGTTTGTGTGTTTTGTGACAGTATCTCCATTTTTAACACCTTTCTTGAACTTAACTTGTTTCACATTTGCAAATTTCTTGTTTGTACAGATGGAATATTGTGATAGACTTTTAACTCAATGTCTGATGTACTAGAGCCTCGAAAATCTGTGTTCCTGATCATAATATATCATCTTTATATTTTCTGATCTTAATTATCAATTCATCTTTTAATTTTTTGATCTTTTTAAATTTTGATTCAATACGAGAAGTGCCATCTGCTAGTGAATTTGAGATAAATGGATTACAAGAGTTCGTAATAATGATGATATTGAACTATGAAATATATTAAAGACTGAAAAGTAGAAATTATTGAAAATTAAAAGAAATAAACAGCTAAATACTGTAAAAGCTTGAGTCGCTGAAAGCAATACGACGAGGAAATTAAGCCGCAATATCATTCAATTTCCAATCAGCTTAGAGCACTATATCAGCGCTTCACACTTTTACGATTTTTGCTTTGAGCTTTAAATTTTTGATTAAAACATTATTTTCTACATTTTAGTACGCTAATAATTATGCGAACTTTTATGAAACTTTTATTACTGATCATTCTCAGATACGGAAAACCTCCGACTTTTGCGCATGCGTCAGGCGGAGTTGATTTAACTATAATAGGGATGAGGTGAAAAAAGATGTTTACATTTTAAGTAGCAGTATATAGAAGCATTTTTTTCATTTATTGATTTGCTGTAAAGACTAACTGAAAAAATACCCTAAATCGGACGAAGGTCCTGACCAAAGAAAGGACTCCGGAAAAGCGCTCATTTCACTCATTGCCTATCACCCCTTTCCGTTGTAAAATAGTCCAAAATTGCTAGTCTCGGGTTTTTGAAACGAAAAATAGTTTATATTATTTTCTTTATTGTTTTATATAAGCAAACAACATTAAACTTCGTCAGTTTCTGATTTGTCTGAAAGATATTTTCAAGATAAGGCTTCGAGAGAGAATTTTTTAAATATGAGCTAAAGGGCGAAATTCAAAAGTCATTTGATTCTAACAAAGTTATTAAATACTTTGGTTTCAAACTTTAACATTCTCTTTTACTATATTCTTGTTATGTATAGTTTTGAAATAGCATCAATAAAAAAAATTCTTTGATAATAATCATAAATTTTATCTCTAAGAAAAGACGAGGTTTGAAAAAACTTTTATCCATGTTTTAGACTTTTTCAAAAACAGTTTAAATGGAAATAAAAAAAGAAGAAACAAAGGATTAAACTTCTTGTTTCTATCAAATTTCTTCTTGAACTCGTGGGTTAGTTTTGAAAAATTGTATTTAGTAAATGAGCTCGAGTTTAAACTTACAATGCTTAAATAATTACTGCGAAAATTTTAAACGAGTAATTTTGTTTACAGTTTGTTTCCTGTAAAGCTAAGTGACGACAGATTCGTTTGGATGCAGATAAGAAACAATTATAATCAATTCCGACTATCATCTATTTCGGTGTTTTTCCAATCATTCCCTAGCTTTATAGAACAATTTTTTATTCAATTTATAAACAGCTTTTAAAATTATTTTTAATGAATTTATTTGAAAACTTTACACACGATGTCATGTTTTTATTATCAGTTTCTGTGCAGAAGATTTTATTTGTTTCATCTTGACATTGCAGACTGTATTCCCAACAGGTTCATTTTTAAGAAAATAAAAAAAGGAGTTCTTTTTCTTCTAAGCAAAGAGTCGAGAAATGGTTTTCCGGTATATTGTTTTTCATTTTTATAAGCTAAAAATGAGTAAAACCGGGAAAAGAAAAAGCAATTTTTTTTCTCAACTCGGACAGAAGTACTTAAAAAAATACTACGAAAAGGTGCCAAATCGATCGACATTTTCAAGCAATCTCTCTAACTTGAAGCCCCACCCCTTCAAAAAACTTCTCTTTCTGTGAAATAAAACGAAAAATAAAGTAAAAGCAGCGGAAATAAATAAATACAAAAGTATCGAGCCGTTTCGATTTACCCAGCCTTTTCGATTCACAGGAACGCGTACAGGAGAGAAAACATTCAGTTTTTTTCTTTCTCCTTTTACCTTATTCTTTTTTCCTTTGCAACCATTTTAGAACATCTTTGCTAGGCTCGAAAAATTGGAAGAAGATTTCACAGTCGCTATGGGGCCTATTGCTATTGGCAGCAATTGTGCGCCAGGGCCGCAGTACAGGCATGTACGGTCAGCAGAAACACTTATATATCTATATGCATGATCGTTTTATTTTACCCTGGCCTGCTGTGTTTGATAAACATAGAATAGGAAGCGAATGGATTTGACATAAAAAGTTGTTTATTAATTTTTGCTATACCAAGCACTTCAGCGGTATATTCTTTGACACTTTTTGAACGAAAGAACATTTATCATATCGTCAATTTACTTATGCGTATTCTGTAGCCATATTTATTTTTTTCATATGCGAAGCATGCAAAGATAAAGCATTGTAATCGTCAAAGAGAAAAAGAAGATAGAGGATATACTATAGTAGGGAATCATTTTACTTTTGTCTTGACCGAATCAGAACGGCAATAGTTTAGTCCCTCTTTTAAGGTATCCGACTGTGTTTGGAGACATTTTTTTGAAAAATAACTTATATATATATTTAATGTTATTTTTCAACTGCATATGTATTAAAACTATGAAAATATTGTAAAATTAGGCTTTCAAAATAATATTTTTTAAAAAAAACAGAAAAATTCGAAGAAAAATGACTAAAATATTTGCCTTACGCTAACAGCCTTAGATAAAAGCATATTCTAAATATACATAAATCCTTGTAGGAGTACATTTTTACGACAGTTATCTGTGTTATGCTCTAAAATATTTCTTGTACTTCAAAATAGTTTTGAGATATAGCTGAACATAGTTACTAAACTGGTAATTTTTCATGAAAAGCGCTTTTCGTTTATATTTAAGCACTTAAAAATAAAACTTGATTTTAAAATTGACCCTAGGTTTTAGAGGACAACATCAAGCATACTACAGTAAACAATCTCAGTAAATTTCATATCAATACTTGAATAACGTTTTGAGAAATCATTGTTACGGTCGACAGTTTTCCTCAAAAATGTCATTTCTCAGAAAACACATCAAAAGTTTTCATGCAACATAAAATAATTCCTACAGTTCGGTAATTAAACAGCTGTAACTCCATTTGTAATTCACGTAGAGTAATAAGTGGGACAGTTTTAGAAAGCCGACTAAACAGGCTACAAAATTAAGTCATAAATTTCTTTTTTGATAATTTCTTCTAAAACGACGATTTTAAACCAGTCGGATACCTTAAGGGCAATTCCCTTTTGTTTTTTTTTAAGCCAATTGAAAACAAAACTTAGCAAGGAATAAGGGACAATAGTCTCTCCAGCTGAAAATGCCATAAACTCCTTTATTCAATCGTCAAAGAATTCGACCTCTAGATTTTAACGTGTCCTCACTTTTTAGACCTGACTTAATCCAAAATAACAATTTTCAAATTATGTTTCTGTCGGTCTGTCTGTGAACACGATAACTTGAAAACACTAAGAGCTAGAAAGACTAAACAGAAACTTTCTTTTCCATCTTTTCACAAAATTGCTGATTTCCAGTAAGATTTAGAGAGGGATTTCTGCAATCTATTTTAAGCAGTCACACAACATCTTTCCCTGAACTCTATCTGCTTTGATTAATTCCTTTTTCTATAGTATTAGTAATAATAATAGTAAATATAGTATTAGTAATAATATAGTATTAGTAATTTTAATAGTCAAAGAAATAATCAAAAGATAATACTCTTCCAATGCCCCATAAAAATACGATTAATTAAAATTGCTTCCTTTTCAGAGGATATTTTACACCAATTTCTGTTTGGAAACTTTCAAAACTATATTTGGAATATAACTACTATTAGAATATCTACACTCCTTAAAAGGGAGAGAATAAGCGAGAGGCAAGAATATTCCATTTACATTGTATTCGATAACAATTTTATTCTAAAATTACCTTCAATTTAGTGACATTCACTGGGAAGGCCATGACTTACTTTATTGTGACCGCCCTGTTATTAAGGTTTGATGGAACTTGCTGAAAGTGACTGGGATAACATATGAAATACATGGAATACATCAGTAGAATGAAAACAGTCTTATTACAAATGTAATTTAGAAATTAAACAGCGTTTGGAGCGTTCAGAACAAAGCTCAAAGGCAGAGGTTTGAAAACAGCATGATTAATAATTTTATTTTTCTATTTTCACTTTTAGAAGTGAAATAAATTAATTAAAAACAGTTTTTAAAAGCACACCTTTATTAGTGTTTTTTAAAAAATTATTTTTTATTTTAATTATTTTTACTGTTTAGTCTTTAATTTGTCATTTTATAAATATTAAATTCAAATTTTTCAAATTCACTACAGACAGCCTTTAACTAAACAGCGTTTGGTGCGTTCAGAACAAAGCTCAAAGGCAGAGGTTGGAAAACAGCATGATAAATAATTTTATTTTTCTATTGTCACTTTTAGAAGTAAAATAAATTAATTAAAACAGTTTTTAAAAGCACACCTTTATTATTGTTCTAAAAAAATTATTTTTTATTTTAATCATTTTTACTGTTTAGTCTTTAACTAGTCATTTTATAAATATTAAATTCAAATTTTTCAAATTCACTACAGGCAGCGTTTAACTAAACAGCGTTTGGTGCTTTCAGAACAAAACTGAAAGGCAAAGGTTGGAAAACAGCATGCGTAATAATTTCTATTTTCTAATTTCTTTTTCTATTTTTACTTTTAGAAGTAAAATTAATGAATTAAAAACAGCTTTTAAAAGCACACTTTTATTAGTGTTCTAAAAAAATATATTTTTTATTTTAATTATTTTTACTGTTTAGTCTTTTATTTGTCATTTTATAAATATTAAATTCAAGTTTTTCAAATTCACTACCAGGTGGCGCTTGAATGAAAATTTAATGAAATTAATTGATATTTAAATTCAAAAAATATTAAAATAGTGTATTTTCATCGAGAACACGCAAGTGTACAGAACTTGAAAACCCCAGTACATCAGGAAGGAATTGAAAAATTGGTTATAAAATTGCGTCTTCTTTGCAGACTTGAAATAAGTGGAGTTAAATGAAAGTGTGTAAAAAAGTAACGAATACATATAAAGATTTTCTTTGTGTACAACAGCGTTTTCAATCACTTTTGATCTGAAAAAAGGAACTTCTTTATTCTCAGCTTTATTAGTCTTTTGCAATCCGAGATGCTAAGCAATATGTCAGAGATTGAGACGTGCTAGTGATTGATATTATCACTGAAAAAACTGAATGTCCTCGGGACAAAATTGGTGTGAAGCGTCATAAAACGTCCACTGCTGTAAAATAGCAAAAGGGCGGGGCCTCGGAGCTAATAATCGATAAAGTTCGTCCGTTGATGTATTCGAGGAAAACCTCTCTTAATTTACACTGACCATAAGCGCTGATAAAATTTGCATCCGATTTTTAACTATAAAAATATTTGCGTGGGTTCTCGTTATTATTTTGCGTCTTGGCTGTTTTAGAAATGCTAAAACAAGTGTAATGGTTTCGAATCAATGAATATTATCTGCCGACTAGAAGTTTGAGGAAGAGTTGTTTATTTGTAAATGTATTTACCAGGTTAAATTACATACGTAATTTTTCTATTTATAAATTTTACAAGATTTTTAACAGGTACTCTGATGATCTCGATGTGTTTATGGTGTTTTTAAGACTGAATGTTTGCGGCTTTTGTGTTCTTGAAAGGTTTTTATTTTGGGTGCTGTTTAAATTCGTGTTGTGTTTTTAGTGATTTCTGTGTCTATCTGTTGTTTTTATTAATCTGTGCTTTACGGCTATTTTAGTGTTTGTTTCTGTATCATGCACTCTGTAATTGGAGTTTATTCTGTAGTGTGCATTTTCTAAATAAATAAAAATAATTTTTGTAGATTAATAAAGGTTAATAGGAATAAAATGGTTAAGAGATTAGTTTACATACGTATTTTGATAATTTGCTTACAACTATGAATAATGCTCTGAATGTTCAAGTGATGACTTGTGCAGTAAACACTAAGTAGAACAAACATAGTTAGAATATTATTAACGAAATACAATGGATATTTTACAGAAGGAACCATTTTCTGTTGATCTAACTGTGATAGTAAACAACTGAAATCAAATAAATTATTGCATAAGTTATTCCTTTTTATACTCATTTTTTTCTTGAATTGTCTCATGTTTGAAAAGATTGATTTTTATAATCACAGATTTTCAAATATGTTGGAGTTAATAAATTTTTTTACACTTGTGTATTCTTGATGACAACGCAATAATCCAAGGGTTCCAGAGCTAAATTATCAGTTAATGAATTAATGTAATTAAATTTTGATTTCGTACGAGTAGAATTTGAGAAAAAATTAATTTCAGGATTTCATTAAATTGATAATAAATTATAGATTAAATACAGAAAATAATTAAAACGATCTGCTTTCTGGCACACTAATAAAAATGAATTTTTTAAAATTTGTACTCAGCTAATTCTGTGTTGTAATTTGTGACTACACATTTATAATTAGTTTAAAACGGAATGAAAAAGAAACAAACCCCTATTAGATAATAGAAGTAATTTATGTGTCATTTTAAACGACTTTTGATATTTTAAAGTGATGGCAATTCAGAAAGTGTTAAATAAAAGGACAAATTAGACTGATATTTACAGTGCATGTCTGCATTCAGGTGTGTGATAAATTTACTGATTGCGTCAGTTTGCACGAGTCATTGTTTTTTTCTTTTCAAACGTGCTTCAAATGATTGAAATTGAAACGGATGTTTGAAGTAATGAATTAATTGAAATATTTCAGTCACACAAAAATAATTTGGATTCAATACTATCCTAATAAATCACAGCGGCGCTTCAAAGCAGAATATTAATCAAGAAAAATTAAGGTATCTGACTACGTGCGGGAACGAATTTTTGAAAAAGCGCTTTAATGTGCAATTTCAGTTCATTTTCTGACTCAATATGATTCAAAACAACCATTAATACTAGTCAGGAAATGTTATGTCACTTGAGATTCAGTAAAATGGGATAATTAAGGTAAAAAAGGGGTAAAATTAGAACAAAAAGCAAAACACTCTAGCAGAAATTCTAATCCATATATTCAAATTATTTCTCTATACAGCACATTTACAGCTATGGTGAAGGCAATGAACTAGGATCTAAAAAATACTTGCATTTACAGGAAAGTTATAGCCAGTCGAGTATTCTCTTATTCAAAATTTCACAAAATGCATAGGTATAATCAACATTAGGCAGCTCTAAATCAAAAACTATTCATTTCAAAACTATATGTCTAGTTCATTGCCTTTACTACACTTAAGACAACATATATACAAAATTTCAAGGAAATATATAGATAATGTTTTGAGATATCGTGTTTTGCGTAAGTGACTTTTGACGAAATATAAGTTTTACAAAAAACGCGTTTAAAGTTTTAATTTGCTTTTCATTAAAAATATATTTATTTAACTTCTTTTGAAATTTATCACATTTGTAGGATATACCTTCTTCATTCAGAATTTTATCACATTTTTTCATTCTGAGAGCCCGTAATTTTTTTCTAGCGTTTTTTGTTCCTGACAAAGACTGTCTATTAGAAGTGACGATTCTATGGTTATTGTGGTTAAGATATTATTTCAATGTATATATTGGCCAGGAACTGTTCGCAGTTCATGAAATACTCTTTTAAGACCATAAAATCAATCATTAAACAACAATTAAGCTATCGATGTCCCAAAACGTGAATTTTGTAACTCCACAAATGTGCATTTTGGCAAAAATGTTCATAGTAGCTTGTCGAAACTCAAAATCTTATTCAAATTGACGTGACTTGCAGATAGTGTATAATTAATCGAAATAAATAAAAAGCAAATTAATTTATACTTCAGAGTGCGGTGTTTTGGGTATAACGAGGGAAAACAGCCAACTTCCGGTTTCGTTTTCAGCAACCGTGCTTTATAAAAAATTCTGTATCTCCGTTTCTATTCATCGTAAAAATAAAATAAACCCAGATTTAGAAAGCTAAATAAATGGGCTTTAAAGTAAAACCATAAAAAATTTCTGTGAATTTCGACCTAAAATCGTCTTTTAGACGTAGTCAGATACCTTAAACCGAAATAATGAATTCTTGCTTCAAATAGAGGCGTTTGCTGAATAAAGAATTCTCAATAAATAAATTTGTATTGTTTTATTCTAGATGTTAATGTTGAAATTAAAATTTTATTGTTTCAGCTGTTGAAATCACTCTCGTAATGTTTGTCTGAATGAACTCATGTTGTAATACATCAATAACAATATTTTAACATCGGAAAATCTCTCATTTTAAATTAATCGCAAACATCTTTCTGGTGACATCTAAATCAAAATTTTCATCGAAGAGCAAAATGTTCAAAAATATCATGACGAACCTAACAGTCAATAAGGTCTAAAGAGATATTCAAACTATTCCGTGAAAAATAAAAAGCAGCTCGAAAATTACCTAGCTCAATTTGGAAAGTTTCCAAAAGAAAATTTTTTTTAGAACCGGCACCTGTTAGATTCGATATTTTTAATTTTCCACACCACTGCCTTCTACGCGCGTGCTTAAAAAATTCTTCAAACCACTTATTTGATACTTATCGTTTTTTGACCGATCGATTGAAATTCGATTTGCGTTTTTCTCAGTCGATTAATCACTTCCTTCCAACTGGACACTATATCGATCTTGCCTGCGACAATCGATGGGTTGTCTCGAGTGGGAGAACATAACACAAAAACGATGCTGAAGATTCAACTACACGAGTGCTCTGCCCGAGGAAAGTATTCAGAAATTCATCAGATACATTTATGTAACATGTTGACTCTTCAGCAAGGCACGGTTGGCAAGTGTGCGAATTACTTATACTTTGTTTATTCCAAGATATTATAAAGAAAATTCAACTGCTCTGATGCTTAAATTCCACACGAATTGACAATTATTTGGTGAGTTTTGATAAATTCTTTTAACACACTTATGTGACTTGACTCTTCAGCAAGTGTGAGAATTACTTATGCATTGTTTATTCCAAGATATTATAAAGAAAATTCAACTGCTCTGATGCTTAAATTCCACACGAATCGACAATTATTTGGTGAGTTTTGACAAATCCTTTTAACACACTTTTGTGAAACATCTCAATTTAAATTCATCGTGATGTCGTATTTTTTGTAAAATATTATTCACTAATACAACAGTGAGTTCATCTCTGGGTAGAAGTTTTGGTATGGAACCTTTACATAAGATTTTGCAGAAAAATGAAAAGAAGAAATGGTTTTCATATTTGTTTAGAGTTGGATAAAAAAAAATTAGAAATAATTTTCTAATTTCTTTTCAAACAGCAAGGTATTTTATTATCAGAATTAAGACTTCATGTTTTTGTAATTTAAATTAAGAACTAGCCTCCACTTACAAGTCAATCGATAAAAATTTAAAAGAAGATGTGAATCTTGCGATTCATACATTACAAGCGATGTGTAATGATTCTTAACACTTTTAAAGTGCCATCCAATACAAGTGCTTAAGTATGGATAATTTATAAGTATTTATCGCTTTGGAAAGAATTTTTATTAAACAGGCTAATACTTGATATTTAGAAATACAAGCACGGAATTTGTTTTTATTTAAACTATTATTTAGCAAAACGCTGTTTCGAAGCCTCCTGTAACAGTTCAATCGACTATTAGATTTTAAAAATACTGATACGAAATTTCATAATATTTAAAATGAGGTGTACCGGCATGAAAATAATAAGTTCTCGGTTTCTTATGGCAATACACCAACAAAGAAGTACTTGTCTGATGCGTAAATAATTTCTGAAATGTAACACTTTTCTTTATTTAAAAGAAAAATCCTTTTATTATAAACTGTGAAGCAATGTGTCCGGAAGAATAAATTCTTAAAAAATAAAAGGAGAAAACCTTTTAATTTATGAACTACTTATTAGTCTGTGTCTTAATAATTTACGTATATTTCATTATTACAAGTTTTCTTTTGATGCTGATTCAAAACTGCTCTTGTCCAATAATTTATATAAGCTCTATACTTATTTTTAATGCAAATGATTAAAATATGTTCCGAGTTGCTATGAATTTCGATCAATTTAATAGGTAATATACAAATTATCAAATTCAAATACTTTTCTTTAAATGAAAGGACAAAATAATGTACTATAAATGCTTAAAATATCCGTATTTTAGATATAAACCTTTTTTATCAAGTGTTATTTCTGAGGAAATGATCAAAGAAGGCAATTGAATAAAATATCTAACAAAAAATGGTTGCTTATTATTAATCTGCTTTGTGATATTTAATAAATCAGAAATATTGTTCCTAAAACTGGAAGAAACGAATCTTATCGAAGTTATTCAAACGCCTTTTGAATTACTTACTCTTCAAAATATTTCAATGTTATGGTTTCATCACATTCTGTCTCTGATCACAGAATAATGTTGTATTGCATTACCTGGCAGAGAAAATCCGTGAAAGAATGACTTGAAATAGACAATACTTTGTACATAATCAAACGCTTAACAATTGTTTTAAGATGGTAATAATTATGTACAACGATTACACTCTTAGATATACAGGGCAACAATAAGATACTTTGGCTCTTTTTTAAGGTCAATACATTCTTTGATACGTCGTTACATGTAAAATATGACGGATAGAATAATCCATGAACTGTGAATTGTGATCCAGGCATCGTTGATGTGATTCCATAGACCATTTCCATTTTTTGGCAGAGTGGAAGTATTCACATTACTCCCAATTATAACTCACAACTGTTCGAGATATTCAGAAATTGAGCTGGCCAAGAAAACAGTAAAACATTAAGTCACACAACAAGATGATGCTACAGCACTTCAGAATCATAGAAGTGTATAGATAATGTACCAGTAACATGACGCTCAATAGACATGAGTGGCTGTTAGCCCTAATAATATCAGACTTATTGGGAATGAGACAGAAGCCAATATGGCTAAATACGCCAACTAAGAAAGAATCTACTTCAACGCCTTCTCCCTAGAAATTGAAAAAAGAGGAGGACTACTGTTTAGAATATCATTCCAACTATGGAAGAAAGAGTAAGATGATGGCACTATTCGAAGAAAAATTCATCACCAACTTCTCAAAGTCAGGTTGTATCCGATCTAATGAAAAAATATGAGGGTTCATGCTTATCATAGAACAAGGTCCATTCCTCACATGCCAAAAAATATTTCATACCAAAGACTAAATGTGTGTGGATAGGCGATACTGGAGATCCACAGCATTTTGATATCTTCCTTTCCTAATAACACATTCCATCTGAAGAAACCAAAACTAAAATTTGAACAAATCACTTAACAGCACTAAGATTTTGATCATCATTCTCACAATAATGTGCAATTTTGTGGAATTTTATAAAATTATTATAACGTATGTTGTACTATTTGAATCCGGTTAAGGAGAATCTTCAGCAATCGATTGTCAGCATCAGTAAGCAGTTGATTGCTGACAATATGTATCACAGCAAAGATCAAGAATCTCGAGATGTTCACCGTTCCATTTGACATTTGAAGCAATGCTGGAGAAGCACCATTTCAGACTTTACGATGGTGGTGGTTCGCTTACAGGACGTATGGACACCAAATCTGCATCAGCTAAACGCCTCGAAACTGTCGACGTCAATATTGCAATAGTGAAAACACCCCACATACTCCTCAAAATATCCACCGTATTGGACCGTCAGTAAGGTGTGGCGTGACATCTAATGCTGCGATTTGAGAACTCTGCAGTCCGTCACCTTACTCTGGATCGGTAATGGCTTTGAATATCCCCTTGCTAAGTTCAATGCACCAAAACCGACCAACAATTTTAGCATCAAATTTCCCTCTTCCTAACGGCTCAAGGACTCATCAGCATTAAGGAGTCCTAAAGAGAAAACTTGCGTGAACTCATTCGTCTGCTGATACCGAGTGCAATGACATCATAAAAGCCTTATTTAATTACCTTGTGCCTACTTCGTTCATCAGACTCGTAAACAGCATTAACATCGACGACGACGTTGAAACTGATGGGACATCGCATGCTGTTTAAATGCCTATATTGGCGTGCTAATCGTTTTATTTGCTTGTAAATGAACCTTTTGCATAATTTGTGTACACTTTCTTAAGTGAGTAATATAAAATTGTACAGAAAACGGTATAGAAAAGAACTTCTCAATGAAAATTTGTAGATGGCTCTTGTATCAATAAACATCAACAACTAAACTTAACTCATTGGAAATTTGTCTCTTTCAAGTTTTGCGTCTCTAAAAATTAATAGAACAATTCTTCTCATCAGTGTAATTAATTCCTTAAACGAAAACTATTTTAAGAAGCATTCCTTGTTAAGTTCGTTGAACTATATGACACGATGTTATATAATAAAAAAAGAACTAACATTCCCTTATTTAGCTTACAGTAATGCATGCCTTGTATGTGTAGTGAGCGAGCAAGAAACCGAGTTGAATTTTTAGTTTCTGGCTAAATATTAGCCAGTTCGCCGAAGAGATGGATCAAAGTTCTTCCGTAATAACGAATGACAGGGGCAGATTATTTTCATACAAAAGTAAAATGTCAGATCTTACTGTGGCAGGGTGAAAGGAGAAAATGTCACTACCATCTCTTTCTGGTGACTTCAAGAGACCATTCAAGTAATTGTTTCTTTTGTGAAAACAAAACTTTCGAAGGCTCACTTTGTTTCATTGCTTTATTTACTTATTTTTTGCTATTTCTTTTTCTTTTGTTTTGTAACTCGACAATTCAGTTATGATCCACTCCAAAAACTTCCGAAATAAATACATTGCCTTATCTGATTTTCCTGCCAGAAAAAAAAGTGTTTCATTTTCTTACCAACTCCACAGCTGAATAGTTTTCTTCCCCATTTCAGGTATTACTTTTCACCTTCTTTTCTTCATTTTTACGGGCTACACACAGAAAACTCACAGGATTGATTAAAATGGGAGAAAAGAAAGCGAGTTTTCTTGGAGTTTGCACACCAACTTTATGACGCTTTTATTTTTCGAAAATGTTTTGTCATTGCCAAAGAGAAAAGTTTCCTTTTTCTTTCGCGATGAAGCTAAAAACAAGTAAAAGCGGAGGAAAAGAAAAATGAAGCAGTTATGAAAGTAATATTTCGATGCAATTTATAAGAAGAGAAAAATAAAATATTGCAATCTAATTTTTAATTTTCTTAAGTAAACTTCGCCATTTCATTCTGTTCTTAGAATTTATTTAAATATAAAAATAGTTTCCTTTATTTCAAGCTTTTTGAAATCTAATAGTTTTCAGAAATCGCCCATTTAACGGATTTACGACGAAAAAAACTGATTTGAACCAGCGAAGCGTGTTTTCAGTTTTCTTGCAGCCTGTAAGATAAGTATAACAAAATTACTTCGAAGGAATTATCTTCATTATTTTTAACTCTTTAAAATTAGGTGATATATTATGCAACCATTTTTAATTTTCCCGATGGTGTCTAAATTTTTTCGGTTTTCTTTTGTACACTCTTGTTTTCATTACACGCCAAAATGAATATAACAGAGAATGAATATTTTTTGCTTAGTGTTTTATAAAACTTAAACGCTATGATATTCTTGCATTTATAATTTAATTTTGGATTGGTAAACATTTTGGTTCACATGTCATTGCGATGCTAGAAAAACAGTCCATTTGAATTTTTGAGTTAATATTTTTAAGTCTGCTTAGAATTAAAATGTTTAGTAATAAAGTATTTTACCATTAAAAATTATTAAAACATTGTTTTTGCTTTTTATTATTATATAACTATTTTTTATTAGACATATAAATATTATACATATTTTAATATTTAATTATATAACCATATTTTTTGAAAAGATTTTATTTGAATTTTAAATTTCCTTATCTAAATAAGAAAATTCTTAAATTTCTTCAATCTAAAATATCAGAAAATATGAATTTCAAATGCGATTAAAAACACCCGAAGTTAACATTTTGATTTCTTTCTTGTTTTGGAAAATTTACGATTTCCTCAAATTTTAATAAATTGATTAACGTATTTTGCAATGAAGTTTCTTTTCAATTTCCCGAAGCAAATTTAAAAGTTAGTTCTCTTTTTAGGAAATTTTCCGTGAATGTTTCTTACAACTTAAATTAAGAAACTCCAATGAATTTTGTAAATGCAATACTTCATTTTTATTTAGTTTTCTTTCGAATTGCACTGCAACTGTATTTGTATAAAATTTGGTTGGATTAGCATTTGTTTTTATGATGATTGTTTGGACAAAATCATTTCACATGGTTTTTACTATTTTGTTCAATCGTGAAATATTACTCAGAATTTCCTATGGAGAATAAAAAAATTGAGGGAATATTTGTACATTTTTATAAAACAAATAATCATTTACAATGCATGAAAGAACCATATTTTGTGCACAATATGAATTGCAACAGACTGCAGTTTAAACCACAGTGTTTAAAAGATTGAAAATTGGAAGAATAATGATATAATAGTCTGATAACCATATCAGTTTAGTACGATTTAGCAGGCAAAATCATCCAGAATGAACAATTTGTATAGTTTCTCTCTCTTTCTTTCAGCTTTGATAAAAAGATTGAATAAAAAAGGTTTTTATAAACACACTTTCAATAGTGTACTAAAGGAAAAATTTTTTGAAATTATTTTTAATTCAAGTCAATTTTTCTCAAATTCGCTACCAAACGGCACCACTCGTATGGAATCAAAATTTAATAAAATAATCGATTAACTGATAATTAAGTTTTCAAAATACTGGAATTGTCAACAGGAAACCATAACTGTACAAAATTTCAGAACTGTGGTGCATCATGAAGTGAGTGAGAAATCAGTTACAAAATTCCGTATTTACAAACATGAAACAAGCCACGTTAGATAAAAGTGTACAGAAATAGAGTAAATGCTACTTAAAAGTAGAAACTATAGATATTACATAAACGACAGAAAAAATGAAAAATTATACCCGTAAAGCCTGCTCATTATAATGCTGAATCTCATGTTTTAGTTTGGGAAAGAAAACTTAATTCTCTTTATACACAAGAACGAAAGAAAAGTTTTTATAAGATAAAGTAAAACTATGAAGTAATTACTCCAGTTAACATTTCACTCATCGAGTAAAGGTTACATGAAAAGGAAGTAAATATCTTAATCCAAAAATACCTCCCCTTATTTCTCAAAATCATTACTCTAACAGACAACTACTGACTTTACGAAACTATATCAAAAAGTATTTGATTTTGGTGAAAGTCTTTCAAAAAGGTACATTTCCAATCAATTAATAATTGAAACGATTTCTTATTTGTACATTTTACTTTATTCTTAATTATTGTTTAGTGTTTAAAACCTTTAAATAGTTTTAAGCCATTCATAGACGTTATAACTCGATACAGAAATGGCCGGTAATACATTAACATCTCAAGTTTTCTATGAACATGAAATTGAATCAATACGACAACGCATCCACAAAAAACTGTTAAGGGATTAAGTAATCCTTCTGTAATGAAATAAGCTGTAATTTCTAAGACAGAAATAGGAGCATATTCTGAAGTTGTATTCTCATATTAGTTTAGGCCTTCTAGAAATATCTTTTTCGAGTGTTATTTGAAATTTAGAGTATTTATTTTCCGAGTTTTTTAATTCCTGACATATCGAGCCAGAAAATCTTTTAAAAATAATATAGTTTGTCGTATTCTTTTGGGTGTATATTCGAGTAACGTCGATCAGGTGGAGGGTTGTTTGCCAAAGAGGCACCTTTTAAAACAAACAGAACATTACGTGTAACTGATCATTGGTGAAGTTCTAATCCGTTCTGGAGGGTTTAGGACGTAAATTGCTCCTTCGGTACATGGCTTGTGACGAAACAGCGATAAAAGTGGCAAGAATTTCTATCAATCGAAGGCAATACCCTGCTGACGAATTTCTCGATAACGACGGTTACAGTCTTTTTTAATCCCTCCCTGTAACAACCGCTGGGTGAGAGATTAAGTAGACCCTCGTCCTAAGTACTTATCCTCTGACGTCATAGTTAAAGACGGCGAAAGGTTTACGAATAAATAAAAAGTAAAAACGAAACAGGATGGAAAAAAGGGGAACCAAAAAACTGTTCTCAAGAGATAAGGAAGTCCTCCTGTTTAAGAAGATGGATAAGGAAGTGTCCGTGTAGCAAACGATGATTTTTCGACGCTGGGACTTAGGCCTTTCTACTGGGACACAGAAGATTAAGGTCTCCGATCAAGCGGACGAAGAATGATAGGGGGAACTATTCTTTTCTGCTGGAGAGAATGCGCGGGAACAAAGACAAAGCATTTTCTTTTTCCTTCCTTCACTCGCTTCTTTTTTCTTTTGGCACAACCATTTTTTCTAGCCACACTTACTCCAGATCAGGATTTTATTATCAGGCTACAGGAGAAACAGAAATGACAGCTGTAGCGAATTTGAAAAGTCGAGTTTTATTCGTGGTCAGTATTCTAAGAGCATAAAACTTAATGATGCACAGTGATTCCGCCTAACGATATCAGAACATGCCTATATATCCTTCATCAAGTCGGTGTATTATTTTTGAAAGCAATAAAAATGAATTAAATTGGCGACATTTTGGAAATGTAGTGGTCTCTTTTTGTAGGAGAGAATGCGCTAGAACAAAGACGAAGCATTTTATTTTTTCTTTTCGCACAACCATTTTTTCTACCCACACTTACTCCAGATTCGGATTTTTTATGAGGCTACGGGAGAGACAGAAGTGACAGCATTAGTAAATACCGAATTTGAAAAGTCGAGTTTTATTCGTGGTCAGTATAAGAGCATAAAACTTAATGATGCACAGTGATTCCGTCTAACGATATTGCTAGGTCGCAAGACATGCATACATGGCATTCATCACGACGTCGTGTGTTATTTTTTAAAGCAATAAAAATAAATAAATTGTCAAAATTATGAAAACGCAGTGGACTCATTCAGATCGACGAGTATTAATAAAAACTGTGCATCAAAAACTGATTAATTTTCAGTTTTCTGTCAGAGTGCTGTTTTGATCGCTGCCTCAGAAATAAGTGTGGCAGAGTCAATAGAGAACGAGATTATTGAAATTTTTAGCAGTGCAAGTTGTGTTTATAATATTTTCTACCTTCTGTTTGGCTTATTTGTAACATCATGAAGCCAAAAAATAGTATACTTATATAATGGGAGTTTGATATGCATGGCCATGTAATGCTAATGCGTGTTTGCGCGTGCTAGAAACTTTTGAACTATTTATAAGATTTATAAGTAAAGAATACAGGTGCTGAATTCAATTCTTATTTCACTTACCAAAATGTACAGCAGAGTGTGACAATTTGATCGCCGTATGAATCAAATTTGTCCCACACTATATACATTCCATGCGGAGCAGCAAGAATCATTTATTAGCTTCGCAGTACAAATGTTCCATGCGCAGCAGTATGGATCATTTATCAGTTTCGCACTACAAATGTTCCATGCACAGCAGCATGAATCATTTATTAGCTTCGCACTACAAATGTTCCATGCGCAGCAGCATGAATCATATTAGCTTCCGCACTACAAATGCTCCATGCGTAGCAGCATGAATCAAATTCGCTACGCATTGACATTCTTATTTCAGGCTACTACTACTACGCCACGTCACATCCCCGTTCCTAGAGCGGAGATTGCTCCTGATCAGTTTGGAATGGATGTGAGTGGGAATGGGGGGGGGCTGGGATAGATCTTTAAAAAGAAAAAAAAACTATGAGTAAAAAGAAGAAGAAATATTTAAAAACTACTTGGAAAATGATTTAAATGGGTGGAATTGTTTTTAAACGCATTCTAATTCTGGAAAAAGCAACAGCAAGATTGTTGCTGAGCGTAGCTCGCCTGTGATTCATATCTGAATGAAGTGCTTGTGCGAAATGGAAGTATAGGGAGTCTTGAATAATCTTATAAAGTTGCCGCAATTAAATTTCAGCAAAATAGATTAACACAATAGTAATGGATCTAGATATTTATTTTTAAAACATGTCATAACAGATATGTCAAATCCTACAATGTTGTCTTCTAAAAATGAAAAACTATTGAAAAATTGACAAATGGACATTAAAAAAATCTGAAAGTATTAATAAACGATAAAATACAGTTATGCACAAAATGAAAGCAGCGAAAACAGTAAACTTCTTTGCATTCCCACCCTGTTTGTGCACTTTCTGATTGGACAAGTCTGCGCTAAAGCGACTGGGAACGACCTAATAATTTTGGATCGTAATAAAATGATGGAGATGATACCATAGTCAGCACAAGGAAGCTAATATCGATTATCAAATTCTCTCAATCCAGCTTGAATTGGAATAATGTCAATGAATTTAAATTTCATGAAAATGTCCTTCATTTTAAGATTGCATGCACACTCCAAGTTGCAAAATAATTCCACATTATCAGGTTAATTTAAAATTTATTTAAATCTTTCCGCAATTATATAGGGAAAGAATCCCACGAATGATGAGAATAAATATTTTATACGTATCATTTAGTCTGAAATTGCTTCTCAGTAATGCTCACCGTTAGAAAAGCACGAGAAGGATAAAAAAAAGTAGAATTCTAAGAGTGCAATTTTTTTCACAGATGCATGTTTTTCTCCCAAAAATATACCGACGTGACAAATATGTAGTCTTCTCACTGGTTGTAAACTAATCTACGCTTCCTTCAAGTGATCGGCTGGTTCTCTAACAAGCATTGCAGTCTTTCTCCAGAAGCCTGTTTCGCAGCTATAAGGATGCATCATACGGGCTCACAAAGTGTCCAATTTTCGCACCCCGAAATCCCATTTGGCTGAGGGGAAAGAAATCTTTTTTCTTCTTTTGTGACATGCCATACTCCTATCTTGTGTAGAAAGTATATTTTGCTTTTCAAATCATCATTGTTTCGCGAGTTTTCTGAGAAAACAATATCTGCACCTTATAAGACGGTTAAGGTATCTTCTTCAGTTGAAACATTGCTTATCTTTTCAAAGAAGTGCATATTTAATGGATTGCGTTCTGTATAATTTAGAAATAAATTAAAAAGCGTATAAGTTCTAGGTTAATTTAGAGCGCTGAGTCTGATATAGACAGAATAAATGCACTTTCTTTTTAGCGATTGATTAAGGATAATCGGTTAATATTATCGTAAATTGAGTTATAATGTATAACGAAAAGTTTAGCACATTCTTTTACTTCTAATATAAATTATTTGCATTGAATTTTAAGTGTATTTATTTTAGAAACTGAAAAGAGATTTAATTTTCTTTCTAATATCGTTTTCTAATTTTTTTGAACAAAAGGAAATTCAAGTTTGGATTCTCTTATGAAGATACACTTGGAAATAAAACTGTTTTTATACTTCACAAGACCCAATTAAATTATTTCCATAAGTAATTGCCAGATGAGTTTTAAGCCATTGAAAATGTTTTGTCTTAATGAGTTTATCGTATAAAACTATTTTCTTTCTTAAAATCTAAAAAAAATCTTTGATATCCCTGATGACGGACAGATACTGAATAACTCATTAAAGAATATTTGTTTTAGTGTTTGTTTATAATAAGATGAGAACTGTCACATAAGAGTCCTCAGAAAAAAAAATCAGAATGTTTTGTATGAGAAGTTAATAAATTTATTAGAGGTTTCAAATTTGAGCTTTTGTAATATATATATATAATTAGGCAGCATTCAGGTGGTAAGTTAAAAGTGAGAAAACAAAACCGTGGTAATAATTTTTCGCAGCCTAAAAACACAAAATTTTTAAACTTTATCATATCCAAATTAATAAGCGCTTAATTTGAAAATCAAAATGTTTCTTAAAAACATTATGTGCCGTTTTAAACAACTAATTTTTTAAAATTTTTAACAAACGATACTTCGCAGAAAAACAGAATTGTGACAACTTTTTGTTCCACACTGCGTGTAAAATTCAATACCATTGATTATGTTTTGATGATACACTTATATTTTTAGTATACAATTAAATATGATGAATTGAATGTAATGAATAGAATAATGAATGGTTGGAATTAGTTAAAAAATGTTAATAACTAACAGTTTACTAGTAAAAATAGATCAGCTAAAAATACCTTTTCTGTTATCTGCTATTGAACTTTCATAAACTATTTTAAATTTTATTATACTATTTTTGAAACACCGGAAAGTATGTTTTTTACTTACCGTTGAAAGTGATATTTCACTTCATTTACTACAAATAATTTATTTTTATTATTTTGAAATTGTAAACCCGACTGATAATAATTTATTTCCTTGTACTACTTTTACATTTTCTCTCATTTTTAAAATCTTCTTTGCTTTGTAATCAAGTCTTTCCTTCGATCTCATTATTAAAGAGATGTTTTGATAAAGAGTGTAGAATTATCCGGAAGAAGCAATAATTGCAGTGTGTGCTCAGGTTTCCCCTTTTGAATCAAAAAATCCTCTTTTAATATGCTTTTTTCGAAATTAAAGAAAATTCTTAAAAATATTTTAATTCCAGATATGATTTATAAATATCAGGCAATCATTACATGCCAGATCATGGTTTCATCGTCCCTATGCTTCGAAACGGTTTTTATCTTATTCAACATAAGATGATTCAAATATATTTTTTAATTCAAGGACTAATCAGGCTTACAGTATAAAATGTGGTAAAATATTTCAGTATAGAAAGTGGTTCCATC
>BGPR01000231.1:498751-649183 GCA_013235015.1 Araneus ventricosus
CACATTGGTTTTAACAAGGGTTTGTCCATCAATCCCGTTTGTATTACCCCTTACAGCCTCCGGTATTCCAAATCAAAGCAAAGCTTTGATAGCAACACCATCCTTGTGTTAACTGTTGTCAAAAACAGGCTGAAATCTGTCTCAAAGCAATCAGGTGTTCCCCGACCGGATACATGAAAAGGATCGTGTCTATAAACATGTCTGGAAACGTTTCCATTTTCACTCCCGTTGCTGGATATATTTCACCTCCAAATGACGTACAATGGACATGTCTTCCACGCAGTGACAGTTTAAGGACAAGTGATGAGAGTATTTTTTCCTTCGAATGACTTTTCTTTTCATACATTGCATAAGAGAGTTTCTTTTTCAGGCTCTGAGCATCGGGAAGAATAAAATGAGTTCCTTTTATAGAGATCTTTGTTCTCTCGCAGGGTGAATTGAATTTCGCCTCGATATTTTATGGGAGGGGAATCAGTAGGACTAGGCTGCCTGGAAAAAGGAGAGATAAAAGCATGCTTGATACATCTTTAGGTGATTTAGCATGACTCGTTGAAGAATCGCTAACTATTTCCAGTTTTATTCTGATGGATTCATTCGGTATTTGAAGCATTTCTGAAGACCCGAGTTAAAATAAGGATATATTTTTACTACTTTCCAAAAATCTATGAAGTTTTGAGAGGAATTTTGCGACAGGTAATAAAATAACAGCTTTTAAAACATTTCATTCAAAGATAGACTAGCAAGTAGCAAGCCAGTTTCCCACCATCAATAATTTTTAAATGTATTGTAAATAAAGTTCAGAGGAATAGAATTTATTTTCTTTAGGAAAAGCCTGATAAAACAACAAATGTAGGTAATTTTGCAATACTGGAAATGAAGTGAGCTTATTCTCTCAAAAACATTTTACCAAATTTCGCTATGATACCATTGATCTTAAAATGTAACGCCTTGCTTTTAAAAATCAATGATTCATTACTGCATAGTATAGAATGCCTTTTGAAGTTTCTTTTGGAATTAGAATTTGAGGTCAATTTCAAAAATTAAACAAAATTGACCCATCGTATTATAAACGAGTATTTTTTGAGAGAAAAATAATACTCCATCGCTTTTTTTTATTTTGAAAAGGAAAGTTGCGTATAAAATGGAAAGTTGGTAGAGTTCTTTGGCCTAAAGGTCAATATAGGAATGCTAGAAAAGTCGGTAGAAACAAATCTATGTCAAAAAACCGAAGTGTATATGAAATAACAATCTTAATGTCTGAATAAAAGGGTAACGGGTATGAAATGATATGAAAAAAGGTAAAATTACGTATTGTTAGTTGGTTAAGATTTGAAAACAAGAAGAAAATGTCACATGTGACAATGATATTCATCAAGTCTGACCATAACATGTGATTCAACTGTTTAGAAACAAAAATATTGCGTACAGGAGTCAACTGGCGATATATAGTAAAAGCGCTGATGTTTAATTCGGTTCATCCTGATAAGCTTCTGGGATTTGACCGAAATTGTATTACATTAGTCTACCCAAAGATTGGTTTTTCAGATGAATTTCTACTTTACTCCACGATAAGTACGGACGATGGGAACGTCAATTTGCTGAATTGGCAACAATAATTTTAACCGTTTTGGCTACTTATTCAATAAAAAAAAAACATATTAAAGAATTTTTTTGGAATGTTGGTTCAACAAAGTGCAAATGAATATAGCTAGGAAAGTATTATTAAAAAACTATGAACGAGTTAAGTAAAATAATAAATTGAGGAATGGATAAAATACTAACTTTAGATTTTGCTATAGTGTCAAGTTTAAAAATGATATAGAAATTTAGATGCATAAGTCTTTTTTTTATTTACGATTCTTCCTTGCAATACAATTGAATGTAAATGCCATTTCAAAAATTATTGCTACTGTTTTTTAATAGCTTTAGCTTTAACTTTATCTTAAAAATTACAATAAATTAACAAAGGAGTTTTCAATAGAACTACCAAATTGCCATTTTTCAGCTGCTCCGGAAAATAAATCTGTCTAAATATTTTTCATTTAATGATAATTTAATAATTATTATTAAAGTTTTCAGGTAGTTTTTCAGAATATTTGATTATTTTCTTAGTCTATGCAAATGCCACGAACGACCTAATGAAATGTTAAATGATCCGCTTTTGTAAATCTGATTTCTCATATGGACAAAAAAGTAGCGAAATTCAAATTAATATACCCAAGGTATATTTTTGAAAATGGAGATAATTATAAAGAGCTTTTACCATTCAATTCTTTGTCTGTTTTTTAAAAAATTTATTTTCATAAATGAATAGGAAAATAAAAATATATAATTTCGGATTCCTATTTTGGCTTACATCGTCGGTAATTTGTTTTTGAAATTTATAAGGCTCAGTGTAAAATCATCCAATAAACTAATGAAACGTAAAAGTAAACATTTATATATGCGACCTATTTTCTACATTTGTATATATTGAGACAGTTCCTAGACGTTTTCTTTTGTATATCTCCAGATTTTTTTATGTCGAATTACCTAAAATTTGATATTTGGGGGGGTTTTCAATGTATAAAATGGCGTAAAGGACGAAACAATGAGGGTTTGTGTTCGAAAATACGAAAATGTTATAGAAATAAATATGAAGACGGCCTCTTAAGCAAATGCGGGTCGCATGCATGTCAAGAGAATGCATTTCTAAACCGAATGACATTTTATGCTTGATTTTAACAATAATAGGCTACGAATAATAAGAAGTATTCTGATACTTGTTTGAAGGACTCTACACCGCTATATATTAACTATTCTCCCTGATCGAAATGGGACATCCTGCTGTATTATTGCAATCGACAGAGGATGATTGCAAAAACAGGATCAAGATTTTCTAATCTTTTCTTGGCCTCAGAATTCTTCAATCTCAATACGATGAATACTTTTTGAGATGAGATACTAAGACATGTATCGCGAAGGGAAGTTTCACCTCAACAACTCTAATTCTTTGCAATATGTCTGGCTTCAAATGTGATAGCAACCTCCCGAAACTTCATTGCATCACTTCTACAAGGTATGGATGTTCTCTATATTCCAAAAAGATGTTACTCTAAGTATTAGATGCAGGTTTCTAATAATTTGATTCGACTTTGTGTACATATAATGCAACAGAATTCTAACTAATATTTAATAAACCCTCCATTAGCCGCAATATCTAATAGATTTGCATTACCGTACGATATAATTGTTTCAAATAATCACTCGCCAGTTACAGTAATCCACTACATTTCAATTGCAACCCTACGAAACGAAAACTGAATGTTTATCAAATGAAATTCCTTTTTTTTTGCCGCTACCCTAGAAAGCTGTCGTTTGGCGAGCATATTAACAGTTGGCGATATTTCACTAACTTGGCGACGAGACCTTACCGTAATCTTAAGTCTAACCAATGATTGCGACTAACGGAGGGTTAAGTCAAATAAACAAGATATTATAGAATCTTTTTGTTAGTTAAGATAATATGTAATTAAGGTTTGAACCGATGTAAGTGACACTGTCATATTAATTTATTTAGTCAAATTTTTTAAATGCTCTCAAATTGATTTTATTAATTATAGAACTGAATAAGATTTCATTTTATATTTCAAATTCAAAAGCCTTAAATCTAAACATTAATTCTACATGAAACTCCGTGATTCCAATCACGAGTTAACTTTTTCGGAATAATAGTGAAAAATTTGAATTTCATTTAAGTAGAAAAGGCAAATTTGAGAATAATAGTATGGATAAAATAAAAATATGCGAGGGAATAATTCGTGAACATTGAAAACAAAAGTTAAATATCCGGAAAAATTTTCTTTCATAGTAATACTTAAATGATGACAAAAGAATCTAAATAATTTCTTCCAAACATTCCTACAGCATTCGAAAGAAAAGATACCTTTGTTATGCCGCTATCTCTTTCGCTACGGTAACAAATCAAAAATTTCTTTAGAGGGAGTTCCTTTCATTTTCTTTGGGGAATCATTTGATCTATCGTTGTGGTAATGGTGGGTGAAACACAGCATTTCATAGGCTATTTTATGGATCACTGTCGTTCTCATTTCGATTGAAATAACTAGTTTATGACAAATGCCATGACGTGGAACGTTAAACCAACTTTGAAAGTAAGGATGTCAAACAGGATGAAACATTTCACTTTATTATCGGGAAACGATGTCATGTTCTATTATATACACTGAACTGTAAAGAATTGGCCATCCAAGCTCACAAGTATAAGGAACAAGTTATTATCTTTTGGATATGGAATTTGTAGAAGTATATTTGATTTAATTCAAAGGTATTTTAAAGAACATCAAATATATCATTAAATAAAGCGGAATGTGCTCTTTCTGCCCTAACTAGTTTCTGAAACACTCATTTGACTATCAAATTGAAATGTTATATACTTAATTTTAAAAAATCTTGACATTTTTGTATTTGAGACAGATGGACAATTAATTCTGGTCCTGGTGCATCTTGATAAATTGTTGACATCGTTAACTCTAATTTTATATAACATTTTCCGTCGTGGATTGCATATACAGTTTTTTAATCCTCCGTTAGTCGCGATCAATTTCATCATTAAATTGGCTCAGATTGGCCAATGCTGGCCCCTTGTGCCATAAAAAATCATTCAATCCAATCCAATTCAATCCTCCTTAAATGGTCGCAATTTTTCTCACAGATTTAAATCTATTCTCAGGTATATTTATCCGGTTTTGATAGTTTTCCCCATTATAAATTCTAATAATAAGTCCTAATGAAAATGCAAATGATTATTTTGAAAGAAGAAGTTAGATTTTAATGCAATGAAAAAAGTTAATAGATGCAGAAGGAGTAATTATATATATTAAATATTGCAACTAACAGAGGGTCAAAATGCTGATTTATATAATATGCAAGAAAAACTAACAAGTCGCTTCATTTTCCTTTCATCTGAATTTCCTTCTCATTTAATTAATGATAATACTGATTATTTATTAATTTATGCCTTTTTATGTTCATACTTTTTATATGTTATATTTTGTTCACTTCATTTTAAATACATGATTCTGAATATTTCAAACACTCTGCAAATCCTATACAAAACATTTTAGTAAAATACTTCTTGTACTTTTTAAAAGAAACCATAAAAAAGTTTACAAAGAAAGCTTTTCGAATTTAGTAAATGTAATTCATTTTCCCAACAAAAGGCTTATCATAAAAAATTAAAACTGCCAATCTACAGTAAGCATCATAAAATGTTATTCCAGAAAATTCTTCGGCAATATGAGTACTCAGACTTAAGAATTATATGCAATTTTTCTAGAAAAAGACGAATGTCTATAAAATCATAAAAGACATCGCTTCTCTTTTAATTTTTGTTTCGATTCTATCTGAAGAAATGCAACTTAATAATACAATTTTATTGCTCGAATGGTTTTTGGGAATACAGCTCCTACTAAAAAGTGCAGCTGATATCTCACTCGAGTTTATCGATTAAGTGATGGGATGGAATTATGTAGGAGACATCGTGTAAACAGGATTATTCTTGGATGGGCAAAACCCACTGTTTACACTGGTCAATGATCCATTTGCTTCCTTTCTTTTTTGCAAGAAAATATAAAGATCTGGTGTACTGTCGCGGAAATGAATTCTTGGGGAAAAAGTGTTCGTCAGTATGCTCGACGAATAAGTTATTTATGAAAGGTCTCTAAGAGGAAAAAAATAATAGACGAAGAGTGTTTTATGCTATTTTGATGGTCGTAACATCTACTTTATATAACAGGGTCAAATAGTGGAAAAATACATTTGTGAATATTATACAAAGAAAACACGAACCTTGAATGCATTCACCATTTCTACTAAAAAAAGTAAGTAAGTTTCCGAAACTTCATCGCATCACTTCTACAAGATATGGCTGTTCTTTATATTCCAAAAAGATGTTACTCTAAGTATTAGATGCAAGTTTCTAATAATGTGATTCGACTTTGTGTACATGTAATGCAACAGAGTTCTAACAAATATTTAATTAACCCTCCGTTAGCCGCAATATCTAATAGATTCGCATTACCGTACATAAGTTTTATTTCGCATAAAAGCAGTTTCTAAAAGCACACTTTTACAATTAAAAAGTAAAATTCTTTTTATTCTTATCATTTTCTACCTTTTAGTATTCATTTCATAATTCAATATTATCGTTATTATGGATCTTCGAATTAAATTTTCTTCAATTCCCCGCCAGATGGTGCCACTCGTATGAAATCAAAATTCAATTAAATCGATGAGTAAGTTCTGAAAATATCAAAATGAATGCTATTGATAGAACACAGGTGCACAAAATTTCAAAACTCTAGCGCATGAGGAAGTGAATAAAAATTCAAGTACTTAGTTCTATCTTTACAAACATGAAATAAGCCAAGTTAAAAGAGTGTTTCATAGAATTTTATTCTATTAAGAAAAATTTATTCTTCTATAAATCGACATGAGGACATTTTATGCGACACTTGAATAGTCACATTCACTTCCTTCTGCTACTATTAGAAAAGAGATACGAAGTTTTGAATTGTTTTACGGATATTTTGAGAATTGTCGCCATGTTACTCATCAGTTGGAGAAATGCCACCTTATTCGTTTGGATTGGAGATAGTTAAATTGAACTCTGTTTTCAGAATCAAAATAATCGACATACCAACGATAAGTGGTGTTTTTAATCCGGTGGTCAAAATCTTTTACTCTTTTCGTTTTATAGGTACTGAAACTGGTGAGAGATAATGGTTATTTGCTCATATAGAAACTGCTCGATTATGTTCATTAGTCACTTTTCTAAAGTAGTGTTTTTCTGAAGTTAAATCAGTAGTTCTTAACTTATTGTTCAATTTCTACACAATTTTTAATCGCTTTGCTTTCAAAAATTCAGATAGACCTTCATGAGACATTTAACCGTAGTAATATTTATCATTAAATTCGCTTCCAAGTTTCTGAAAAATTGCTTTATGCCTCTAT
Source organism: Araneus ventricosus (assembly GCA_013235015.1). NCBI lineage: Eukaryota > Metazoa > Arthropoda > Arachnida > Araneae > Araneidae > Araneus > Araneus ventricosus. Next base: position 505,763 of record BGPR01000231.1, read on the forward strand.
ACCATTGTTACTCTACATTAGTAAAAGTTAGCCTTGGTCAGCGGTTCCCAAACTTTTTGGTTGCGAGGACCACCTGTTGTGTAAAAAATATTTTAAGGGCCACTAACTAAATGTATGTAAAAAAATACAAATACATATAATACATTTATATATTATTTGCACATATATGTCAGCAATTACTGAAGCTTACTAAAAAAAGTATTTAAAATATATTGTTTATTAAGCAAAAAAGCAAGTGACAACTCTTGAAGTTCCCCTGATTTCGACTCTAACCCGGCCATTCACTTGAAGTATAGCCATGCCATTTGTCCTAAGCCCGGTTTTTTCCACCCATTTTAATCGAAAAATACAGGCACGCCATTCACTTGTATTTAAAAGGACGCTAAATCTGAAAGAAGGTAGGGGGAGCGATCTTCTTTCCCTCTCTACAGCTGCTTGCCAATCGCTCTTCGATTTTCTGCAGTCAGCAGATTTTAATTTATGCTACCTCGAAGCGAGGCTTCAATCTACGCAAGGCATTGTTCTTTTCGCTAGTCTCTTTAACGGTCCCTCTGATTTTTTGTTATGATTTCAGTCCAGACGGAATTCCAATCACCAACAAGCTGATTTCGACAGATTTTATGGTCTTCTCGCTTTCCAAAATATCCAGTTTATCTGTGAAGTGAATGGCCGGATTAAACTAGCGGCCCACTAATACGCCATCTGACAAGTGGCCCATATGTTGAGAACCTCTGGCCTTCAAAGGCATATGAAGGCCAGGGCAAAATAATGATAGCTTCGTTTCTTACATCAATAAGCTCGAAGAGTCTCGTGTAAACAATGCGACGGCAATTGAAATTTGAATTTGATTAAATGAGATTGCAGTTTGAAAGCACGTATTTCCTAAAATTAAGGAAATCCTTTCATAAAAGTATAATGCAATCCGAATACTATAATTATCGAAACAGCTTACATAAAAATAGATATTCGGAATAATGAATTGCTTATAAGTAACATTTTATTTTAATATTAGTAATATACAAAAAGAACAAAGCTTACACATTTTAGCAAACAATAATCAGTGATAATGGATAATGAAGGTTACAGGACAGTGAAATGGCAAAGTTACGTGTTGAAAGGTTAAATTTTACACACTGCATTAGATCTAGCTATCGCTTTGTAGAAGATGACATTATTTGAATAAATTGTAAAAGCCTTTTTAATTTATCTCAGTAAATAAATTTTGAAATTTTTTCTACGGAATCCAGGAAATAGAGTGGCATAAAAAGTGAGCTTCTTTACACTTGAAGGTTATAAAATATGACTTTTTTCAATACACTAAAATACTAGGGTTGCATGAAAATGATGAAGTAAAAAGTGCCAAAATATAACTCGAGAACGAGAGTAAATTTTTATTTATGTCTTCTATTATCAAAAGAATTTAATATGATTTCAATCTATCACCTGTTTAACTCTCGGTGTACTTTCTTTTCTCCTGAGAAACTTCCGTCTTTCTGAGCTGATTTGATTTGAGGACCATCAATATATCAATTCAAAATTCAAGTCAACCTTTTCAAAGTACACTGCCTCTTGAAGAGCATCAAAGAATTAGGTGGAGTTCCATTGGGAAGGAAAAGAAAAGAATAATAGTCCCAAGATGGATTTCAAGGGAATCCGCATTTTTCATCAGGCCCATTTTCATGGGACATCGAGAATTTTAACTTAAATGGCATTCATACATTCTTCTACAAATACAGCAACCGACATTGTTCGGTACAGTATATATAAATAAATATAACCAATTTGGCGACGTTCTTCGTGTAATATTACGCATCCCTCAAGGCAGAGCATTTTCCCTCCCTAGTCTGGATGAGAGTGTTGGAGGGAACCATTTCTGACCACAAACAATCCACGTTTTTCCTTAAAAGGGAATCGAAACTGTTTTCTCATGGACATAAAAAAATGCAAGAAATGAAAGCGCAAGTGTTTTGGGAGAACCAAAAGAATTGAATGGAATGAAGTTTAACAATTTGTATAATTAAACAGATTACCGAGGATTCAAATTTAGACATCAATAAGTTCAGAATATTTATTTTATAGGGCTTTCATTTGAGAACTTTTTATCTATAAATTAATTTTCAATAGGTAATATAAAAACACATTGCAGCTTTCAGTAATGAATAATTTTATGCGAAATATAACGGTATTCGTTATTATTAGAAAAAAAAAACGGAGTATTTGAGGGTTTCTCTTAACTTAAACATACTTACTTACTTAGATAGTGTTTAGAGCTGTTTTATGTGAATGCATATTTTATAGAAATGGAGGATGCTGACATATATTTTATTATAACTTGGTACAAATTTATTCCCTTAATTTGTAGTATTTATAGCTAAATACCAGTTCCACGATATAGCACAGATATAGTTATAAAATTGACATTCCCACAGAAGTTTTTTAGAGCCAACAAAACGTGTTCTTCCTTTGATATGTTTGCAGAATGCTTGTTGTTTATAAGCATATCACAACTTTCGTACTGCTGTAATAATTTATTCCTACAATTGAACTAAACATGCTATTCTTTCAGAAAATATCCCTTTAGTTATACAGTGTCAAACTAACATTTAAATTTCAAGCGTTTATTTAAATTAGAATGAGATATTTTGAAAGCAACTAAATTTAGATTATCACATTTTTAAGAATTCTGTAGTGATAAATAATTTTTTTGCGACAAGATATTGGAAACGAAACCAACAGAACTTTTTAAGAGAGAAAAAAAATCTCAACAAAATTCTTAAGTATTAAAACTGAACTAGATAAAGTCAATTAAGTTAACTCAATAAATCTTATATTGAAAGATACACTATTCTACAAAAAATATTTGAGCATCTTGTTCTTGAGTCTATCTAGGAGAGAACAAAATGGCGGCAGTGCAGTTAAGTTTGCATTCTTGAACATATTGGTAACCGCCAGCTGCAACATCTACCGAGAAAGAAAGGAAAAAGAGGTAGAAAACTTTTAGCGCTTCGTATTCACTTGGCCATCACATTACCAAGTAAGCAATGGGGGGGATGGGGGGTAGACGCAAGTGAAACGACTTGGGAATCTTTACAAAAGGTTTTCGAATCTATGAAAGTCGATGTGTTCTTATCGATTTCTTATGTGAAATGGATAGCTGAATGGCGGGAAAGATGTTCTTACGTATTGCTAATCGAAACGTGTATTCGGATAATTCCGTCAGATCGGATGAAGAGTTGTACACGTACGCCTTGCTTCAAATTGGTTTATTTAAATTTTTATGTTTTAATTTAATGAGTGCAACATATTTAGTTCGAGGGATGAATTGCAAACTTGTGCAAGCACTAAGTAAGCAGAAGCCCTTGAAAAACGATTCAGAAATATGAGCAAATAGGAACCTATAAATTAAAACTGGCAGAAGAAGAAGATTTCACTGGAAGAGACACAAGTTGCAGCGGTGGTCCAACACTGATCCAGAGAGCTTGAGCAGATCATCACTGCATCTAGTTCACAATACAGTCCAGAAAAGTCTTCTTCACTTCATCCGTATCAAGCCAGTTGTGGTAAAATTGACAATAACTGTAATGCCTGCCCAATTTTGCAGTACAATTTATTTGAACGATTAGAGACCGATCATGTCCGACATAGTAAATAAAAAAATTGGGAGATGAGGTCATTTTTGTTTGAATATGATAGCTGACCTCATAACTGCCCCCCTCTTCAGAGGCAGCACATTAAATGTTTTCATTATTTTTGAAATATTTGAAAAATGGTCTCTGGACTCATAAACATGAAAATAGCTTTTAAAAATTTATCATTCTTAGAGGCGAGTTGGGAGGAGGGTTATCCTGAAACCAGGCCTTTGTAAAAAACATGAGAAAACTTAATTTTTCAAATGTTAATTTGATGAAAATACATATGGAATGGTAATTCTGAATTTATATTTTTGAAGAAAACTAAATTTGGAAATTTATCAAAATTAAATTATTTTTACATATAATTGATATTATTTAAATACATACATACTATTTGCTATGACAATTAGAATATTCTTAGGATATATATAATTAAGAAAAATAGGATATGAAAATAGCTAAAACATAAATTATATACTAATGTTTTGAATTCAATGAGAAATTTGATGAAACACATTTGTAGAAATTATAAACTTTAGAAACTATCTTTATTCATTTGATGCAAGTACCTCATCCATCGGAGTCTTTCTCAAAATTCATCAAAGTTCCGGAAGTTAGGTTTACCTCCGCGGCATATTAAAAAAAATTCAGTATTATCAAAATAAATCTTTAAAATTAGAAACTATGATTGAAATAAAAAAATAAATATAAATATTGCCATAGAAAAAGAGTCACTGCTATGAACGGAAAAGGGTAAAATTTAAGCTAATTTAGAGAAAGACGACTGACGGAATGAAGGTTCTTTTGTTCTCTTTTAGATAAAAGGTATCTAATATTTCAAATAATATGGTAAAAAATTTTAGACTCTTCACCAGCCCAAATCCACTGATGGATTTTGAACTTTTATTTATGAAAGCCTATGACGTCTAGATACGTCCTCAAGTGCTGCGGACCCCCCCCCCCATTTCAAAACGAGATAGGAAAACATTTCTCCATAAACAAACTTCTATGGGGAAAACCTTAGAAGTTCGATCAGCCACAACATCTGACGGATTTCGACAAATTTTTTTTATTTGAAAGTTATGACGTCTAGATATATCATCAAGGTCACTTGCCCCACCACCCCAATTTCGAACGAAATCAGAAAAATCCATTTTCCACCATACATTCTCAACATGTTTTTTTTTATTTCGTTCGAAAATTGGGTTATCTGAACGTTATAACCTTTCAATTAAAAATTGTCGAAATGAGTCGGGTGGTCGCTGAGTATTTCTACAAAATTTAATAATTTGGTTAAAACCTTCACCGATTCCGCCAGCCTCAACCACTCAACCGATTTCGACATTTTCTTTCATTTGAAAGATATGACTTCTAGATATGCAATCAAGGGTCGCTTATCCTCAACACGCTCCATTTTCGAACGAAATCGAAAACCTTTTTCCACCATACATTCTTCGAATGGGAAAAAACATTCAGACAGCTTCGCAAAGCAAAACTACCAGAAAGATATTTACATTTTTATTTCATATTCAACATTATTAAGTCTAGATATATCATCAAGTGTCGTCGCCCCTTTCGCCGTAAGTTTGAGAGATATGTAAAATAAGCGGAATATATTACAGGAAATCAAGACAGAGTTCATGACCAAAAAACAGGACATATTTCTGCAGTATATTACGTCCTCCTTTACAGTAACTAACCATTCAGAACGCTCTGCTCTATTTTTGCAAGTTTAAGGACATACGACTGTAAACCGAAAATTTCCGATTTTATGAAAAAATATATATTATTCCCAGTCTTTCTGGACAATTTCAAACAATCCATGTTAAAAAAATTTCCATAATTATCATAGTTATGAAGGAAAATGTATCGGCTGTACAACGTAAACATTGAAAATCACCATATATTTCAATGCTATACATCTCAAAATGTGTTTTTTTGATATTGCGCACAATCATCTCAAGAACTATTGAATATTTTACATAACATTTTTACCGAATATGTATTGTGCTATGTTCTACAAGTTGAACCACAATTTTATATATATTTTCTCCAAAGAAGTTTCTGGGGTAGAAAGTTGAAATTTTAACGTTTTTAACATTTTAATTTAAAGTGACAACAAATAGGAAATAAATTTAAATGTTAATAATTTGTGGTTCGTTTCTTAAACAAAATGTTTTGTTAAGATCAATATTTTATCGGAAATCATAGCGCAAGGTGACATATCTAATTTATTCGCCAAAAAATTAGACTCATATTTTTACTCTCAAATAAATACATAACATATAAAGGTTTAAAAATGTGGTACTATAAAGAAAGAAAACAGATATTTTGCTAGAAAAAGAGAGTTTTTAATTGAATTGTTTCAGATATAATGTATCGAATTTAACAGTTTTCCCCATTTTTTCCAGGTTTATGTCGTATGTCCCCTTATAAATAAAATTTTTCATTTGTATACAATTCTATTGCATTCATTTTCAATTTAATTTAGTTTTTAATAGCAGACAATTTTTAAGACATGTCTATAATTTAATTTTACTAGCAAAGACATATCTGTAAATATTATCTTTTTTCAGTTAAAATTTAATTCAAAATAAATAGCTAACGATTTCCTTTTTCTAAATTTATTTTTATTAGATTGATCAGCAGGAAAATTTGTTGTTGTTTAAAAACCTTTTGGAGTGCAGTGTTGTTAAATGAGAATGTGAAGTATTTTTTTTAATTGAAGCTTTAATTTTGCGACGGAGTCCAAACTATTGTAAAATACCAATTAGAGGTGATAAAACTGTTTATTTAGGGAATATTATTCTGTATTTATGGATCTGAAGAATTTCAGGAAGAATTTCGTGACAAAGTATACAAATTATACAACTAGATGAGGTTTATTGAAAGATTTTACAAGTTTAAAGGAATCTGTTTCTAAAGAATATGCAAATCTACTATGGTTTACAGTCTTTACTAGATCTTCATGCAGTATTTAAAACTGAAAAGTAGTATTGAGAACCTGGAGCAGCCAGGTGGCCAAGACAGTACTAGTAAAATGGTGTTATCGCGTATCCGCCAGAGGGCAGCAAGTTGATAGTAAAAAAATGCAAACAATTGTTAACATTCTGTGAAAAGGTTTTGTTTTTGAATTTTTTGTGTGATGGAAGTTGAAGGGAGAAATAAAGGATCCGTATAATATTGTTCAAGCTACCACTCTCATTATTGTTTCCACCTATTGTGAAGCAGCTTTCTTTGCTTGTAGACTGCTTCAATGCCTTCGATGGATATACATAAAGCAACAAAGCCACTTGTGATAGTATGTGAAAAAAGTGATTATTCTAATTATTTTCAACTTGCTGTCCAAATGGGACTATATACGAAAACCATTGAACTGAATAAATCTCTCAAACTGATGATCTTAGCTTGAAAGAAACATACCATATACTGTAAATAGAAGGAAAGCGTGGGCGTTTTTGGCTCTAAGCGGCGGTGGGTTATCGACGAACCACCTGAATAATTCGAAATTTGTAACAAATTTTCCTTCTTGTTTTTTTTGCCAATTTTGTAAGGAAAACGTTAGTAGAAAAATTTTAATAATTTTAACAGGGTACCTAGTCCCATTTTATGAATTGATTGAAAAATTGTCGATTTTTTCCCGTGAGAAAGCCAAAGTAATTCGTGTAACATGAGAGTAGAAGACTAGAACCCGGCTGCAATTAGTTGTTTTTTTGAATATTAGAAAGTGTATTTGCGTGAAATACATCACATTAAAGACGGAGCTGTCTATGAAATATCTTAAACAGGTGGTTCGAGGAAACCACTGGCTGAAAGGTTTAGTTTGGCTTACATCTGAACATTGCAAAGCAGTCCAAAAAAGTTACATTCTCCCAAACTCACATTGCGAGTGAGGATTAACAGAGGAATTACAATAGGAACATACATTTATGAGCTGAAATATTCTACAGAACACTGTAATCTACCTCATAATAGAAAGAATTGTCAAAAAATGATAGAAAGTTTTGTAAATCCTGAAATAAAAAAAGGCAATGGTTGTAATTAATAATTTGCCTTTGGTGGTAGACAAAGTCACACATTCATCGTTCACTACAACGCTTTCTACCCTGGTATTTCAGTGAGAGGTTATCAACAGTCGTTTCTAAAATCAGTGGTTCCTCTATAGCATGATTACACTTACTGAGCTTTTGATTGTTTGATTTGATACGACTTGTATATTGGTGGTGTTCACAGGTAGAGAGTCCTGAGAAAAAAATAGATGGTGATTATGGATCTACCTTTAATTCATTACGTTCAGCATGCTATACACAGAATGCTATACAGTAATACATTGCAAATAGCTTAGCATGACCAAGAGTCTGATTCTGATTAATAAACGTTAGTTCCTGAAATACAGATCACTGAACTAATTTATGTTAATCGTATTTCCAATTATCGTAATTAATAATTATTATAACTATCATAACGCGATACATATATTCTGGTAGATGGGTGGGAATGGGTCGCTGAACATGATAAAACAGTCGATATTCTTGTTTAGTTTTCTTTTACTGGATAATTTAAAATAATATTTTACTGGCTCTGAAGGTAAATATCTGACATTTCTTGATCTTTTGTTTTTCAGCTCCGTATGTCTTTAAAAAGTGTAAATGTGAAATTTTGTCTCTTTCTGGTCTCTAGTTTAGTTACGAATGTAAGCAAAATAGAGTGGTATTATATAACCACTCGGTACAAATCACATGAATTAATTGTATTTTTATGTTAATTATTTCAAAATATTTTATCATAAAAAGACCTTACTTGAGTGTCGGTAGGTCTGACTGTCATCTGCATTCTTAACTTTTCTATATCGTACCATTACTCACCTTTTCCGCTTTGTAATGCAGACTAATATCTATCATTTTTATCCTATGCACGACTCGTTTTAAAAGTTAGTAAATAAGACAGTTATTGACACCTAAGACAATATTTATACATAATTCATGGGAAAATAGTCTCAATGTTGTGATTAATTGTAATTTTTCCGAAATTTAAGCTGAATAAAGGGTCTTAAAAATTATCCTTGGAAGGTATTTTGCAATATATTGAGAATAAATAGTACAAAATCGGTTATTGACCTATGGATGAGTAATGAGCACCACAATTATTGACATCCTTCTTCTTGTTTAGTTTATTTTTAACTATCTACCTAAAGAAAAGGTGAAACTGAAAATTGGCATGAACATTATAAAGGGTGTCCAATAATTATTCGGCCTATTTCAAAATTAATTTAAAAAACAATAATTTTACAACTACGGTTTTCTTAAATGAGAGCGCATTTAAAAACGTTTTTCAAATGCACTCTCTGACGTACTATTACGGCGTTCTAAATTTGCTGCAGCGAGAGATTTCGTACGTAGTGGCTACCGATCAGCAGATGCACGTTGTTTGTTTCTTTTTTCAGTTTTTCTTGAATATCTCTAAAACTCTTAAGTTTTAACCTGAATATGAATATCAAATAAAGAGATGTAAAATTCCCTTCAAATACATGCTTTTATTTTTCTTGTAGTTTTAAATTTTAAGATAATGGCTCTAAACAAGCTATTTGATTTTCTGAGTTTCCGACCCCTGGACCACCGAAACGGAGTGTTACCTATCTGAAAAGCTTTGTAAAATGCCTCATTTAAATAAAAATCTGCAGTTGAAACATTATTAGTTTTTAAAATTAATTTTTGAAATGTGTCCAACGAAAATTTAACTATCTCTTCTCATTATGTTCGGCAAGCTGAGCTTCCTAACTGCCTGTTATGTCAATAAGTGTATACATTATATGACATTGCTCTTAAGTTGCACCTCTATTTAACTACCTGTTTTAAATATGTTGAAGTTGCTTGAAGTTGAGCGCAGCCCTACTTGTGCTCATTTTTTTCCAGGGGGTCATCAAAGACCTAAACCATTGGGTTGAATTGACCTCCCGGGCAAGTATGAATGGAAATCCTTGAAATTCATGAGAAAGTTGCAATTACTCATCCGTGAATAATATAGATGTTAAAGATGTAAATACACTTCTGTATCATTTGCTAGAAGTTAGCTTCACTCTTCCTACACTCCGTACTCTTCATATAGCCACGTGTGCTATTAAGATAGATACACCATTTTAGCACTTTTATTTAATTGACTGATTATGTTTGCAAGATATAATTTATAATCAATTTAACTCATTTCATGATGTGCTGAAGAACTTGGAATTTTGAAACCTGAGTCTTCTCGAAACACACTATTTAATATTTCAAAGCTTTATTTTCAGTTGACGGATTAATTTAATTATATTTTAAATTATTACAAGTGGCCCCACCCGGTGAATTTGTGAGAAAGTCCACTTCAAGATTCCATAGGATTTTAATTATGAATTTAAAATAATATGAACAAAAGTAGAAAATAATTAAAATAAATAAATCTACTTTTATTACAATAATCAGAGTGTTTTTAAAACAGCTTTATTAATTTTGTATCAATTGAAAAAACGTGATTCTGCCCTCAGAAATAAAAGACAGTCTTCCTGAAGCTCGAACAGTTTTAGGATAAAGTCTGGAAGAATTTTGAAAATCTAGTGTGTTGTCAGCATCCCACGATTCCTATTCGAAGCATTTACAAAACATGACATTGAAGAAATACAGCAGAGTTTTCCCACATTCCAATGAATTCACATTCAACACTTTGAGATAAGCCGTAAGGCAAGCATTTCCATTAAATCAAGCCTTAATTTGAGTCTTTATAAAAAGGATTTTACACAGCAATGATTTCCTTAATTTTTTTTGATGTTTACTTTGAAATGCATTGAAAATTTCTAATAACTCTGAAAGTACTTTGGAAGCAAAAGATTCTTTACGGTAAACACCTGTACAGTCCATTTCGCTTGAATTTTCTTTTCAAGTTTTATTTCTACAGTTCCCAATCTTGGATTTATCACTCGACCGTTGTTTCTCCTCGCATTTTGAACCCTTTCTCTTACTGAGGATGAATATTTCACGGTTTAAGAGCATCTGCTTTATCTCGTAACGTTATTTTTTTTTCCCTTATGGGGAGTTAGTTTTCAGCTATGTTTATTTTTGAAAATCTGTAACATGATCAACTTTATGAGATAGTTAATTTACAGCATAAAGATTTTCTGTATTAAGGCTATAAGCACGAAAATGCATGTTGATACATATACCACTCCTTGCAAGAAATTTCATGCTATCACTTGCAAAAAAAAGTTTAATACGCAATTTAAAATGGATGAACAATTGGATTAGAAATGCTTTATTGAAATAAGGTATGATAATTTATTTGCAGATACTGTAACTGAAAAAGCACTACTTGCAGGAAAAACGTTGTTTGTAAATTCTGTGAATCTGGTACTTTAATTTCTTCTTCGTGGATAAATGTTTTTCTTCCAATACATTCCGAATGGGTTCAGGCCTAGAGGATATTAAATCAGACCTAAAGTCTTTTTCTCTACAGAAAACCTATTCCAGTTTTGAATCTGCATGGATGAATGGCCTCTGATGAAGTCATCCACCTGATTCTTACTTCACTCGTTCTGCGATTATTTTGTATTTTAATCTTCCACAAATAAAATTCCCTTTATTAGTATTACGTCTGAAATTAGTAATCACGTCTGTGAAAATAAACTAGTTCCACAATAATGAACAGTGAATTTCTGTATTTTGTTGGCATAGGTATAGTAGGTCTTAATAAATAAATTGTTGTACTATAATCTTAGTAATAATTGTAAATAAACCAAATGAGTTGATACTGTCAAATGCTGGGAGCTGCAAATTTAAATTTTGCAAAACTACATTTAAAAACTGATTAATTTTACTAATTAATGATTAATTTTTTTACTGGTGAATTTTATGTATGTATAATGCTCACTTTTACTTGCCTGTTGTCAATTCTTCACTCATTATGCAACTATCCTTTTAGAATGTGAAAACTGCATGAACCGATTTTGAAAAAAAATATGTGGTTTCTGCAATCAACGATTTAAATAGGTCAGAGATGCTACGCTTGTGGTAAATATGCTGAGTGACAAAGGTTAATATTTATAAGCTTTAAAATTGAAACAAAATAAAAGTAAATAAATTAACAGCATAATTAGAATCTATAGTATTTTGCTTCAAATCATGGAACCCATTATTAAGAAACGAAAAAATTATATTTGATTTAACTATAAAGTTAGCTACATTTGCAAAAATTTAAATACATTTAAAATTTACTCTTGAAACTTGCAGTGGTTTTATTTATTACCCACGCCGACCCACTCACCTATAGGGTATGGATGAAGCGTTTTAACGATCGGCGGGGAAGAGTGGGGCACCTTGAACCATCGGCATTTATTCTTTTATTTTCATTTTCTCACACTAGATGTTACCACAGTACTATCAACTAGAACTGAATATATGATTCATGCAAAGCATTGTTTATTTCCCTTGCTTGCTGCCATTGTAGAGGGTTGTGTTTAAAATCCACATATGAGAGTAAAATTTTACGGGTAAGATAACAGTTTTTTTTCGCTTTGATGAATGTGCTTTTAATTAGTTTCTTTTACTGTAACATCCCAGATGATGATTTGTATCATAGTTTAAAATTTAAGTGTTGCACCATAACTGTGTCAAAGTAAATATTTTAAAATGGCGGCCAATGGGGTACATTGAACCACAAGAAACGGGGCAGTTAGAACCTATGTTCAACCTGCCCCATTAGTAAAGTTATGTTCTTTTTAATGTATGGAAGAGAATAATGTTTATTTACTTATTCGATTTATGAATTTTACATTTCAAGACAGACATATATATAGCCTATTTGATTTAAATATCAAATAAAAACAATAATAATGCATTGAAATATAAAAGCATTAAATTTTAAGTCAGTTTAATTTAGATAAATTTAAATTTTTAATTTAAATATCAAACCAAAAATCAATCATCATTCAAATAATGATGCAAATTAAATCAAAAATGAAAAAATGCTCAAATAAATATGGTGTTTACAAAAAGTTTAAAAATGTTATTAATTTTTCATTATTAAATGTGTAAGAGTAGGCTAATGTTTCAGTTAGAATAAAAAATAATAAACCATTTTTTCGTCATTACCTTTGCTTGTTTTGATACAAGGGACTTTTATATTAATTAATCAAGAATAAATAAACTTGGGAGGCACGCATCTTAGGTGTTTAAAAACCATAAATGAATGCACTTTTGTTGCTAATTAAATGAAAACTAATTTAATTGCTTTTGAATTATTATAGCTTTTACTCTTTTATCCTCTTAAACGGCTGGCTACACTTTTATTTTATTTATTTATGTACAGAAATTGGTTCGCAACTACAAGCCAAAGTCTATTTGCGGCAAAGTAGATGGTAGCCTAATGAAAAGGGCAGTTGAAGAGGTGATGAAAGGCCGCTCAGTTCGACAAACAAGTAAACACCTTGCAATAGACCGTATAACTTTATCTCGGTATGAAAAAAAAGTATCAGTCTGGCAAAGCTAAGAACGATAATGACTTTTCTCCTCGTTTTAACACAAGAATGGTTTTCTGAAAACAAGAGGAAGATGGGGCTAGAGGAATATATTTTAAAATGCTCCCAGAAAACGGTGATTTTGCTTTAATTGCTTTAACACCATTAAATTCTAAACAGAAAACCCTTTATTATGTTGGAAAAATAGTTAATCTATCATGAGAAGATGATGAACAGCTGTATGAAGTTGATTTTTATAGACAATCTAAACTGACTATAACATTTTTTAAACCAGATGTAGAAGATATAAGTTAGATAACTAGAAATAACATTGTGATGTGTCTTCGGAAACCAATGACAACTGCTTCCACGAAGAGGGTCCGATCGATGTTGCATTTCAGTGTTGACATTAATCATCATAATCGTCAATAGATGTGTTCCTAAGTGTCCAGTGAAAGTGTTCAATGTTAATCCTAAGTGGTCAGTGAAAAGACATTTAACACTTTTGTTAATTTGTAGGGATATTTCACATGGGTTCAACCTGCCCCTCTTGGAGGTTCAAGCAACCGCACCCAAAGGGGCACATTGATCCATTTCATATAATATTTTTAAAATTAGTTTTCTCTATTTTCCTGATGCAGCAATAAATTGTATTTCTGGTTTTCATTTACTGATATAATAAAGTTTTTTTTAGAACACAAAATTTTTCATATTTTACAATAGCTTTGAATGCACATGCAGTAATATCTACAACCTGTTCAAGGTGCCCCACTCTCTCCTACAAAAAAATTAATGCATTGTACAAACATTCAACAAATACAATCAATATAAACATAAATACAATAAAACGCATAATACAATAAAACGCATAATACAATAACATAATAAATAGAAATCAATAATAAAATATAATAAACACAATAAAATAGCAAATAAAATTAAAATATAATAAATACAATAAAATAACAAATACAATTAAAATAACAAATAAAATTGAAATATAATAAATACAATAAAATAACAAATTAAATTAAAATATAATAAATACATTAAAATAACAAATAAAATTGAAATATAATAAATACAACAACATAAAAAATAAAATTGAAATATAATAAATACAACAAAATAACAAATAAAATTACGATATAATAAATACAATAAGATAACAAATAAAGTTAAAATATAATAAATACAATAAAATAATAAATAAATAATAAAATATAATAATTACAAAAAAATAATTAATAAAAAAATAATAAAATATAATAATTACAAAAAAATAATTAATAAAAAAATAATAAAATATAATAACTACAATAAAATAACAAATACAGAATAAAAATACGTCTGAAAAATAATAATATATATTATAGCTTAAATAGACTTATATTCATAAAATGTGAAATACATTAGCAACAAATATGGACTATTAGTGTGGGGGAACCACAACTACAAAAAAACCCTCAAAGTGTAACTAAACTAATATACAAATGTTAATTTGAAAAGAAAGTCAATATTTCAAAAGATTTAATTTCTTTTACGAAAGGAAGTGCCCCCTAAAAAAAGTCTTAATCACCATAGTTAAAAAAAACTACTTGTAGTGGTTTACCTTTCAGCTGGATTCCTGAAAGTTGTCTGAAAAATGGGTAGAACTTTTTTGAAGAAATTTGATTTTGCATGAAACGTTGCGAACCATTTTATATATTGTCACATATACATTCAACTATGTCTATAAATTATGTAAATTTTAGAAGATTTTTATTAGAATTTAGATTAGAAATTTTAGAATAGTGGACATTGCGGACATTTCTCAGAAAAAACACCCTAAAGTAAAATCTTCTGACAAAATGGAACTACACATATCTTCTAGATTAACATGCTTGTGTTTTAAGATAAAATAAGCCAATCGATTGTGCAGAAAGTGCCTCAGCAGTTGGTGGGGTGTATAAAATGCAGTGATGCAGAGTAATTCGAAACCAGCTCGTAAGCCTGAGATGCCCATAGACGAGTAGCTATGAGTCAGAGGACCCACATGGGCAAAATGTTACATGTCGGAATAGTCACCTGGTTAGAATACGGCGGACGCAGAGGTAAGAATCGCACAGACAGGAATCGGAACGAGTTTCATATCCAGGTTTTGACAGCAGTTCCTAGAGGATGGAAACGTAATAAGACGCTTCAGTACAGATCATCCCCGAGATAAAGGCCGCAAGACGACTGGTATTTGGCAGTATCAGCCAAAAGAAACAGAGAACTTCTATACATCTGCTCCGCCAGCTATCGGCATCCACAGATACAAAAGATGCGATGCAGACCGTGTGCATGCGGCTCGGAGAGTATGGACTATTGCCCGCAGACATATCAGATGCGTTCCTCAGCTAATTGTCGGAGCCGTTTAGCCTGGTGGGGAGAATATGTTAGCCGGGCATCAGAATAGTGGACATTGCGTGCTCCTTTCTGAAGAATACAAATTTTCCCTGCAATCTGATTCACGTCATATATTCATAGAGAGAACATAAAGGATCCGTATCAATCAAGGAAATGTCAATAGACATCACCATTACGGTGACGCTAGACTTCTGATTTGTAGTGGCATTATCCTGGGTTCTCGAACAGATTTCTATGCCCAACGTAGAACTACGAAAGGACAAATTTGTCGGAATATCATTCTCCATCATGCTCGTCTGTTTAGAGGTGCAATGGGTTCAGATTTTGTCTTTATGAAGGACAAAGTACGTTCACACCGTGCAACCATTGTTGGCGTATATCTTCAAGACGATATCATGCGTTTGGAGTGATTGGCTGTCTCCGACGATTTGAACCCTGTTGAACATGTCTGGGATACACTTGGGCGACGGCCATCCTGTTAGCATTAGCACGAAATTCATCCCCTATAAATATTCCAGAACTGATTCAAAACTGGCATGGCCTTACGCAAGAACAGCTAGACAGTTTAGTTCTCATCCTGTCCAGCTGTTGTACTGATTGTGTTGCAGTACATGGCAAGCATACAGACCTTTAACCTTCATAAATATTATATATATTGTGTTAGTTTTTGTAGGTGAGACTTGTGTTCTCCCTTTCCATCAGGGAACAATTCGTTAATTGTATCGGATACTGTGGCACATGCATCGTACTTTTTGTTCTGTACCTTCTTTGTATTAAATAAGCCTTCTGTTTACTGCAATTTTTTGTGGTTTTTGAGCTTACTTCGTACGAACTCTCATGATCCTTCATTAGCAGACATGGCTGCAATATGCAAACGCGTTTCTAACGTAAAGGAAGTGAATTTCCATGAGGTTTTAAATTCTTCCCGACAGAATTGTTTCTTATTTTTCTCAAGCTGTTTCTTATACAAATAGGTAACTGAACGTAACTTGCAGTATGTATCTAGTTATTTTGTTCCCTCACAGGCACGACTGAAAATAGCCTATAGAGCTAGTTTTCGAAATTTAAAATACTAATTAAAATCAAATTTTAATGAACTCATGTTATTTAGAGTAAGTTAATTAAAACAATAAAGCAAAATCTGTTCACATATCTGCCTTAAGTAAAATTTAAGTCAGGCGTTTCTGTCAGTAATTTGGCTCAAACAAAAGCAGTAGAAACCAATGTGCTTTTAGTGATCTAGGATTGTTTAAACTCGTTCAATGAATTCGTTTCCGGATATTACACTGCAAATGAATACATCATTAACACGTAGCTCTAAGTTGTACTGCTTCTTAGTCTAATCATTTAATTAAGTACTATAATCTTGTTAAGTTCATTAAACTCATTTGTTTCCAAGACGCAATAAAATTGACCTTAAATGGTACAACTTCCGACAATGCTAAGGAACATAAAATTAAACAATTAAGATTAATCTATTTATAGGTGCACTAATAAGAAAAATAATGCAACACTACTCACATCAAAGTGAATTCATTTCTTCTGGTCTTTTCTAGAAGCACATTTGAATCTCTCAGATATAAAAAAATAGAGATTTCTGGAATTTTACAGACATTTTATTACGAAAAGAAACCTTTGCTGCTATAAAGACTTTTTCATGGCATAGCACTTTTATAAGATTCGTTTTGTTTAAACACACACACGCATACACACACAAAAAAGAAATATAAAATTCTGTGACATGTTAATTTTAGAAAAATCAGTGTTAAGTGACATAAAGTTCTAATAACGAATAATGATGCACGATAAAGAATTTTTATTTAATTTGAAATAAATTGTGCAAATAATAAAAAATATTCTTCTTATTTCTACTTTATTAAGATCATATTCTTTCAGCAATTTATTCTTCTTCCGCGAAATATATTTCTAACGTATTCACCCATAAAAGTTTTAGTTTAATTATATTAACGTCCCGTTACGAAGCAACACGAGGGCAATTTTAGATGCCGAGGACCACACCTGAGCAGGCACCCACTCTCCAAACTTCCGCACCACACCATCGGGAAGGTGTTTTACCCCCTATGTATGATTTAACGTGCAACAAGCCCAATACATGACGGATCTTCAGTGGAAGCGGGTTGGAGCCGTCCGGCTCCGAGTCTGACACCTTAGAACTAGGCGACCGTGGCTTATCCATAAAAGAGCACTGAACAGAAATTCTTGCACGCTCTATCATTTTCTAATTTTTTAAAATTTTCTTTCTTGCAGATTTTTATTTTTAGTGCGCATTTAATATCTCACAGATTTATATATTAATGCGTATTTATAAGAAATGAATGCTTAAATGTACGCCACTTGGAATAAAAGTATCTTTCGTCTATTTATATAATTTAGACTGAACATATCACAAAAGGGGATTAAAGTGTTCATTACCTTTCCTATGATAATTCTGGCCACCTATAAACATTGAGTTAAAAGGCATTTCTTTATGCTTTTCTCTTTCATCAAGCTTCAGAATGAAAAGAAAACAACAAAAAAATTAAAAATTACAATTTAGAGTTTCAAATAAATAATTATGGGAAATGCGCATTTCCTTAGTTTTAACACATCTATACTTCTTATACAAGGTAGACAAAAAAAGTACAGGTGGTTTTGAAAGGTAATAGTAAACAAGCTTTAACTGAGGAATTTTTAGTTGTACGCTTCCCTATGTTAGCGAAAAGTTTTACCAATAGGTGGCACTCGCGCTCCGTCAAAACAACAAATAAGCATCGAGAAAACAACTGGAAATAATAAAATAATGTTTTGAAAATTTCTGATGAAAAAAAGTACCCAGGACAATGGATCAAGTAAAAATGCGCCTGAGCACAGTATGTTTTCAGTTGTTGATCAATCTTTCAGAAATTTTCAAAATGAAGCTCAAAAATTACTTGACAGATATTAAAGCTATCGGGCCTATTTTCAGTCTGATTTCACAGAATTGACTTAACAGATGAACTGACGCGCATAAAATCTCCTCAGTCAATCCTATTTTACCTAAAACACGATTGACAATTTTAAAAACAGAAATTATAACGAGCATGCAATGCGGAAAATTTGAGAAACCACATAAGAGGGCCGTTTTCTTTTCAACCTCGGATGGAGCGTAAAAAAAGAGAAGAGTAGAGAGAATTTGAATTTATTATCAAAACTTCTGTTCAAAACATGGTTACTTTTCGACAGCATCGCTGTAAAGTTTCAGGTATTTGTGACATCGGTTGACCAGGTTTCCGATCCCCTCTTCGAAGATCGTTGCCCCAGGTGGTGTGAGATGGGCATTAACATTGCTTTGAACCTGCTCATTCGGTAAACCTGGAGTTTACGGTACCTACCTTTTCTCGCCAATTTTTCTTGGCTCAATTTCATGTTCCGTCGCCAAATACTGTTTTGGATGTGCAGTGAGCTTTTTATTGCTTTCTTGATCATGCGTCACCTGAAAACGAGAGATTGAGCACGCAATGCTTGCGACATTTCAAGTGTGTACCGGGCAATTTTTTTTAACTTAAGAAAACATCAGCGGCTTCGCTTTCTGCAAAGTGGGAAACTAGTAGCTTCGCTTTTTTATTGAGAAATAAAAAACACAAAATATTCGAATAAATTGACCAATCACATCGTAGAAATGAACGGAACAAACCAATCAAATCAAATCTCAATATCGCGCCATGCTTAGAAAAATGATGAAAAGATCAATTTCTGCGCATACGGACATGTAACTCGTTAAAAACATTATTGCGAAACCAAAACAAATGTTCCCTCATCTCCGTTCTTGACGGCAAAGAGTTGGCGATCCTAAGAGGAACGAAGTAAGTCGGTACTGTAAACTCCAGGTTAACCGCTCCTTTCCCTGCAAACTTTGGCCTCCTAGCAAGTTCTTCAATTCAGGAAAGAGATGGAAATCACTTGTCTCTAAGTCGGGGCTATACGCCGGATGATCAGATCCGTCCCATTTTAACTGATCCAGAAGCTGCTGGGTTACAACAGCATTGTGAGGGTGGACGTTGTCATGAATGAGGACAACTCCAGAAGTCGGAATGGCTATTCGCAGTCGTTGTAAAGTCTGATAAGAAACAGCTGCATTGATCGCTTTCCACAAACCAACATTCTGCTTGAAGAAAGCAAATAACACTACCCAACTCGCATTTAGCGAAAGCATCAATTCTACTAACCATGTTTACATGCCGACAGATCAGCTCAAATTGGTGAGTTGGCGTCGGCAGTAGTTAAAGTTATGGTTCGCAATCGTCCACCGCGCATCCCCATCTCTTTAGCGGCTCAATCGGAAGTTGAAAAAAACCGGCTCTCGTATGTATCTGTATCAACTACCGCAAAAAACGCAGCATAGAAGAAATGACTTCATTAACCAGCAGAAACAAAACAAAAAAATCTGGAAGAACTGTGGAAAATTACACTTTAGGTACTGAAAGTCAAATAATAAGACATCTTTAAAGTTTTCCTTTGTTCAAAACTGCAGTAAAAAAATTGTTCGTCTCGTTTCCAGATTCTCAGAAAAAAGTTTTCAAATTCGAGAAGTCGAAACAAATCTCTGAAAATCAATTACCTTCGACTGTATGAATTTTTTTTGTCTGGTGTATTTCATTTAAAATCTGCTCTTTCATCTTCAGAAAGCGAATACATTTTATATTACTAGCACTTTTACACAGATACATATGCCTCCACTTGCGTAGAATGTTATAAAGAAAGAAAATGTAAGAGCAAACTAAATTGTTAAAAGGAATTATTTATTTTCATAAATAATTTAAATACAGAAATATAGTATAATTAGAAATTAGTATGATTTCTATAATATAACTTACAGAAATAAAACCAAATTTGGGGTAACTTAAGAATTTTGTTTCCTTATCTATTTCCAAAGAGTTCAACCTATTTGCATTTTCTGAAGTCAGCATTTTAACTAGCTCATTTGTTTTTCTTAAAAGAAATATTATTCAATTTCCTCGAAGAATAAGCAAATGCCGTAAATAATTTTTTAAATCTTTAGATATAACATTTTATGCTAATGACAAAAGGAAAAGAGCTCATAAAGCAAACCGTACATAACGAATTTCTTCCTTCAAAAACTTAATTAAAGGAAACAACTGTAAAAATATATGTTGTTCAGAATGTAATCTTTAACTTTAAAATGAAATTTATGCGTTATTTCTATTTTGTCCCCCTTTCTGAGTGAAATACCAAAGGCCTTTCGTTTAAAGTATAAAGTAAATAATTTTTTGGCCATATGACTTGCTGATACCAGTCGCGAAGGAGATGGCCATTTGAGAAAAATATTGAAAAACGTAATTCTAACAAACTACTGGCCAATGAAACATATCTAGGTAAATTTCATGCCAATAATACAAACATAGAGATGTTAAAGGAATATAAAAATTGTGTTATTTATTCTTGAGTTAATATTTTTTTCATAAAAATACAATTTTTCAATACGTGGATTACATTCTTAGTAGCCGTACTCTTCAATAGCTCTTTGCACGTGATTTAGGATTTTATTCCATGTAAATCGTGGTTTCCCTTGACCAGAAATTCCATGTAAAGATCCACTTAGTTGCTCTTGGACTATCTCCAATCTACAGCCGACATTCTTTTTAGAAGGTTTGACAGTGACTTGAAATGATTCTGTGAAGAATTGCAATACCTTATTATGCGCAGCTCACAGCTTGACTATCTTCCATTTTCCTATCATGGATTTCGTGCAAAACTGACCCGACAACGTCTACAAGTCATAACTCTGAATAAGATTCTAATCGATGTTCTACATCGTTAGATCACAATTATGTGATTTAATGCTTTATTCTATTTCTAACTCACGCACCTTCTGTCGAAAGTTTCTATATATTTTTTATATGCTGGAATGCAAAGTTTCACTTAATATCTTGAGTGTGCGTTCTGCATTGATTCTTTCTAAATCCTTATTTTTTTAAACAAATACATTTTCGTCAATGATTGGGTATCAAATAGAATCGTCAGCGTCCGATTAATTATATAGATGAAGTTTGAAATCATTGTCACGATTGGTTTCTTATTTCTGGAAAGACAGAATCGCACTTTGCAAAAATTAAGTTTTTGTTATTCCATTATAGATATATCTTTGTGTTCAAATTAAGGTTGAAATACGAAACATCTGACATTTCAAATACTAATTAGTTTACTGTAACGAAATTTGCTCACACGTTCAATATTATGAAACAGCAAATAACAACATAACAAAATAAACAAGGATATCCTTTTTTCCAGACATACAAATAAGACTGCAAACAGCCGAAATATGAAACTTATTATTTTCAGAATCGTTTGACTTCAAAGAGTGGGACTACTCCACTCAACTTTATGAGCTTCACAGCAGACCATCATTTTTAAAAGTAGGTTGATGATCATAACATAAAATCGAATTTTTGGAAAAACGAAGATTTTAAAACATGGAAGGTCCTGGGAAAGGATGTGAAGTCGTGCATCGTAGTCATATTCTATGGTATATAAGTCTGGCGACCTCACTATTTATACCATTCGGTTAATGTTCTTTAGAAAAGCATTGGCAAGCTGTGTTTTGAGTAATCTCGCATTATTTTCCATTAAAAGAATGCTGTCTGCAACAGCTCCCGGAAAAGTCTCACGTTCTACGAAATCTCGGAAGGGATCTGAAGATACGCAAGTCTATCAAAATATCTAATGATACACATGTCCATAAAAATATTTGGTGTTGGTGCTATTCAACAGTTCTTACAACAATCATTTTTCTCATTCAAGAGACACCTATAGAAGACTTTTGGGTTAAAGGGCATCTTCTTGATGATTCGGTATACATTTTTACCTCAAGCATGTAGATCAGCACATGTAAAAGTGGTTTCATACAATAATCACTTCTATGCAACAATGGATTAAAGAATATAATCCGTGAATCCTTTATCTGATTCCATTCACCGATTTTTGATGTACAGTTGTGGAAAAAAAGTATCCACCCCGCATTATTTTGCCTTCGTTCATCGCATATTAAAACAAAGGTACCAATTTTCACGAAATAACGTCTAGTGAAAGGTCCCATGCTTAAAAATTGCATAAGGTATCATATACATATTTATAATTGCACCAATTTAAAAATATCCAATGGGTACACACATTTTTTTCGATAAATTTCAAAACTACATCAAAATTTATGCTCGAATACCAAGTTTCATCATCTTAGCCTTCTTCATTTCAAAATTATAAGCAAATAAAGTTTTGAATATCTAATGTTAAAGTAAACTTTGGAGTTTTTATTGATATCTTTAGAAGTAATATAACTGGATTTAGATTTTTTTATGCAATAGTATGAATTATTCTACACATTTTACACTTTTACTTTATATTTTAAAATAATATTGAGTACAGGAAATATTTTATTAAAATTGATGTCTAAAATTTTTCAATAACAACACTCATAAATTTTAACAGTAATCGAATAATTTCAGTATATTCGTACGAGTAGTTTTGAAGTTGCG
Organism: Araneus ventricosus; assembly: GCA_013235015.1. Classification (NCBI taxonomy): domain Eukaryota; kingdom Metazoa; phylum Arthropoda; class Arachnida; order Araneae; family Araneidae; genus Araneus; species Araneus ventricosus. Next base: position 528,796 of record BGPR01000231.1, read on the forward strand.
TCATTTTTTTTATTTTCGCTGTAAAACGATGCACTTAAGGGCATCTTATATTTCGAAAGGTATTCATTATTAAACATAATAATTACAGCACTTTATTTTATAAAATTTAAATATATAAACGTTTAACTATTTATATATATTAATTGAAATTTTTCAAATTAAAGTGCTGTACTATTTTACTAAAATCATTAACATTCGAAGAATTAGATAATACCAAAACCCTATAGACTTAAAAAGAAAATAAATGGAAAAAGGTGATAGTCGGAATAAATGTCAACAAAATAATAATGTTAAAACAGATACTAACATTTCATTAAAAGAAAAAAAAATTCTCTTTTATTCGATAGCTTCCCCTCATGTAAAAAAGCCTATGTAAATACTTAAGCATTATTAAAATTTTAACACTTTGTGTTCAAAATTTAATTAGGTAAAAGTGAAAATTATACACAATTTCCAGAGCTATTGGATATCATAATTTTTGCAGTACAAAATAAAATATTTTGGAGAAAAGTTCTGCTCTGCATAACTTTTTTCACGCCTCAAGTTTTATCAATTGTAAAATGCAGATCATTACTTTGAAAATAACATTTAAAGTGCGAAATAATTTAAAATACTACTGCTGACATTTAATCGCAAGCAGTGAACTTCTCTATCTAAATTTGGAGACGACCCCTTTCAGATTTAGAACACAAAATATTGAATATCTTCCGATCTATTCATGGCATATTAACCAAAATTTATTTCTTGTGATATTGTTTCGTGAGAAATTTATTTATGATATTAAAAATGGTGTTGCTATCGAAAATTTTGAAGGTAGTGCAGTTTTAAATATATAGAGACCCCTATAGAAGTGTTTATCCATAGAATCTTTTAGTATAGTTTTTCAATATACACTGAACGCGTGCACAGTAATGCTAGGGGGCTCCTTGTTTCCGCGACTGTACCATAGATTTTAATGGGAATAAGATTAATTCTTTCTGAATAGGCAAAAAAATTGAAACATTTTATAACTTCTAACGGCATTTATTTATATATAACATATTTAATACATATTATCTATCGCCTTGTTACTATGGTGGCCGCGGGGTTTTTGACGTTTCATTCTTCTTAAGCCTCATAATATTGTTTGTTCTAATAAATTTCAGAAGAGATCTTACAGAAGTTAGAGGATAAGCATTACAATCTTGTTCCAGCTCATGTATAGAAGTTTACAGTTTTCTAACTCTTTACATCATTTTTCGGTAGCATTTCCAATTGCAAATGTTCTTCTGGTGAGTTCGCTGTCCTTCTTTATCCCACTTTCGTTTGTTCATCTATCCTGTGGCAGCGCCAACACAGGGCTATAAAATGCTGTTCTACAAAGCTTTAACATTGTATCCTTCTTTTATCTATACTATTCCCCTTCCTATATTTGTTTTAGGATGGTATAGCATCGGCCATATGTTCTTAGAAATGTTGGTCACTTGTTTAATTCGCAGTCCGAGTTCACCATTTAGGGTATTTCGGGATTTATTTAATAATATAGTGTAAAATGCTTTTATTATTCCTTTCTTTCTGCATCTGCATGCCTTTTGCTTTTAAAAATAGTTGTTATTTAGATACCAGGATTTCCTTTTAGCTGCCATTTCAGTTCCATGTGACTCCATTAAAAATGCAGATATTTTTAGCACAACGATACAAATTTCAATCTTCAAAATATACATAATTCAGGTGCAATTTCGCTGCATTATCCTATAGCGCTCTCATGAAAAATGATAAATTGGGAACAAAATAGCAAATATGAAATTAGAGTAGCAGCGAAAAAGGAAGGAAAAACTGTTCTATTGCTGCAAGTGTTGGCTATTCATTTTTTCCTGTTTGTCAATCTATGAGGGAGGTCACATTTAGGAACATTTGGGAAACAATAAATAACTGCATTAACGTTGCCTGAACTCATTATCCTTCTGTGCACTCTGAGTGCTGGCAGATATAACAAAAGCAATTCGGTCTCTTATTTTTATACAAAAACGTTTTCCATTCGGAGGAAATGGAAAATAAATTACTTTTTCATTTTATCCTAGCATTTCTGTTGTATATTATTCATGTATAGCACTTGCTTTTTCTCGGCGCACTTGTTTCTTTCCTTTCTCTAAATAAGAATATGTTTATCGCGTAAAATAAATTGCCAACCGCGACACATCTCTTGGTAAATTGCGAATTCAGGAACATTGTATTAAGTAATTAAATACAACTGGGATCCTTAAGCTTGTATTTTCATGCAGAGGATTTTATATTAAAAAAAGTTTTTCAGAAGTTTAGCGCATTAATATCATACTGGGTTTAGTCAAGCGATGTTCAGGTTTCTTAAATTAGACGAGAAAAAAATAATAAATTTTGCTCAGCTATAATGTTGAAAACTATTTTCAATTCTGCTTCAAGGAAATTCTTTATTGAACACATTTTACAGAATGCTGTTTCTTCTAGAAGTATCTCTTTGTTCATTCAAGTTTTTAGGGATGAATTAATTTTAACGAAGATAAAACTATTTTTATTTTTTCAGGCATTCACAACACGATAATAGTAGAAAAATGTTTTTATGACAGTCTGTTACGTATCTGCATATCCAGAAATATAATCAAATGAAAAACCATAACATTTAACTCTTGCTCCTTTTACACAATTTCAGTGGGTCGGATTGTCATTGCCTTTTGGAAATATTCTTGCATGAATATAAAATATTTATTAAGAAAGAAAAGCAAAAATTAAAAATATTTGAAATCATGTTCAATTCATTGTGAAGCATAGTAAGGGATATTTAAGGTTTCATTTCGGAAGAATTGGACATGGCTATGCTGCGCCAAAGACACGGTCATACGTAAAATTCTAAAATATTTCTGAAACCTCATGCTGACATGAAAACACTGTTTACTAAAATTAATCAGTGTACAAGTGAATTAAAAGGTAAAATTGCAACCCGTAAGACGTAAGGAAAGAAATCAGGAAAAAAGTATAAAGCAAAGGCAAGTGAATTCAAACGGAATCAGGAAGAGGAAAAGTAAAATCAAACGGATACCTGATCACTAGAAAAGACGAAAAAAAAGTGACTAGGGTAAGCCGGGGACGTGATGTCCATCACAAGCAAATGACGTGCATACCTAAAGACGTTCTGTGGGTGGATTCAAACTAAAAACATTTAAAATTTAGTATTTAAATAAAATCTGTGTTTAGTTTCAGAAATTCAACAGTTACATGTTTATTGAAGGAAAAAAATAATCTTATGAAAGAAAATAGTGATTGTTTGCTTTAATACCAATTATTATTATCTGTTTCATAAATGCAACATCATTCTAAGACAAGAAATATAATGATGAAACATAAAAGCTTCATTAAAAATACAATAGTTTGTAAACTTTTCGTTAATTATCAACTTACATATATCGCTATCTATAATCTTCTTCAGATATAATCATATGTCTCTCAAAATACAAATTATTAAATTTCAATATTATTTTCGTTAAACATTTCCATTTTCAAGTTGCGCATAATAGAATGAGTATAAAAATATAGAACGCCGTAAACAAACCAGATTATAATCGGAGGTATCTTTTATTGAGTATTTGCTCATCAAATGGTAAAATTTCATCAAATTCGAAATGCATTAAATGCTTAAGTAATTTAAAAGTATTTGAAAACAATTGCTATGCTTATGCACTAACACAAAGTTTAAAATAATTCAAGCTTTAATTTTTGAAGCTTTTAAATTAATCTACAAAATGCTTTTGTTTCTTATTTTCATATTTATTAAAAGGATTCTTCTATTTTAATATGTATGGATGAAATCAGTTTTGGCTCTTTATTGATAGGAATAAAATTAAACGTTGAAAGTATTTTAATGTATAGAAAGTGGAAGCAAAACTAATTACATTACTTTTATAGTATATGTTTAACAACGACAATAAGTTTACATATCAGAGCTTTTGTGGAATTGAACACATGATGAAATACTCAGCTTGTTTATTCTATGAGGTATCTGGAATTAATTAATGCTGAATTTATTATCAAAGCGCTGTATTTGTGCATTGTCTGTATCGAACAACCACTAGGAATTCGATAAACGTGTAGGATATTTAAAGAATATTTCAAGAACAGACAATATAAATGTGCTCCCAAAAGTAAATGAAAGCGACTGCCAAAAATCAATTATGTACCCTTTGTTTTTAATCAGAAGTTTCAACATAATGCTAAACATAATTATTATGAAATATTTAATTCGAGAAAAAGAAAACATTTGAATTCAAAATTCATAATAACTGTTGAAAATATTTTGAAATACCGTTAATATTAAGCTTTTCAAAGTGAAAGTAAGGAAGTTATTTGGTTTGGTAGTTTCATTTTAATCAGAGTTTTGATTAAACTCTCTCTTTCAATCACCTACGCTGAAAATAAGAGTAAATTATTCTTCCAAGTAATTACGTGTTCATTGAAGGGTTGATAAAATGAAAGAAATGTGCTGATAATTTTGAATTTTCAATAAATTAAACCAGCAAAGCAGATTCATAATTTATATCGAAAAGGGTAAACTCAATTATTTTTAGTGGTTAACCCTTTCACTGCAGTGGGCGTATGCGCATGCAAAAGAATTTATACGCTAAAAGTGCTACGGACATGTAAACACATTCCTCCATTTCGCATACCAGAAATTCGTGGGAGTTTAAACACGCCCCAGCATAACAGTTGCTTTTGTTTTGAACTTTTAATTTGCAAATATTAACACCTACACAATATGGTAGTTCCTTCTTAACAAAATCTGTCCGTTCCAAAGACGCTAGCTAAAGATGGTTTTCCACTACTAAACGGAGAACCCCATCGGGGTGACACCGTGAGTTCGCGGAGGAGAAGCTGCCGTATAATTAAGCAGGCTCTCGTCAACCCGATGGCACAGTAATGGTGGTGTGGCTCTTTGGGTCCACTTCCGATGACGGGTCGTACCACGGTCAAACGGGGGTTGCTGCATGAGCCGCTCGTAATGGGGGCTATTATGCAGGAACCACAGTGCCAGACTATCTGTTGCGGCGGCCGGTCTTTCAGTTATTTACCCGGATGCTTAGACAGGGCGGGGTGATTTCCTTTGGTCTTACTAAACGGAGAAAACAGAAACGAAATAAAAATTCGACATGCTCGTTTATCCGAAAATCGGATTAATACACAAGAATCTTATGAATAAGAAGTGTTTTAACACTCTGTTATTTAATTTGACTTATTTTATGTTTATAAAGTTGGAATGGTTTCTACTCACTTCCTTATATGCCAGAGTCCTTAAATTTGGTACAGCCGTGTATCTTCGTTGACAATACACTATTTTATCAAAAGATAAATTAAAATTAATTTAGTTAAGTTTTGATTCGATGCAGTTGAAGACACCATATAGCGAATTTGAGGAAAAATTTATTTCAAGATTTCAAATATCTGTAATAAAGAACTAAGAAAGTATTAAACATTGAAATGTTAAAAATAATAGCAATAAATAATAGTTTTGAGAACATACTTTTATTGGTACACTAAAAAGTAAAAATATAATTTTGTCTTAAATCAAGGAGTCAAAGGTTAAAAATAAAAGCGTTAAGACCTTGAAACAAAACTGTGAGGAAGCTGGGCTACAGTGAATACGATTCCTAATTATTCATTATAAATTAAAATATATTATGAATGTTCCAATTTTTTAATAAGAAATAGTTCCTGCTTTTCAGCATACTAATAAAAGTGCGCTTTTATGAACATTTTTAATTAATTATTTTTGAACTTAAATATAATTCGATAAAAATTCAATGTCGTTTTATATACTTCCAAAATCAGTAACGATGAAATCGTTGGGTCCACTCGCTGGTGTGAAGTTTGGAGATGAAGGTGTCGGTTCAGGTGTGGTCCTGGTCATCTGATCACGATTCAAAATGTACGAGGTCTGCCCCAAAATGGCGATTTTGTAGCTTCAAAACTATACTAAAGAAGGCACAAATAGTAAATATTTCGATACAATTAAATAAGCGCACTTCGTGGACGTTTTGTTCCTTTGAATCGTCATCACTTGCAAGAACGCAAAGAAATTCAGAATCTGCCGATGAAAGGCCTTTCATTTTAAATATTCATTTCATTCATTTTATATTAAATATTCATTTCCTTTCATTTTAAATATTCATTTCATTTTCATTCATTTCATTTTAAATATTTGTTTAAACGATGAAAACCATTTAAAATACGTTGCAACAATGAAAAGCATTGCTGAAAATTATGCCAAAAATATTTTTAAAAGGTTAATAAAATTAGAGATTTATTGATATCATCCAAAAGATAATTTTTCGCGCTTTCAGATGGTGTAAAAATGATTTTTATGCTGTAATATTTTCGAAAGGTATTTCGGAAAAACGCCAAAATTTCGCTTATTTTTTAATTAATTAAAATTCTAATTAAAATTTCGAAAAAATGGCTCCGAGGTGCACATTCCTATCCTGCAAAGAATGTTCGTAGCTTTAAGTCCAGCGGTCTGCCCTGTAGAGCATCAACACACAAACACACACATTATCCTTTATTATTAGTAGAGATATACCGTTTTTTTCATATCAGAACTTAGACTCATATTATGAGAAGTTATAAATGGTTTAAAATTTGTTATTTTTAAAAACTCATTGTCTTTGAACTAATTTATGCCTTGGAATCGAAGTAGATTTGGTATTAAGAGGTTCATTCTGCCTCATTGAAAAACTAGTTGAAGACTTGGCATAATCATCTGTCTACACATCAGAAAATGCAAAAATAATAAGATAAGATTTTTGAGATAGAGTGATAGATTTGGTATCGAAAGGTTCATTTTGCCTCGTCGTAAAACTACTTGTAGACTTGGCGTATTAGGCTATCTACACATCAGAAAATACAAGATTAATAAGATAATATTTTATGGGTATAAAATTATGGCATTTTTGTCATAACATATTGACAGAGGTAAAACTTTGCACACCTTCAGCAGGTACATGTCACAGCTCTGCATCTTTTTCATAAAACGAAAACCTATTATTGTGGCATGAAAGACTCCATTTAATCTAATGTTTTTCTCTCGTTAAACAGTATCGGTGATTAAATCAATTAAAAGAACAGAAGTAGACCAAATAGGAAAAGTTTAGAACAACTCGCATACGAGACTGTCTCGTTGAATGAAAAATTCTCCACCTTGCTCTAATCATTCGGCTGCTGAAAATGATGTATTTTACAGAGATAATTGCTGTAAAGTGTTTTAAAGAACCGGTGGAACTTTTCCCGATATCCGAGGAAGAAAATTCGATATTTCCTTTAATAAGTCTTGAAAATTAAATTATTTTAAACACACACACAAGAATACCAAGTGTTGTTTGTCGCATGCAATTCAAAATTCATGAATCTTCGCGGTTTTTTTTTTTTGTATTTTAGCCAGACAGCTTAAAACCCAGAAGACGTAAAATTTATTAACATGCAATTTCTATTTTTAGAAAAATAACGTCTTCACTTTCGCTTCCGGCTATTTTAGCATAGTGCATTCAGGTTATTTGCATAATATATTCATATGAAAAGGAAACTATTCATCGATTATATAATGCTTTTTCATAACAATAAATGGCATATTATGCTTTGAAAAATCGAAATACTTTCACTATAGCTCAATCAAAAATATGTGACCGTAAATCATTGAAGGTATTAACTAAATCGAGTGTTTGTAAGCTACCGAAAGTGCAGATATTGCGGTATATATATATCATAGTAGTAACAGTATATAGTCAAACTATCTTTTATTTCATTTGTATGATTATTGATGAAGTAACTTTATTTTAATTTTAATTTTTAGATTAATATATATATATATATATTGAAAATATAACACATGTTTTGATTATTTGTATGTATATATATATATATACATATGTGTGTGTGTGTATCTTATATAAATCAAGAAAGGAGATAAATTTAAAAAATTAAATTAATTTATTTTTCTTTTTGCTATTCTTATCTATTTTTTTGTCTTTACATATATATATAGAAAATATAAAAAGACGAAAATTGAAAAGAGGCAGTATCTAAATTGCAGGAATACAATACAAATAAAAGAATAAGCTCGTCCACTTTATTGGTTATAAACTCATAATCCACATTTTTATGCTGTCTCCATGCAAACGCCATGCAGAAATACAGCCAATTTTGCTTCTCTTGAGCTTTTCGAAGTACGTTATGTTTCGTATAATATTTCGTATATATTATCTATATAATAATTATCCACGGATGGTAGTAGCGCTCACGTGGTTTGGTTTGGCTACATGCCAAAGAGATTCAGACGGTCTTCTATAAATTAGCATACACAGGGAATACTGTTTTGATTCGATGATGATTTAATATCAAATAGGAGTTATGACAGGGTTTTTTAGCTCAGTTAAATAGTTTCTTTTTTAAATTTTATGTTGATTCTTGGACGCAGATCTCCGTTAATATCAGATAAAAGTTATACTAGAATTAATTTATTTTTCCACTTCTCGGAGATCTTTACTTTCGTTTTCGTTAAAAGTGTTCTTTCTTTCTCGTACTTAATTTTGGAATTGAATACTTATATATTTTGCATTTAATATTTTTTCTTAACAGTTCTTACATTGAAAATCGCCCTTTACTTAAAGATTTGAATTCATCAATTCAGCATTTTTTAGATTTTGTATTTGGTAATATATTTTCTTCTGTTAATGGATTTTGCATTATTTTTGCGCGGGAAAAACGAAAGTAATTGTTAAAAATAAAGTCAGTTAATCATCATTTCTGTTTTTCATGCTCTTTTTTATTTCTTAAGCACTCTGCCAATGCGCATGGAATTTTCTACTACATCTTTCGTTAAAACATCTGTGACAATCAGATCTGAGATATTGTTGGCAGGCTAAAAGCCCATCTTATACGGGCACAAATCTTCTAATATGTATAGTATATTCTTGAACATTTTGATTTGATTAAGGATTATTTTTAATTTGAGGACAGTGTTTTTGGAGGTAGAAACTGCCTTTATTTAATGTTTAATCCCCGGTCATTTACGCTGAAAAACCGCCGTACTTTGAATATCGTGTGTTCCTTTCCTCTTGATAAGCAATATTCCAATGTTTTCTTTCCATTTTTTACTTCATGTTCTTCTTTTTTCATTCTATATTCTTTTTATTCTATATACTATTGCATTAAATTAGGTCTTCAAATACCATAAAAAATAAGCGTATTAGTTAAAATGAATGCACTACAAACCGTTCGATTTGCGCACTATGTCCATCATTCGTTCTTGCGCCACAGAAAACTACATCAACGACAATAACTTTCATCAAAAGAAAGATGGTGACAAAATTTGAACGAATAACATTATTTAGTTGGTAGATGATAATTTTTAATCTAAAAGCACATAGATCTTATTCAGTTCATAAAGACCTTATTTCTGCCTTGAACTGAGAAAGACCAGTCACTGGCCAGAAAATATTTTTTCTTTCCACTCATTATTTATTGACCATGTCTCAAATATTAAAATAATTCGTATCTCAGTCGAATTTGTTTTCATGTTTTTATTAAAATCAACATAAATTTCATAGATTAATGATATATCAGTCCAATCAAAGACACTAAATTACCGATAGAATGACAGGAAAAAAGTTTATTCAACATTAGCAAATCATTAAATATCAAATCTGAGGAACAAAATTTGCTTACTTACCATCCTTATGTATATATCATTATTCCTTTGAGCTTTTGACGTAGACGAAATACTTAATAGTTGAATTAGTTATTGCATAATTTTCGTGTAAAATTAGCGAGTGATTGCCTTATCAAGCACTGCGTGTAGATTTGTAGTCAGATTTCATTAAATCAATAATTTTTTGAGTCGAAAATATTTTGATTTTTATTTCTTTTTTATGGAACTGAGCATAGAATTTCCTTTAAGATGATATATTAACATCTGCATTTACTGTGAAATAAATTCAAGAAAGTAGATAAACTAAAACTGCCGAGCATGGAAATTTCAAAAAATATTGTCAATCGTTGCTAGCATTGCATCTTGAAATTTATAGCTCATTTTGGCTTGCAGTTCAAGATTCAATGTAAATAAGAAACTAATAAGGGTTTGAAAAATTAAATATCATCATATAAAAATACATATGAAATATGCATGAAAAGTTTAAACATATTCCTTCTTATCGGAAAAAACAATCCTTGTTCTGACAAAAACTAAATAAATTTTTTTCTGAGCTATAAATAGATATTAAAAAATATGAGGAAAGAGATTTCCTCCCTTTTGGTTGAAGCGAGCAGATGTTGAAGAATTTCGGATTACCATCGATAAAATCTAGAAGCGTACTATTCATTTTCTGAAATGAAATCAAGAAGAATAACTCAGATTTAGGTATGGGGATAATTTTTACAGAAAACAACTATTATTTTAAATATTAAAATGAATAGTTTCTTTTTAAATCTCTTTACAGGCTTCATCTGATTTTTCTGTTGAGAAAATTACAATATTAGATAAGATAATTATAGTAGGACAATTGAGAAATTCGTCTAATTACAAAGAGTGTCGCCATTTTGCAATGAGTCAGGCTAATTGGAAAAGAATCTGACACTTTCCGGTCAGATGAATATTTGGTAGTCTAGCAGCAATTAGCCCATACAACTTTAGGCTAATTAGAAAGACCGCAATATTTTGCTCAAATAGCCTGGAGCCATTCAGGATTTTTGTAATAATAATCCTCCTATGCTGGCTTATTAACAAACATGCATATGAAAAAGATATTGTTCGTATTCCTTGTCTTAGCGATCTTTTGCTCAGTTGCATTAGTACAAAAAAGCTACTTAGATTTTGCATATAAATAATTGTTGCTACTTAAAATTTGCATATAAATAATTGCTGCTACTTAAATTCTGCGCATAGTTGCAGTTACTTAAATTCCTTGTCTTCGCGATCATATGATCAGTAACTTTAGTACAAAAAATGCTACTTAAGATAAACCATGCAAAATGTGATAAAAATTCTGGCCCTGACGCCTCCATCCACCATAGAGTTAAACGAGTGAATGTACAATGTGTTTTAGTATTGGACGCAACCTATACGAACAGAATCACTCACGGGGACAGTAATCCTTAAGCATAACTAGACAATTTGTTTATCCTTCTTTCTCAATTAAGGACCATAGCCTTATTGGTGAGAGTAAAAGATATATTTTTGTCGTATGGCTTGTTGAAATCACAAATCGAGAAAGAGATGGTCATTTGAGAAAATTCATCAGAAAGGCAAATTCTAAGCAATTACTTTCCAATGAAATGCATCTGAGGTTAAATTTGGTAAATTCCATAGCCTTAATGCAAACATAGAAATATAAAAAGAATCTAAACAATGAATTTTTCTCGAACTAATATATTATCATAAAAAAAGCAGTGGCATAATAAGACAATATGGGCTCCGGAAAATTTTTAGGTTGTGACCCTTAGAAAATTAAACAACACTATAACTAATTATGAAATTTCATTATTTTCTGAGATGCTTTATCACTTTTCATAATACTGTTAATTTATTGTAAAGGACCTTATCATTCAGAAATAGTAATGGAATAATTCAATATATATTTATATTTTTATTTGACACAATCGTTCGTGTGTTTAGCAAATTAACAATATCTTATAGATAATTTATATTATTTCTTTCGAGCGTTCACTTCAGTAATGTCATCTAATTTTTTCTTTAAAATCTAATGAGCGGATGACTGGACAATATCAGCATCTATGTGCCTATGTAACTGTATCACATCGCGGGGAAGAACCCTAAACCCACGGACACTTAACGTTTTCGCAGTCCTGTTACCCTATATTTACGTCACTTTCCTTAACGAATAGGCCCTTTTGCTTGATCTCTAGCAAATTAATCACTGCGGTAGCCACCCAACCAGCCGATTGATACACAGTTCACCGTCTGCAACCCCGAAGCAAGAATGAGCCTAGGACAACTTTTCTGTGGTTTGCCGCGCTCGACCATCATGCGAGGTTCATAGCTGCCCTAGAGAAGCTGGAAGTCAACAAAGCGGTGACAGCTTCTGAAGGGAAGCCCGTCGAGGGAGAAGAACAGCATAAAGCAGAAAAAGAAGAGGGGAAATGAGAAGAAGGAACAGATCGGGCAGGAGTTGTGGTGTCAATCACATTAAAAGAAGATGCGGTCCTGAGCGCCTTGTGCTCAATATTCCATTAAAAGAAAACGTTGCAGAATGATGGTATCTCTTATTTATTATCTCCCATCCATAGAGTCTGTCATTAAAACTATCCGTTCAAAGCAAAAGCAGTTCATTAGAATGCTGCCAAAACGCAGTAAAGATACAAAAATTTACAATATCTGAATTTGTCCCAAGATTCAGCGTTAAAACTTCACTACGGATTGTAATTCTTCCAATAGATAAAAAGTTTCCTCATTAATTAAGTTTTACTTGGATATCATCCATGTCAAATCATTAATTAAGTTTCTAGATCGTGATGAAGCTAATTTTGAAAGTATGAGAAATTTTTCGATTATTTTACTAGAAAATTAGTTTATAAAAATAAAAATGCGGTGCATTCGAAGATATTTGACTTATAAACAAGGACATTTTTTTTCTTTAGGTTAAGAAATTGCAATGTGAAAAAATGATCCATTGAAAGGGAACATGATAACTGCATAATGATGGTATGAATCGCTAAGGAAGCTACTTCATTCATTTTTCTGTTCCATTATAAATTTAGTTCGTTGTTTTTGTTTTATGGCAAAAGAGTCACATTTGGCCATGTTCCTGTAAAACGAAGAAATAAACGAACGAATTAAATTTCATAGCGAGCCCTGTTTTGACAAATTGTGCAACGACGTGCATAGAGACTTATTTATTTTATCTAAATATCGATTAAAGACTTACTTTTTATCATCATTCAGAATTTCAAAACCAACTAACAAATTACCTCAAGAGGTATCATTTGTGCAAGGTGACGAAATCATGATGCATGTCACCTCGTATAAGAGCAGATATATTGTTTGGTGCAAAAAAAATCCTTAACATACGTGTGAAAATTTATTCGGAAATGTATGAAAAATGCTACTCTTCCTTTATGGACAACTGCTTTGAAAAAATCAGACATAATACATCCATATAATTAATTCTGTTTGGCATATAACAAATCTACTATTCCTTTCATCGAATAATAAATCAATAAAAAATTTGTCGCTTTATGTCTTTTGTAAATATTGAAGAGAATGTTCATTCATTAACCTAATGAGAATCTATTTTTTTCCTTTAGTATTTTTAAAATTCCTGCACCGGGTTTTTGCTATGTTTTCTTTACACATTATCACTATCAGTTTCACAAGTTGTCTTCGTTAAAAAACTAAAACCTATTACTGCATTCAAAAAATTAATATGCTAATTTCTTCTAAATATTTACTTAAGACACCAAATTTGAACAAGAACATTCATTATCGTATTGAAATAAAAATAATTAATGAAGGAGAACAATGCAGAGAATTTTTGATAGAATGTTGAAGGCAGAAGAATTCTGGAGAACTTCATCAAGTTAAATTTTACACAGATTATAACTTTTAACAATATCTTTCGATTGTAAAGAGACATTTTTCTTTCTGAATTTTATGTTCAGAAGATTAATCTCATTTTTCAGATTCACTTCCTCCTGGGTTCATATCAAAATTCTGTCAATCTTTGTAACAGAGGAATGGCAAAAAAGTGTTTTTTTCATTTTTAAGAATACGCAAAAGAATTATAAGCAGGAGACGGTAATAAAAATGGGTTATTTTTTAAAAAGATTCGCGCTTACTGTCAGAAGTTAATTAGTTTATAATAATAATATTTAGTAAGAATTAAATGAGAACGTTTAGACATCATTCTTATGAGTATGTATTATAAGAATTAGTAAACTGTTTGCAATGCATGCACTTACACATTAAAGCAGAAGCTAATCATTTTAACTTCTTAGCGAATGTGCATTTTTGTTATTGATTACATCTACAACTAACAGCCATTTATTCTATAAATATATTCTGGCACACAGAGGGAAGAGTTCTAATATTTTTAAAAATAAAAGTTGCATTTCTGAAACAGGCTATGTTAGTAGATAGGAAAATCATAATGAAAATATTTCGCTAATTAACGACTTTCATGCAACTGAAAAAAGGATTTCTGGCAGAACATTGCATTATAACAGATTTTATTGATATTAAATTAATATATGCAGACATATATTTTTTTAATAATCTGCGACTGTCAAAATCAGAAAGTTACTAATTTGAATGAAAAGTTCCTTATTATAATGGACTGGACAAAAAGACTTTCATATTGTTTCAAATTCTGACTTCCAAAAGCATGATGTGTTTCATAGAAATAGAAAAGGAATTGCAATTATTTAAAGCCGGAAATCTATTCAATATTGTCATGCTTAAGTCATTCGACACAAATAGGGCAAGGGTGCTTAAGTCGAACTTCCTAAGGAAAAAAGTCTACAAATTGTAGGTTGTAGAGGGACGAGACTCATGTTTATATGGAATGCCGCTGTTGAAGAATCAATTCAATTTCAGGAACCATTTTTATTAGATGGCTAAGTTCCACGACACAGTACATTAAAAGACACAAGACAAGACAGAGAACCACATCGAGACAAGTACACAGTCAAGAAGAAAGAGACTCATCGTGGGAAAAACCCGGATGGCTCTAGTAGCGCCACCTACCATAAAAAAGAGATGGCAGTGAATTGTAACCGCTACAAGGTTTTATTAAATAAAGGATTACATTTTGCATTATTCACAAATTCTATGAATATTGCACCTATTTATTACAAACAAGAATATTCAAAATGCACGAACTATTTCGAATGAAATAAGCAAATTTTAAAGTAATAGCAACGGTACGACTAAGGATACGGGTTCTTAATTCGTACCACCTATGTCCTAAGTCATACCTTAGAAAGAAGTGAAGCAGAAACACTCTGTATTACTATTCTTTGAGTAAACGATTCGGTTTGAGTTAATCCTCGGTCAACCCTTTCGGTTTTCCAAATTCATAATCTTCTAGTTCTAGAAGCTAATGTCTCAGTTTAGGTTTAGGAATATTATACTCTCATTAAATCCCGTATCACCATCGGATAATTTTCATAATGCCATATCTTCTTGTCTCTGAGTATTATCGGTACGTTTTGCCACTTTTTATGGACCCAACTTAAAAGTTAGAAAAAGCACATTTAACATTACATATAAAAAGAACAATAATCTCTTTCTATGAATGATATGTATGGTTAGATGTGCAAGATATCCTAAAGGCTTACCTGGTGCGACTTAAGCATTGTTTGAGATACGTCTTAAACACCGCCACGTGTAATATTTTAAGGGGACATACGACTGTTAAACCTCGAAAATTTCCAATTTTATGAAAAAATATATATTATTCCCCTGTCTTTTCTGAACAATTTAAAACAATCCGCGTTAAAAAATTCCCATAATTATGAAAGTTATGAAGGAAAATGTATCAGCTATTCAACATAAACATTGGATATGGCCACATCTTTAAAGCGCTATACCTCAAAATGTGTTTTTTTTATATTGCGCACACGATATCTCAAGAACTATAGAATATTTTTACATAAAATTTGTACTGAATATGTATTGTGCTATTTTCTACAAATTGAACCACAGTTTTGAACATATTTTCACCAAAGAAGTTTTTTTGGTGGTTAGAAATATTGAAATTTTAACCATTTTTAGCATTTTTATTTTAAATTGGTATATAAAATAGAAATTAAATTTAAATTTTAATAAATTGAGGTTCAGTTTCTTAAACAGACAGTTTGGATTACTTAGATATCCAAAATATTATGTTCAGACCAATATTTTATTCGTAATCATGCGCGCAAGGTGACTACCTCATTTTTTCTCCAAAAATTTATACCCATATTTAATACTCTCTCAAATAAATACATATCAATATTAAGATTTTAAAATGTGTGTACATAACAGAAATAACAGATATTCTTCTAGGAAAAAAATTAGTTTTTGAAATGTTTTGTTTTAGAGATATAATGCCTCGAATTTGACAGTTTTTTTTCCATTCTTCGGAGGTTTAAGCCTTATAAAAGAATGAATCGAACAAGAGCGCCATAGTTACGTGAAAACATTTATTATAATTGTACAGAATGATACCCTAAGAAATAACAACATTTTATGTATAGTATTTATTGTTTTACATCTTACGAAATATGCACGAAAACTCTAAGAAAACTAGCGAAAAATTATTTTCCCTCGAGGTTAGGTTGTAATGCATCGAAGCTCCGTTCTTAAATAATGGAATTAACATCGCCGAAGCTAGCAGTTATCAAACTGCCTTCAGTATGATGATTCGAGGAAAACAAAGTCAGAATGGCGTCGATACAACTTAGGCTGTGATACGACGTAAGCAATTTTACCCTACTTGCAATTTATTTTGACGTGGACTTACGTCTCTCCATAGTGGTCTAATGGTGTGTCGGGAAATAAAAAAATTATAACGTTTTCGTGGTATTTTTAAACGCTTATAGGTCCGCAACCAAATAGCATAGAGAGTTGGATGTAGTTTCATTTAAGACAGTAAGGTTGACATTGAAGATTGCAAAAAGAATTTTAAAATTTGAAATCACTGTTTAGTCGCAGTCGAGTTTCAAAGTTGGTGAAAATTACAAAAATATTTGATGACGGCACAGCGACCGATGCACACGCACGCAGCCTATCGAAGTACATTTGGCAATTCATTCATCAAACTTACATTCCCACGAAATATTACCCAAGAATTGTTGAATTACGTCGGATTTCGTGGTAAAGTTTATAGCTCCGTAACAAAATAACATAGAGAATTTTTTTAGTTTCATTTAACAAAGAAAGGTTGACATTGAAGATTGCAAAGAGAATTTTAGGAGTTGTAACTATGGTTTAGTTACAGTCGAGTTCTAAAGTTGATAAAAATCACGAAGAATTTTGATGACGTCAGAGCGACCGATGCGCGCGCACGCATCGGTTGTGAGCGGTATATTAACTGGATTTTAACAGATTAATAATTAATTCATTTAACAGAGAAATGTCATAGAGCATAGGTAATATGTCAAAGTCGCATAGAGCTAATTTAGTCACAGTTGAATAATCGATTAATTAAATGTCCTTAATTAATTATTATTAACAATTTTTGATTTAATTGAGCTGTCCTTTCAATCGATTTAATTGAGTTGAGTTGGTTTTAATTTCATTTAACAGAGAAAGGTCACAGAGCATAGGTCATAGGTCAAAGTCACATAGAGCTACTTTAGTCACATAGAACAATTTTAGTCACAGTTGAATAAGGTAAGTAAGTCTACTCCCCTCAATCCGTCGAATTTTAATTCCGGCTGTTGAAATACGTTCAAAAATTACGTCAAAGCAATTTCGTTATACAAGAAGTGAATTATTATTGGCCGTCGTCTGACAATATGTTCAAATGACGACGTCCAGCCCAAACTAACCTCGTCAATATAACTAAACTAAGCCCATCAATCGCATTTTTGAAAAAGCCAAATTCTACAGCGTACCAAACACCATTGCTGAGAAACATGCTGTAGACTGAAAATATTGAGGTATCACATATTCTGGATGAAATACTGAACCAATTAGGGAACTTTAAACGCGTTTATTTGCGTTTTTAAATCTTCAGCTTATGTCGGAAAGTAGCTAAAACAAAATGATTTTTTAAAATACTGCGTTATAAGTGTACTAAAAAGTAGAATTATTTTAATTAAAATTTTTCTACTTTTTAGTCTTTCGTCTATAATTTATTATTACAAGCATTATGGTATTTTAAGATCAATTTTTCAGAAATTCAAATCCATGCGGAGCCACGCGTATGGAATAAAAATTTAATTAAATAAATCGCTTAAATGACGATTAAATTCTGAAAATATTGCAATCGAATCAAGAACCTCAAAAGGTAGAAAATTTCAAAACTCTCGCACATCCAAAGTTTAGTGAAAAATTCGATTGCAGAATCTTTACAAACATGCTACAAGTGAAGTTAAGGAAAAGCGTGTGAAAAACGAAGTTTGTCTGAGAAAGAACATTTCAGTTCTCGTAATGACTCGAGCTGATGGAGATTCGGTCACCGAAATTTCATTTCTCCAGAGATCCAGGTGACATGTGCATAATAAATCTCTCCCCATTCGTATGAAGCGTCAACAAACCTTGGCTTAACAGATTTATTGAAAGAATAGCTCCAAAATGAAACGAATTTCTGATAAATTATTTATTCGGAATTGTTATTTAGGGATTTAAAACGCAGAATTAATGGAAATGTTAAATTTTCGAGCATTTTGTTAAATAACTAAAAAGAATTTGAAAATAAAGTGTTATGTTTCTTCGAATTTATTTTAGGAATAATAGGAAACAATAGGAATAAGTCAAAATCTTTTGATCTAGTGAAAAAGCACAATTCATGTGTATGCTGTTTGTCCAATTTTTGACCAATGATCTGTAACTTATTTTGTCCAGAAAATTGGTTTTCTTTTATAAGACTCCGATGTGTAAAATGCCCCCTCGTCTGAGATTTATTATAAAATGCCCCTTTAGAAGCATCATAGGTTTTCCGACACATGACCCAGTTCAAAACAAATCCATATTGCGCACATGCTTAGAACACATTATATTTGTTGAGGCTCAAGCATTCTGATTTCGGTGAGGCAAGGAAGTATGGAAAGTGGAGCGCCTTTTTCAGGTGTTTTATTCATATAAGTGAAGTTCTGAATTGTAATGACTATTCGTAAGTCGAAGAATTACATTCAGTTTAGAATTGTAAGTCGAAGAATTTATTCATACATTTAACAAATCAAATTAGATAAAAATGTTTTATTTAATTTGATTGTTTGAACAGCAACTGTTTCAGATATAGATTTAATTTTGAATTATTGTGGCAGAGTAGAATGTATATAACTAGAATATTTCAAATATGAAAGATAAATACGTTTATCAGTTTTAGATAGATAAGATCATAAAGAAATATCCTGACTTATAATAAAGACTCCTGCTACTCGTTCTTATATATGCAAAACAATGGTGAGACAGAGACGGTTCTCGACTTTAACATCACCAAAAGTTCGTCTATTAGACCTCTTACGAATTACACATCTTCTAATCGCAATCCAGATGAAAAACCAGAATCCAGACGAAATACAAGACAGCAAATCTACAGATTCCAACAGCATGTATTGAATGTGCGTGTGACAAATTTATAACTTTTTAGAACAATCGAAGATTTTATTCAAAACTCTGATATGATACGGAGAAACAGATGAATTTAACATGACAAAAAGCTGAAAAAATAATTATTACATGCATGTAATCTCATAATAAACAAGTATCAATATTGGAAGCCCCAGGTCGCGAAGAGTATTGGAAAAGAAGAAATTACCGATATTCATTCAAATCAGCTTTAATCTCTGGATAATTGAATGATAGGATGCGCAAAATCTGCAATAAGCGGAAACTCGTGATTTCAAGGACGTTTTCAAGTTTAGTTTCAAAATCGATACCTGAATTTTTCCTCAGCTAAAGTTCTTGGCATAGTTTTCGATGAATACTGGCCTCAAGCCAAGATGTTCCCGTTATGAGAAACGAACCATTGGATTCTCGACACGAAGGGGATATTCAAAATGTGAAACAAATCAAATCTTCGTCTCCATTCATGAAATGAGAAAAATATTTATTCTGACGAAATTCTGTGTTACTTCCATTTGAAATTAACATTCTTCGATTCCGTTCGACTTCAATAATTTCAATATTTTATTTTTATCACTATATTTATTGAATTTGTACAGCTATTATAATAATGGAATCTAGATAATGCTATTCATAAATGAATCATTGATTATACAAACCATATGAGTTAATAATATCAAAATGCTAGTAGCTTTAAAAAAATGATTAATTTTGTAAATAAATGATTAATTTTTATTACCTGGTAGATTTTATATGCATATAATGTGATTTTACTTGACTCTTGTTGTTTCTTCACTCAGTATTCAAATACCCGTTTGTAGTCAGTTACTAGTGCTGCAATCAGTACTATGAAGCCTATACGAGTAAATTACTAATTAATGTCAATTTACATTGTTGTTTACTTAAAAAGTGCAAACCCGCCAATGGATTGGTTTGAATAAGCTTATGAATCCAAATTAACAATTTTCAGAACTTACAATTCAAACGTGAGAATTATTCCAAGAAAAAATAAATTGTAGTATATCAGCAAGCTTTCTTTGTGTAGACTTTGAGATCTTATTTGAACGCTAATTTTTTAGTTCCATGCCAATTTTAAGAGAAATTGTCATCTAATTTACTTCGCAGAAGTGTTGGACGAAATAAATTTTGTTTCCTTTTGATTAATTTATCGGAACATCCGTATATTGAGGTGTATGTTGATCGAAATGTTTAATAATATTTTCAAACACACATTAGAGTAAAAAGAAAAGAGCTAAAGAAAACAATCCATAAAAATTCAAACTTTCATGTTATTGAATATACATTCTAATCATCAATCCAACAATGGAATGTATTTTAGATAGTTTATTAAGTCTAAGAAACTAAGTACTAGTTTAACAAAGTACCATTTCTTTCTTAGAATATAACTAATGAAGCATAGTAACATTATCATCCACTTATAACAACCTCTATTTTGCATTTCCAGTGAGAAACCTTTTTCATATGTTACAAGTTTTTCTTTTAGGAGCTATTATGAGATTTAATGAAAAGACATTAGTGCCAGAATTTCCCTAATTTTATAGCTTTTAATTACTAGTTAGTTTCAGTAATTTTGAAAGAATATCTGTTTGAATCTTTCCTATAATGGATTCTGTGCTAAAGTAAATTTAATTAAAATGTTCTGAAAAAACACTTTCTTAGTGCACTAGGTACCAGAAGTTATTTATGATAATTAATTTCTATTTTATAATCTTGAGATCTATTCTATTGTATCTCAAACTCCACCAGGTACGCCACTATCAGGTACGCCACTGTTGTGAAATCAAAATATGATTGAATGAATGATTTGCTGACAATTAAGTTCTGAAAATATTAAAAATGTCATTGAGAATAATCAAGTGCCAAAAATTTCAAACCACTTGCAAATCAGAGAGTGAATGTTAAAATTAATTACCTAATTCCACCTTTACAAGCTTGAAATAAGTCGAGTTAATTAAAATTGCTCAATTACAGAAAATAATTTATTTTTTTACTACTGTATATGTTTAATGTCGCAATAATAATACATGAATCTGATCAATGTATTCCTTTGAGACTGTGGGCTTGATTTGACAGCGCTATGTCAAACATATGCTGCAATTTAGAACATGATGAAAACCACGGATAAAATATGTAAGGATAAATTTTAAATCAAAAGACAAACCAATATCGTGGTAAAATATCTGAACTAAAAGTCTTTACAAAATATCCCAACACATAATATGAGAAATTTCTACTCGATTCTATAATAAAAAATTTAAAAGAGAAGCAAAACTAATGCTTCAAAGGTTGTTTAAATGCTTTTAAATACGAAAAATATAATTTTAAAAATTTAAAACTTTACTTTATCCGATGCTTGATTGGAATCAGAATTTCCATGAAGGTGTCCGGCGACTTGGCATTGTTTTTTTCGAAGCCGTCCAGGGAATCATAAACTATAGCATGGACTTTAGAATGAATATAAGTGCTGTTTCTCAATTGTACTCAGAAACGTCTAATTCTATTTAATCAGATTTGATTTATTTTAACTATAGGGTTATGTGTATCTGTTTTACCGTCGGGCAGTATCATGGACCTTCTTTGCGTTGCTTGCGGATACAAAATCTGGGAAATCAGGAATTTCTGTTTTTGATATTAAACTGTCTTCTGTAGAAGTAACTGGCAGAAAAGTCAGCAGCACTTCCTTCAAATGGGTATTTTGGTGATCGTCCTTCAAATGGGAATTTTGTAGATAATAGACAAGAGAAAGAGTTTGTTAAAGTGCCCAGATAGCAAAGAAGGTGTAGCACAGTTCGGTATACTGGTTAGTGCGCTCGCTTTCCAACTCTATGAAAGCGGGTTCGATCCCAGGATCGGAGGGGTTTGAAGTTTTGTCAAAATCTACAGCAAAATCGTACAAGTAAGTTCAATTAAAAATTAATCAAAGATTAATCAAATTAATTGAAATTAATAATTAAGCTTTGATTAACTAAGATTCATAATTGATTTAATAATTTACCTTCCAGATAACTCGAAGTTCGACTAAGATGATATCAGGAAAGGGGGAAGACCCCTCTGTTGAAGTACGGCTTTGAAAAGGGGGCTGAAAAAAGGAGGTTCCTTGTTCCTTGTTGACTGGCGAACCTTTCCGCTACATTGACGAACACTTCAATACTTGTCATGGAAGCGTTGTGACAACACTTTACACTTGCCGACGATAAGGTTTCCAAAACCTTTTAGACAAGCTTTCTTTGCTATCTGGGTGCAGACTGCTGAAGACTGGATTCTGATACAAGAATAGATGGTCTTTAAGTATATGTTTATTTGATATTAGGTTTTACATTGTCTGGAGGAAGCGGTGGCCTAGTGTAAGGTTCCGGCTTCGGAGATGGAGGGTTCCAGGTTCGAAACCTGATTCCACTGACGATCCGCCGTGTATGTGGGCCTGTTGCACGCTAAATTATATGTAGAGGGGCAAATGTCCTCCCACTGGTGTGGTTTGGAAGTTTGGAGGGGTGGGTGACAGCTCAGGTGTCGTCCTCCGACCGCAATTCAAAACTACGAGGACCGTCTCCAAATAGCCCTCGTGTTGCTTCAAAACGGAACGTTAACATAACTAAAATAAACTAAATGTATACTGTCTGAAATGGATAGGAACTGTAACTGAATAGATAGATACTCGTGCCCAATTGGCAGTGGACGTGGTAGTGTTATAAGATGCATTTGCTTTTGAAATTGGGATTTATGATTGGGTGATTCTTTTTCAGGTGGTAAGTTGATCATAAATTTCGCATTTGTAATCAGTGCAAAAAATAGCATGCTAGTAATACATATTCATACTAAAAATAGCATATATATTATCTGTTTGTGTAGAAATTAAAATTGTTTAATATTTAGTTATTTGAACACTGGATGTTGTTTTCTCCATAAATAGCTTTTTGGCTTTGGATTAAGACAGGTTTTGCTTAACTTCGATTGATAGATTTTTTTTCCACATTTTATACTCGTTAAGATATAAAATTAAATGAATGATTTCATTAATAGGTAGCATATTTTACTTACTTTTCAGAAGCTGCCTTCTTACTTTTGAGAGAAATACATTTACTATACAAAACTTCCGATAAAAACTTTTAGAATGAAGCTCTAAAATATCTCATCGTATTCCGTATTTAAAGGCGAATACAGCAATTTGCGTAGTCTGCTTTGACACAATAAGACGACTGAAGAAAATTAAAGATAAGAATGACAAGCTTCGTATCAGACGAGATAATGAAGTTCGAAATAAGAATAGTAACTCTTCCCGACATGCTGTATCTGCATTTCTTATATGTAAAATATTACAGCGCGTTATCGTCAAGATTTAAAAATGTTTCTTGAAATAAACAGGTTGATCTGATTCTACAATCTCCTGGAGAATGGGAATTTTGCTTCTTACTTCGTGACAGTTCTACGAAATAAAATAAGCTATTTGTCAGAATCATTTCAAACAGGAAAAAACCAATAGCAATGAAATTTAAAAAAATAACTAAAACTTAACCGAAGATAACTACGTCTGCCATATGCAGTGTTATATAGATATCGTACTTTCACATACTTTTATTTAGCCTGACGTATTATGTTTATAATAAAGGAATTTCGCAATCAATTTTTCACTCACTTCCTGGTGTTCTTGAATTTTCAAATTTCGTAACTTGTATGTTCTTGATGAGAACATATTTTTAATAATTTTAGAATATAATTATCAGTTAATCGATTTTAAATAAATTGCGATACCATACTAGTGGCACCAACTACTGGTATTGTGGTAATGAATTGGAGAAAAAAACTGATTACAAAATGCCATAAAAATGAATCTTAAATCAATAACTAAAAAGTAGAAAATAATTTCAATGAAAAATTGTCTGCTCTTCAGAACACTAATAAAAGTGAGTTTTAAAAATTGCTTTTATTAAATTTGATATATTTTACTTTAGATGTTGTGTATGATTGATTTTTTCACTTATCTACATGTGTAAGTGACTGTAATCTTTTCTTTATATATTCGATTACTGCATACATTTCCCATTCCTTTTTGTTGTATACGAAAGAATAATTAGTAATTTGTTAGGAATATTTGTTTCAAAAATTTTA
Source organism: Araneus ventricosus (assembly GCA_013235015.1). Classification (NCBI taxonomy): domain Eukaryota; kingdom Metazoa; phylum Arthropoda; class Arachnida; order Araneae; family Araneidae; genus Araneus; species Araneus ventricosus. Next base: position 553,205 of record BGPR01000231.1, read on the forward strand.
AAAATACGCAAGATCTTGTTCCATATGTCAAATACAGCTTTTGCGATGGACTGACTATAATTCTTTATAATACTTCCTTTAAGACAAAGTTATTTCCAGTATCATAACAGTTTTTCTAACAGATTATTTTTTCAAAGGATATAAAAGGAATTCATCTATTCTGTTTCCTTAAACGAGAAAAAAACAGTTAATATTAATGAAATTCATTATCTCTAAAGAAGATTTCTTCAGATATTTCGTGTACAGTCTGAAAATCTGCAGAAGCTAAGCCGACAATTTTCGTTTGAAGCAAACTATCTTCCTGCAGCTGCTTAAAAGCGTTGCTTGTAGTGCTAGCAACTCCTTAACAGTCACAAGAGAACACTCATTATCAGTTAAAATGTTCTACAGCGAGCGGCTTAGAAAGACAAAAACGAAAAGGGCTGGGTAAATGTATATTTCTAATTAATGAAGAGACATTAAAAGATAGAACGTATACGGAATAATAAAATGCTTTTATTGAAAAGAGAAGAACGAAAAACAAATGCAGATTGCAGAAAGTGCTCGGCGAAATTTTATGCGGGGCAAGTAAACAAAAGAATAGAGACTAATTAAAAAGGAAATAGGTGAAGTTTTGTTTTCACTAATTCTCAAAGCATTCACTTTGAAAAATAGTTTTATACTTACCACTGAATTGTTATGAATTTGGCTCTTTATTTGATGTTAATTCTTTCTTCATATTCTTTCTTAGATATATTTAATTCTTTTATATTATAAAGCATTCTATTATTTGATTTAGCGCTTTCTTGATGTGAAAGAAATGAAAATACTTTTTAAATTGAAAATTACGCTGCCGTGTAAAATGAAATGTTATGAATATTTTTGTATTTGGTTTCATGAGATAAAATGCCCTAACATTTATTTTTAGTGATGAATGGTTTATGAAAAATTTGAGACTATCACAGAGTTAATCCTAAAATGTTCCGAGTCTCAAGAATTCCAACTTGCAAATATTTCAGAAACTTTTGAATTCCGTTATTCTATTAAATCAAATTATCAAAATATATTAATATATATTTCAAAATAATTTTAAAAGCGTAGTAAATTTTGTAAATATGGATATCATGAAATATACAACTTCGCAAAATTTTTACGCTTCTCGTAACCATGTTACCATAAAAATAAGTTATTTTGCAGACGGAGCAAATGTCTGTGTCTGAAATCGTTTTAAAAGAATTAAAAACTTGTACAATTAACATACTTCCAGAAACACATTGGCAGTTCCAGACAGCATCGTTTTTGTTTCATTAATCAATTAACCACAGCCACTAACTACTATTTCCAGAAACTTAGTTTTCAATGTTAACTCAGCTTTGCAATTCGTGGTAAACAATTCCTTTAAGCTTCTATGATTCTAATTAAATTTATTCTTGTGAACTTTCGAGAATTATCACGGTATGCAAAGTAGAAAACTTTGCCATAAGTGTTTTTCAAACGATACAATATTCCTATTTTACTGCAAAGACAGCTCGCGAGACACAGAATATTTGTTTTTTTGTTCCGAAATATATTCCTCTTCGTTTTAGTCCAGAAACGCGGATTGGATTTAACGGAAAAAAATGTCTCTCTAATTGAGACTTTCTACGTCCATGCAATTTCCGGTTGTAGCTTTCACCACACAAATTGTCCAGGAGTGAAAGGGATAAAAATAAATTGTTCCATTAACTGCAATTATCCGACTGTAAGCCAAGCTTAACTCGACTTCTGAGTTGAAAAGGAAGGAAAAAGAAAGGGAGAAAAAAAAAAGAGCTACTGAGTTGGAAACTAATCTTCAGCGGCAAGAAAAACAGAAGATCGTCGCTTCTGACGAAAGCTTCTGGACGCAACATTTTACTTTTCTTCTTTCCTTTCTGCAGCCTGTTTGAGTGAGTGAGTTTTAAGGTTTTATGGCGCAATAGCCAGATTTCACAATTCTGCGCAAAACACATAGCAATTAAAAGAGCGCAGAAAATATGTAAAATATTTGTAACTTATTCATAGTGTCATAAGAATTACTTAAAATATATGCTAAAAGGCACCAAGGAGATAGTGAAATGTAACAGGCAAATCGAAATGAAAAGATATCAAGAAATTATTAAAACGAAAATCTTAGGTCATTATTTAACAAGTAAATGACAAACAGTAAAACGAAGGAATCAGTGGTTAAAAAAGATTGAAGCGAAATAACAACGCCATCTTCTTTACACACTTTTTGTTAACTTGACTTGTTTGTAAAGAAATAATTCTTCAATCGACCTTTTACTCGTATCCAGAGGGGCCAGATTTTTAAAATTTTATAAACTTGAGTGTTTTCAATGATAATACACTATTTCCAAGTTTTCAGAACTTACTTATCTATTGATCCTTTAATTTATTTAAATTTTGATTCCGTACGAATGGCGCAACCTTATAGTGAAAAAATGATTTAATGAGTCCATAATAATTATAATAATGAATTACAAATCAAACTCTAAAAAGTAGATAATAATTAAAATAAAATTAGTTTTAGCGAACTAATAAAAGTGTCCTTTTTAAAGACTGCTTTTACTATTTTTTTAATAATTATAACGTATGAAAAGGAGGAAATCTGCACTTCTCATATATCAGTGATTTCTTTTTTCAAAAATATTGGGGCTGGTATTAAGTAGTAATAAGAATTTTCTGGCATTTTAGGTGAAGGTTGAAGGCATTCACTCATATAGTTTTGAAGATCCGATATATTCGCAGCAAAGTATACTTTATATGGAGCTCTAACAGCATATAATCCAAGTTCAAGTTTACAATTATACTAAGAATATTAAACACGAAATGTGAAAAAATATAAAAAGAAATTAAATTAATAATATTGAGATTGATTTTGATTAAGTGTCTTTGACATATATTTATAACAGTAGCAAGCGCATGATCTTTTGAAAGTTTATTAAAATTACTCACTAAGAAAAAGAGTTAACATGGTTTTGTAATTTCACATATGCAAATGATATTAGTGTTATAAAATTGTCGAAGGATACATTTGTCTTTGAAGAACTATTCACTTGTTTTTAAAATCGTAGAAACATTTTCGAAGGCAAAAGATATGTTTGGTTGGTTTTCTTCTATTAATGGAAATCCAAATAAACGAATGCATTTTAATGCCATTAAACACGACCTCCATCACTGATTTATTGCAATTGAAAATAATAAACTGAATTATCATTCTTATTTTAAGAATGACCTTTCTCTGGGTAGAAAGCAACTTGAGTCAGTTTTATGCATTTGAAAAGGAACTGCAAATATAACAATTTTCCTAGAAAATTATGATATAAATCTGTATATAATTATACTTTGTTTTATATTTATTTAATAATTTATTGGTTTTTGTTGGGTTTGTTTTCTTTCAATCATATAGTTCATATAAGAACATATAGTTCAACAGAAACGTTGTTTAAAACTTTCCATTTTTTAAAGTTCACAATCAAATAATAAAACCTTTACAAAACTTTTTTTCTGATATTGGCTAATCCATTTGTCATAGTAATTTCTAACTTTAACCACGGTTATCCTGCCTGGGTGATTATTGAGCTATGTATGTATTATTTTGAAAAATGGACTTAGAAGTACATTAATTTCGATGTTTAATGGTGACTGAAGAATTATTTGTGTCATAGTTGACAAACAAATTATTAAGTGACTAACGACTTAAACCCTACTGAACCGATTTCCTTCCTTTTATTTGCACAGGAAGGTTATAAATAAAACATACGGGAACTTTCACTCTTTTTAGTTATTCTTTTAGAAACTGGATGATCTTTATATATAAATTAAAAAATAAACAACAAAGTATTTAGAAGCGCAGACGTCAGAGTTTTCTGTTACTAACCATCATGCGCTGCTTAAAATACGAGGATGGATCCAAAAATGGTTAAAAGGGTAATAAAAACTATTAACATTAGACGGAAAATACAAATGAAATTAAGAGTCATACTTGCCGATCACCTTTCCACATAATCACCAAATCTATTCAGGCATTTATCTGAACGCAGGACCAACTTGTTTAACCCGGCTTGGTACGAATCACGTCCCTGCCCATTGATCCAGTTCCAGATAAGTTTCCCCTGCCCATTGGGCAGTCTGAAGATAACCTTGTTCCAGATAAGTATTCCTTCAATTTCGGAAAAAAGGAAATAGTCACTGGGCCATCGTGAAGCCATCCGAGGCAAACGCTCTGACATGTTAAGAGACGGCGGTATCCTCTTCGTGACAATACCCATACTACTCGCAAAACTCAAGAATTGCTGCAAAAGTTCAAGTGGGAAGACTGGAGTCACCACCCTATACAGACCAGATTTGGCACCCAATCTGGATTCCACACACTTATCTGGAACAAGGTTCACTTCAAACAGTGGTGTGAAAACAGCTGCCGAGAACTGACTCAGTGGGCAGGAACGTAATTTCTACCAAGCCGGATTAAACAAGTTGGTCCTGCGTTCAGATAAATGCCTAAATAGGTTTGGAGATTATGTGAAAAAGTAATCGACAAGTATGACTTTTAATTCCCTTTTATATTTTCGCTCTATTGTTAATAAATAATTTTTTATTATCCTTGTAAGCTTTTTTTGGATCCATCCTCATATTAAAGAAATGGTACCTTTCAATAAGATTCGAAAAATCATCATTGGAAATTTGTAATATTAACGAATTCCAAGCATTGCTTCACAAAAATCTCTGTAACATAAGATGATTGTAATAATTGTAAAGATAATTTTAATAAATAGATATTGAAATCTATCATCATACTCAGAAAATGACACCAAATTCTGGCATCTGACGCTCAAGAACTAATCGTTATAGATTATCTCTTACTCGACCCGACTCAGTTGAATACTAACCGACTTCGGAAACCAGCGTTGTAATCGCATTAGCTACATAAACAACTCTGCCTCGTTGCCAAATTAACTTGCCAAATATGTTCCTAGCTCTCGTATTCGCGTTTCGCATCAATACACTAGTCTTCTGCAAATGATTGGTCTTTCATAAATTTTGGTCACTCGCAATAGCCTTTAAATTTCTCATAAAACACACAGTCGAAGCCACGTCTGACTTTAAAAAATTATCTTTCCGTTTCACTGCTTATATTATATATGCACTCAAATTTAACATTTTTTAAAACAATTTATAAACGATCGTCACTTTCAAGATGATTTTTGAAACCAAAATGTATGCATTTCAAATGTTTCAGTTTGTATTTGAAAGTTTCCACTTTGTTTTGTCGATGAAATATATTTTTTTAGATTTGCATATACTTGTTGCATTAAACCAGGTTGCATCAAATAAATAAAATAACATTAGATAAGTGATACTTAATTGCTTTCTTCATATTTTTAATGCTTTGAATCCGATTGATTGAACTATAAACGACATTAAAGCGACAATTTCCAATAGTTAGCTAATGTTACTGAATTTCTAAGATGTTTTCAATCAAAATTAGATAAGAATACGAATCTATCGTCTTTCTGGGTCATTGTTTTTTATTTGCCCGCATTCTTTCAATTCATTTGCTGTACGTGTATTTCGATATGTTATGCCATTTTAAAACAATCTTGTTTTCATTTAAAACAATATTTTTAGTGAAATTTGTAGAAAGTTCGAATCTTCCACTCGTTCTACTGATGATAATATTATCAATAACAAAACGTTTATGTAAATCAGAGAATCTTCATTCGTAAATCACTAAAGGCATGGTTTCCTTTTATCCCAGTCTTTATTTTTATCTTCTAAAAAGTATTGAAATGACTTAAGCAAGCATCAATTTTAGGGTAGAACGTATGCAAAAATAAAGACGATATGGCAAGATTTTCTAACCTAAATTCTGAGATGTTCTATCAAATAATTTTCTCTATTTGCAATTTAGCTCCATCTTTTGTAGAATTATAGAGTTTATATTGACAAATGCTTAGTTATTGAAAACCTGGGTAATCAGTCCAGTTGTTCATAAAACAGCTCTTTGATGAAGTTTTACTGTGAACATTCAAAGCTGAAAAAGAAAAACCAAATAACGACATAAACATTCAAACGAGTTGTAGAAAATTGCTTCCTTTCCATGGAAGAAACAACTTATGTCGGAAGCCTTCTCATATTTACCTAAACACAAAGTTAATATTTTTCGAGTATGTTGAAAGCTAGCTAATGATGGATTATAGATAGGAAAGCAGTGCATTGAAAAGGAAAGCATTCTTCTTTCTGAGTTTACTTTTCCTTTGGTCCGAGATAAGTATTAAGACCTAGAATTCCGAGAAACTTTATTCTGAATTTATCTTGGATCACATACAAAATTCTTGTTTCCTTCTATGTTTTGATTGTTTATTCATTTACATTGCAAGAGATTTCGGAATATTCTTGGCTATTCGAGTAAAATTTACTGGGCTTTTTATTGATACATAAAATCTTAATTGTCCTAATGTATGTAATGAGCTATGTCCTGCTCTTAGCAAAGGTTTGTTTCGCAAAATGAAGTAAAGTGCATTCTTTCGTTAAAGTTAAGTTTAAGGTACAGAGTCGTTTCTCCACAGTTTGCATCGCCAACTTTTTGACGCCAAGAGGAAGCCGATTTAGCGATGTGTTTACATTTGTTTTGGTTTCGCAGTGACGTTCAAATTAGTGTCTGGCGCGCGCATCATTAAATTGGAGTTCTGCGCTTCGAATCGTCTTGATTGGTCAGCTATGCGCTAATTTAAATTTTATCGGACGATTTAATAGAATTTGCATAATATTTAACGGTTTTAATTTTGTCAATTTACAGATTTTTTTAAAAGAATGTAGATTCCTAACATTCAGTGAAGAGGCGAAGCTACTAGTTACCGGCTTTGCTGAAAGCGAAGTCGCTGATGTTTTTTTAAGTTAAAAAATTTACCCGGTTCTCGTACGCAAGAGAATAATAAAATATTCACTGCTCACCCAAAACAAATGTCCTCACATCACCAAACCATGTTGCCCTTGGCGACAAAAAGTTGGAGGTGCAAAGTTCCGTACGTTAAACTTAACTTTTGCCCATTATTTTCTGTCTTGTCTTCACTATTTTTGAATTTCTTCTTGACAAGATATTTAAAGAATTTTTGAATTGGGAAGTCAAAACTCCCTTTTATAGTATTCTTATAGTATTGTCGTGTTGTTGAATGGTATTATTGAATCCTTTATAGCATTGTTGAAAGCTTTCATTGAATTCTTAAAAGTATTCGCTGAAGTAATGAAAGCATTCATTGATAAAACTAAATTTAATCGTGAATAATCGTGAATGTTTTCAGTCAATATAATTAACAAATTCAGTTTAGAACAGTTTGACAATCTTTAAAACAGTTGAATTAAGTAAACTTAACCGGAAATCAATATTTTAAGAGATATCTTTTATCAGAGACAATAAAGACATAACGTCAATGAAACTCGTATGCAATAATTTTTAACGTCAGATGTAGAGCTAAGGTAATCACACCATTGATTTACCTTCTAGCGGCGCGCATTCTTCCAGATGCACTAGAAAAGAATTTCGTTTCCATATTTTTACCAGAGTGTACTACGAAAGCATGACCTTAGCTATTCTTCCAGCTCCTTTTGACGAACTGTTAGTCAGCGTTTGGAATTCGAGGCGGTAATAGAACTCTGCGAATTCACATTTGTATCTCGTTAGGCTTAAGTCAGTAAAATGAATATAAAACCTACTTCTTGCCTTTTATATCTTAATTCCAATTTTTTACTTCCATAATGTCTTTACAATTTTATATTACAAATGTAAATATTTAAGTGTAAAAATTGGCCATTGCCTTTACAAATATAAATATTTCAGTGTAAAAATTCTCATTCAGTTAATTCTTCAATCATTTTATAATGTTTTTGTGTTTTAAGTTTACATTTTTCCATTTCTTTTTAAATAAAAATTGTTTCAAATAATTGAACTTAATAACCTTTACCCAATTACAACCTAATTTTAATAATTACCCTTTTAAAAATTGATATTTTACTATAGCGTATCTAGGAAATACGCGCGACCTTTCATTTTGGTATAGAGGGCGCCCCCGCTGGAAGGTTAAAATCACCATTAGTAAAATTATTGAAACTTGGAAATTTCACGAAAGCTATTTCAACTTGTTTCTCGCATGCAAATGATAGTCTGTTTATTAACAAGCAAATTATGTAATGCTAATATAATCTCCCATTTCGTAAAGCTCCGAAATTTGAAAAGTTATTTACTGAAGAAGCAAGAGTACACAGGGCTGTTGTGATGCTAGTATCTAGCCTTCAACTATCTGATGCATTTTATGGCATGCCGTCATAATACGCACGCTGTCTAGACGACGATTTGGAATGAGGTCTCGGAATGAAATATTACTTTCTTCTTGCATATGAATGACCCTGGAGGGGAACTGCCGTGTACTTAATCAGCAGCGCTGAGATGGGGGTTGAAGTCTTAAGGAGGAACCAGGAATTTTGTAGATCTTTGAGAGGTTTTCATTTAAATATGATTTTCTTCGAGTGATAGAAGGATCGGCAATTCCTATTTAAATTGTATTGGAAAGTAGAGTGATATACAACCGGGTTATTATGACACTTGTCTGAATGCAAAGGACGAATCTTTCACTTCGGAAAATTCGAATCTGATTACAGAATTCCATTAAAGAAAGCACTTAAAGACTCATTTCATAAATATTTAAGATGCTCCGAAGGTATTCTTCACCAGTAGTTGTATGTCATTTCATTTTCATCGCAATACCTATGTGATTCCCCTATGTTAAGGTTTTTAGTTGCTTTATGATGATTGAATGTAAAATAAATGGGTTTCATTAACAACAATGGAGACGAGAAGCAATCACACTGAAAGGCTATCATTTAATTATTATTTGGAATAGAAATCATATTCATGATATTGTATGAAAGTGATGATAATTATCATCAGCGATGATAATCATCATTGAAGTATGAACATATCATTTTCAGACCCATCTTCGCTTATTTTAGGAAATAATTAAGGAAAATATAGAGCATCTCTTAAGTTAAATTGAAATAAATAATTTCGTTGTTCTCAGAGAAATTATTAGTATTATATTTGGCATACCTATTAATTTCCTGTAAAGCGAAGATTTTTAGAAAACGAATGTCAATTAAATCTAAAATTGTTCGATTATATGAATTCCTAAAAGTATAACTAATTAACTTCTCCAAGAAAGTGTTTTGGAATTAAATATTGAACTTTACACAATTATCGAGAAAATTCTAAATTTCTCGTCTCTGAAGCATCGTGAAAAATCTAGTTCCAAGCTTTCAACTCAGATTTTCTAATAAAAATATTTCGTATGAAACAGTGACAGAAATAATATCAATTTTTGTTAATAAAGATGTCAATCTATATAATAAATAAATAAAATGTAATTTTAATTAGCCTGAATTGCAAAGACATCATAACTTCATGTTTTTCTGTCAAAAATTAATTTTATTTATTGTAAAATCTGTAGTAAAATTATTAACTGAAATAATATGTATTTGCTTTTAATTGGATTAAAAAGACTTGAAATAATTAAGCTTAGGTAGTTGACATACCTATATAATTTCAGTTATGCCATTTAAATATATATAATTTACAGCATTATGAAAGAGTTTTCATAGACAAATCTCGCACTGCGCTTACAAAATCAAGCAAAAAGGAAGACATCATTTTATATAAAAAAAGAAAGAGAAAATTCTAAATTAAAAAACTCACAAGAAACATAAGACAGTAAGATTCTTTTGTTATTGTAGATAAAATTTGAATGAAAACATCGCGAAATACATCAGTATGAAGACATCACAAAGCACATCTTATGTGCTCCCCTCACGTAAATTCTCGTTTAACATAATTCGCATTCTTTTCAGAAAATAGTTCCTATTCATGTCACGTAGTCTTTTTTCAGCTCAAAATGTAAACAGAAGTATCTTTTTCTTGTGTGTGTTTAATTCTCTGTAATAGCTACAAACTTGGGTTAGTTGCACGGTGTTTGGAACTCTTATACTTTCTTATGTTACGAAGCAGAAAAATAATAACTCTTCTCATTCAATTCATGTGTTTCTCCAGAGTGTTTCAAATGTAACAAAGTGAAATACTTTAAGAGATTCTTTAGACTTGTATCTTGCAAATATACATATTACACGGCTTCAAAACTTATGTCTTGAGCTTCGCTTCCATGCTAAGTGTCCTTTCCATTACTTATAAAGAGGTAAAATAATCTTCAACATTATTTAACATTATAGAGCAAGAAATGGTTGTTTCGTTAAGTTTTTCGGCACAAAAGCCAGATTTGGCCGTATTACGGCAATTAAATGGTGAAATATAATCAATCCGTATAGTTGGTTGGTTGTTGTGGAGTTTAATGACACAAGAGCCAGTTATGACTAATAATACAATAATTCATTTTAAAATGAGTAAAACATGTTGTTAAAATTCACTTGCTGAAGTACTCCAAATGCAAGTTAAAATGTTTCATCCACGAAAAGTCAAATTTCGTAGATGTATAGAGCAGGCAGTAATTAAAATTGTTGAAAAAATTTTAAAGATAACTTAAGGGCGGGCAATCTGTACTATATGTAATGTAGCAGCAACAAACTAAGAAATTAAGTTTTATTAAAAGTTATTCCTGAAAAGATTGATCGTCAACACAATGCATGCTTGGTCAGAGCAGCAGGAGGACTTCTTGGCTTTGCTATAGCATGCAAGGTTACGGAAGAATCCGTTGGAGATGGTATGAATAAAACTGTATACCGTCAGGAACAGTTATATCGTATAGAAAGAGGTACATCAAGTTAATGTATATTCCACCGATTCCATACTTGCAAAACTACTGCCAATCTGGTATTCCTTTCCTTACGTTCTAGCACTCCTGGAATAACATGTGTCTTGGCATGTTAGCAAAGAATGTACCCGATTTAAGCTGTTGGTGTTGAAAAGGCGTTGATGTAGTGTGATCGAGAATTCACCTGTTCTAGAAGGGCTCTCCTTTCAGTTGTTTGGCATATTGATATGCATATCGACTTTTTCATGGCTTGCTCCTTGTCTATGAACTTCCGAATAACTTTTGCAAACGGAAATAGATTAACAATGCCTCTCATTTCGCGTTACAAAAATTTTAATATAGTTTATTTTCTTCCCTCAGAAAAATTATTTTATTCAACATGAATATAGCAACAAGAAGGACACTTTTACGTTTATTGGACTGTTGTTAACGTGAAAATTACTCCGAAATACTTGACAAAATTACTTCTTACCTTGCCAACTATGACGAAAAAATGTGGCGTGTTTTGTTTATCTTCTAAAGTTTTCTTCTCCCAATATATAATTATTTCAATTTATTATTATTATAATATTTACTAGCAGCACCCGCACGGCGTTGCCCGTGACATGGTTATTATCATGTCTGTTCTCGGAATCTGAAAACATTTAAGAGGTTTTTCACGTAGGTCATGGCATCTTGAGTATGACCGTGCATGTATCTGGGACCTCCAGTAAAGCTGGAGAGCAAGATAATCAACTGGCCGATGTCGGCAACATTACCATAATTCATAACCACATCCCTTAAATGTACATAATGCTCCACTCTCAGCTTCCTCTGATTTAGTCGTATGTACAACAGCCTTTTCGATTCAATCTTGGCATGCAAATGAAAAATAAATTGATGAAAAAGGGCCTTACTTCTCAGTAAAATGTTGAAATCTGAAATGCGTTGAATAATTCTGCACGCGTAGAACTGCATAGCGGAAATCTTCTTAGTTTGTGGTATTCCTGTCATTGCATTTATTTGGTGGAGTTCAAAATGATATCCCATCATCCCCCTGACAAAATATGAGTGGATATTATAGTGTATTGTAAGACCTATGCGTATCAGGAATTTTTTCTTTATGGTGCCACTTCTTTCTTCTAAAATTATGTCTTTTGCTCCATGTCGCTCTCCTACAATGATTAAAGCCGCTTCATCTTCTGCTGGTGCATTAAAACGCCTTTCATGCTCACCATGTGGGGATTTGTCTGCTAAGATTACTACTTTGAATTCAGGGCTGATCTTATTCATGACCGATATGAAGCTCTGGACTCAACAGTTGTGATCCAGCATATCTTGCAGCTGAAGTACTATGTATTGTCTTGTTTGCGGAACGTTTTTGCAAAGCTGCTCTGCTTGTACCATCTCCTACAAAATATATTTGTAGAAATTTAGACTCTTTGTTTGGTAGAGGGTACAGAATCCCGATGCGGTGATAAACTTGACCCTGAACCTTAAAAATCGGCATGTACCCGGACTCTCTAATTTCTTTTGTTGTACCAAAAGAGGTAATCTGGAAGCAGGAATTGTACAATCTAATATTTGTCAGAAAATGTTTAGGTTCCGCAATAAAATATTAAATAAAAAGTTTTCTAGAATGAATTTTAAAATTTTGGCTTCGAGATTCATTCAGTCACAATCAGACTACCTGTGTGCCAAATTTCAGGGCCGTACGTGCAACATTTTGGTCTAAACATCACACATGCACACAAACATTGTCTAATTTTATATAGAGAGATAGAAGATTAATATACGCGCGTAATGTCCGAGAGAGCTTGGTTTACAGATTCCAAAAAAAGTTTGGTGAAATAAGATAAGAAAGCAAAATATTGGGCATATTGACTTCAACAGAATAAAAATAAAAAATATCCCAGAATGACATCAAATAAAGTTTTAGAAACTAATCAAACCAAAAGATGTGAGTGTTGTTTCCTCAGGTGCTTGGGTATACGTTAAGCAGCATTTTCTCTTGTGGAATTAGACATTCTGACCATTTTCAAGGTTGACGCTTAGGTGAATAACGGTGGGGTGTCGCTCGCGAATCGGGAAGAAAAAAATTCTCCATACTGCTTCGTTGCTGCTGATGTGTCTTCCCATTTGATACTGGTTGGTTTCATTTAGGTGATTTTCTCCACTGCGAGTTCAAACACAGCCTTGTCGGATCCTTTGTTGACATATTTACAGACGTACTTGATAGATTTTACAGAATTGCAATGCTCTTACGTTGTTATGCGCATTGAAAATTTTTGTTAACAAAGTGCAGCACGATCCAATCCAAGTATTGTCCACAGACACTTCTAATCCTTGAAAACGGATGTCTGCAGTAAATCCCCATCCGACGATAAAGTGGATATCCGTCCTGTCCTGTTTGTATTTGTTTCAAAAAATGGCGTTTGTATCGCTTTGTGCAAATTCCATCCTTCATATATGAAAAACGTGGGTTTATGGTTCCGCATGGGCCGTGCACCATCTGCTTTGTTGCAATGCAAAAAAAATCTGGGTCTTCTTGTGGGGATTAGAGATTTCTGCACTAATGAAGTCATCCACTCTGTGAACGAGTAATGAGTCATTGAGACAAATAAGAATGTGGTCACGAGGAATTACTCACTTCTGAAATTCTACTGTGTGTATATGACACTTAACTTCACCAAAAATCTTTGCCTTTGTGTTAAGATTTTTGCGTTTTTTTTGCTTTCGATGAAAGACTCTCTCCAACAAAAAATGACGATCCTGTGGTTTTGGCACAACAAATAGTTCTTGCTGTATCTCCATCCATGTGACTATTTTTTAATTCAGTAAATTAAAAAAGACGTAAAAGAAACGTCATTTAAACGATAATCGTTTTCTCTTTCTAATGGTGCATCGATTGTTTTCCTACAATCTTTATTTCTCATGGATCGACCAAAAACGTGCGAAAAATCATCCTAAACGACACAAAACATTAAATAAAAAATTTTCTAGATTAAATTTTATAATTCGGACATCGAGGTGCATTGAATCTCGATTATGACTACCTGCGTGCCAAATTTCAAGACTGTAATTGCAATATTCTTCGTCTAAACAGCGCGCGCACACACACACATACACACAAAACATTGCCTTTTAGAAGTATAGATTAATATACATAATATCTCAGAAAGCTTGTTCTACAAATTCCACAAAAGATTGGTGAAATAAAATATGAAAGCAAAATGTATTAGGATATTAACTCAGCTTTCAACAATGAAAGAGAAACACGAAATTGAATATTTGTTTAAATAATGAAAACGGTTTGAAATTCGTAAAATGGAAATTGTTTCTTCCTTCTTATAGTGTATCTATTTTCTTCATACGATTATTAGAAAAAATGCAATGGAGAAATGAGAGTGAAAAATCACTCAAAAAGCACAAAATATTAAATAAAAAAATTTCTTGATCGAATTTTAAAAATCGGGCTTCGAGGTGCATTGAGTCAGAATCAGGGCTACCTGTGTGCCAAATGTCACGCCTGTAAGTGGAATATTTTAAGTCTAAATATCGCACACACACACAAACATTGCCTTTTATATAGAGAGATTATAATATATAATTATTGCTAATTACAGAATAATGCGATTAATTACATTAGCGTCTAATTCTTGATTTCGGAAATTGTAAGGTATAAGTGACTTAGTAAAGAATAATAATATACATTTTCATATGAATCGAATCGGCAAATGTACAGGTAAAAAGCAACTTTGAAAGAATTTATGAGTTGTAAAAAGGCATTTTAAACTATTGAGCAGAAATTAAATTAAGAATGTATTATTTCATTTACGCATTACACGTTCTGTTAATCTCAATGTATTTTGATTAAAAAATGCTTATTAAAGTGATTATTTTATGTTATTTTAAGTATCGGAGAAAATTAATAAAATTTATCGACTTAAATATATAATTTGCATACAATTTTAGAATATTACTTATTGAATACTGCAAACTCCAGTTATAAATTAGGTCATTGAAATTTTTGACTGGTTAACCACACATATGCATCTTAAGAGCTTGCCTATTTCTTTCAAGAAATATTACTCATTACGTTCACATTCTGTACATACGTCGAAGTACGAGTCATAGTTTTAGAATTGTCATCGCTTTCACCATTTTTATTATACAGGTTAATTAAACATTATCTTTATTTAAATTGTCTTTATTTTCAATGTTTAATCTTCAAGAGTATAAATGATTGTATTTTTGGTTCTTAAATGCATAAAATCATATTCGACCTGAAATGGCAATAACATACAGAACACCTTCTATTCGTATGTGCCCCAGCACCTGGAATCCGAATGGCTAATGCAATAACATACACAAAACCTGAAAGATTCGTATATACAAGTCTATATCCATTAAAAGATTATAAATGTTTTGCTAGTTGGATATCTTTTAAAAGACACTATTAAATATAGGATGCATGAAGCTTCAATGAAATGGAATTTTGTGACGTGACATCTAGGTCTATTCGATTAGGAAAATTTTTCCGCCTATCAAAAACTTCTGAAACTTCAAAGAGAATGGCAATATTTTAACTTTTGGAAAAAGTGAATGAAATTTATTTATATATATTTCGGCTTAAAAGGTTGTATTACATGGATTAGATTGCTTGATTTCGCAATAAAAACAGCTTCCATTTCTCTTAGAGATCTCTTTTAAATACCACATTCTTATAAAGTTTCGAAAATTTAACTGCCTTTTTTGTTTCTCGTTTTAATTTAAATTTTTGAAAGTAACACAAACGAATTCTGCTGTTTATTTGCTTGATATTTATAACTGTTTTAAATTTTATTATGTTAATGAACATAAATGAACAAAATCATAAATTGATATTTTGCAAATATTTGTAAACAGATGTGTTAATTTCTCTGATATATTTTTCGTAAATAGTTTTTCTATTGATATAAGCCAATTATCATATACTTTAACATTTTTTTCTATAACCACGGAAAGTTTTTATGGGAATGTGAAGAATAATGCTTGTCCCTGAAGTGAAATCCTATTTGTTGGGAAATATTGGCTGAATTTCTGCGATTTCATACCAAATATAGAACAAAAAGGTCGGTAGGAAAAATACCAGGCAATTGGCTCGACCTATAGAAAACTTGAATTTTCATGAAAATTTCAGTATTCACTGAAAACTCTCAATACCAAAGTTGAAGAGGGATTTTTGGAAAGATTTGGCTCCATTTAGATTGAGATAAAACTGTGCATTAAAAATGATTCTCAATCCATCATGCGGTTTGGTGTAATACAGGATATCCATAAATAATTATTGGGGTTTCCTTATCTCATAACTTTTATTTTACGTATTCATAAAGTACAATTGAAAAAAAGTTTGATAACACAAAGTTAAAAAATTTCCATATGGCAGCCTCTAGCGTCTTCTAACCCATAGACACTTGGCTGGAAATGTAGTTTAGTGTCGATGTGTTATGTGCCACGAAAGGCTGCAAATAACTTTTGTATTAAAGGATTTTTTAACCCTTTGAGGACAACAGTCACACGGGTGTGCCAGCCTCTTCGTAGCGTTGAGCGTGCGACCGTCCTAAAAGGGTTAACTCTTTAATCCCAAGCTGACATTTTTCTCCTAGTTCCTTTAAGAGCCTGACTTTTGGGGGAGGAAGTGACATTAATTGGACTCTCCCAAGCTGGGTGGTCATTTACCCCACTATTCCGCCCCTTCTATAACCTTCCCATAAGGCGCACGGAAATTGGCTATGGTTGGCAAGGATAATTGGACCCCCTACCGCGCTTATCTCCTAAGAGATCTCAGTACCTCATCTCCCCTCCAAAGGAGCCAACCGTCTCAGACCGGCCTACTTCGCTGTTAAAGGGGGATTATTAGACCGCCCGGGACCGTCTCGCTCGGTGTGAGAAGGTTAATAGCTGCCACCTCTTAGAAGTTCTTATTTCGTCCTTATACTTTAACAATAAACTGCTGTTGAAAAACGAATGAATGCATCTTACTGATTTTAACCTAGACATATCAAGACTGAACTCAATATCCAACAAACCCAACCCAAGAGTCGAATGATTAGATCTCGCTGCCTTGTGGAATTTTTTTTAAAATTATTTTTATTATTAATTGAGCTTTGTAATTATTGAGTTATACTTTATGAATATGTAATAACTAGAAAATCACCCGTCATGCCATGACGGGTGCAAATTACCTCTTCATTCGAGAGATTTCCCGTCAAATTTGATGTCTTTAAATAGATATATATATGCGAAAGAAATGTTTAACAGTGATTGAAAACAAATAAAATGAACATATGTTTTATGAGAGGAAATATTTTATTATTTACAAATTATTTACATATTTCTTTATTCAAAAACCTCTTGGTAAACAACATTCCGTGTAAAGTATTTTTCGCTGTTTAACAATTTTATTATAATTCAATAACCATGAAATTATCAACTTGTCAAAGGTTAGTCAAAAGTTAAAATTTCAAAGGAATTCTTTTACGAAATTCTAATCAAAACAAAGCACTTCTCTGCTTGTCAAACGTTGCCAAAAATATTATCAAATTATATCATCACGATTGCAATAAATATTCAGTTGCATCGTGGCGTCCAAACTATATCACGGACGTGATTTACTACTTTGTATTGAAAAACGGAAATAAATTTGAAATATATGATAAATAAAATTTGAAAATTTCTCGGTAACTATTGACCATAGCGAGATAAATTTTATATCAATCGATAGAAAATTTTATTTCATTATTTCAGAGCTATTAAATTTGAAATTAGAATGACAATTACTCTTTTAAATGTAAAATGACTGAAATTTAGGTTCTCTAACAATGAAATAATGCTGTTTAACGTCTCGCAGTGCTATGGCGCGAGTTTTATTGTTGGTGACGTCAGAGCGTTACCGAGAGACAGATCTGGGCTATTATATTAGTAATATATATCGTCATGTTCTTCAACCATAACTTATGAGGTAAGGGAACCCCTATAATAATTTATGGACACCCTATGTTTGGAATAAATTTTTTGAGCGTTTTTATTTGCGATTTATTTAATTATTGTTATTGTAATAATATTTGTGAGGCATTTGTTGAAGTATATGCTTTATGTAAGTATAAAGTATAAGCTATATGTGTACGCGATATACTTTCTTTAAATTTATAAATAAATTTGCGATTTCCTTACTTTTAATCAGCCTTTCATTTGTTTAAATTAGAAGCTATGCAAACCGTCTAACCTTTCAAAGATCGATCAGAACAGTAGTGATTATGCCGCATACTAACAATATAATATCCATTTTGTAATATTTAAATAGCGAACCGATATATCTAGAAGCTAATTTATCTGAAACTATCTGTTCTGAATCTACAAAACAAAAGCATTGTTAATTCAAAAAGTTTCGAAAAAATTTCAAAATAACATTTTAAGAGTTAAATATTGTTAAATTTCTAAACATTGTATCAAAAAAAGAATTCATCTCTTGAAGGATAAATCGGGAAACTCTCTTAAATTTTTCAACAACTGCAGTTGCTGGAAGCTTGTAAATCAGAAAAGTTGTTTTATGACTATCCTGCATGAATCGAATGCTTTGACTGCAAATTGCTAGCAATGAGGTTGGAATAAGGCGAAAATACGGTTTTTCTCGCAAATGCCGTCTCGTCTACAGCACTTGCATTGAATTTCAATTTCGGATTTTTATGCTTTGTACTGAACTTGAGTTATTTAAATTCAAACTGTGCTGAGACTGCTAATCAAAAGTAAGCGGGAGATTTCTCCCCTCGAATTTCTCGTATACGGATAACCATATGTTGCATTTTCTGTTAAACTTCTTAATACAGAGTAGAAAATCGGGTGTGCATTTGGACCTCCTCCTTTTCGTTGATTGAATCCAAAATGTCACACAGATCTATACTTATGATACCAAGACCACAAACCAAGTTCATTTATTTAGTTCTTCGTAGTACAGTGAAGAGAACCCAGTATGTGTGCATCTGGATCTCCTCCCTTTTGCTGATTGGATCCAAAAATTTATACGTATCTATAATTATGATGTCAAGACCACATACTAATTTCATTTATTTAGTACTTCGTAGTACAGTAAAGAGAACCCAGTATGTCTGCATCTGGATATCCTCCCTTTTGATGATTGGTTCCAAAAATTTATACATATCTATAATTATGATGTCAAGACCACATACTAATTTCATTTATTTAGTACTTCATAGTACAGTGAAGAGAACCCAGTATGCATCTGGATCTCCTCCCTTTTGCTGATTGGATCCAAAATTTATACATATCTATAATTATGATGTCAAGACCACATACTAATTTCATTTATTTAGTACTTCTATGTACAGTAAAGAAACCCAGTATGTCTGCATCTGGATCTCCTCCCTTTTGTGATTGGTTCCAAAAAATTTATACATATCTATAATTATGATGTCAAGACCACATACTAATTTCATTTATTTGGTACTTCATAGTACAGTGAAGAAAGAGTATGCATCTGGATCTCCCTCCCCTTTTGCTGATTGGATCCAAAAATTTATACATATCTATAATTATGATGTCAAGACCACATACTAATTTCATTTATTTAGTACTTCATAGTACAGTGAAGAGAACCCAGTATGCATCTGGAACTCCTCCCTTTTGCTGATTGGATTGATATATCTATAAATATGATATCAGGACCATATACCTATTTCATTTATCTAGTTTCGAGCTTTTTTCATATATCGCGTTCACATAACCATTTATAGATAGACCCACAATCAGTCAATACTCAGGAGGATTTGGTCTAAAATTTGATGAACATCTACAATTCTGGAGATAAAAGAATATGCTAAATTTCACCTATCTAGCTCGTAGCTTTTTTGAGTTATCGCATGCACAAGAACAGAGAAGGTGAGACAGATTTCTCGCTGACGGATTTCTTTCAAAATTTTTGATAAATCCACAACTTTTGTTTCAGGCCCGCATACCAAACTTTATTAGTCAGGTTCGTTGCGTTTCTGACAGGTTGACAGACATTATTCCAAAAAATTATTTTTCGGACTCAGGGAAGTATAAGCTTTTTATCTGCTAAATCTAGTCTTTGAGCAATTTAACAAATTATGAGTTTATGTTTTAAAAGTTAATTTTGTTCATTATTTCTTCAGCCCATTCTGAAGATCCTATACCGGTCCAAAGAAAACAGAAAAATCGGTAAAGCCATAAATGTTTTCTTCACAAATTTAAACGAACGTGTATGATGTTCAGGATCTGCAATTGCCATCAATTCCTCTCAAACAAATATAAATGCTATAAAGTTTGAGAAAAGTTTCAAGTTTTAAATGAGTAGTAACAAAAACTTCTAACAATATACTGAAATGTAAGGTTTTGTAATAAATAAAATAGAAGTCCATACTTAAAATTTGATAGGTTCATTTGTAGTTCCGGCAGGAATTTAAAAAACGATTAGGACTAGAATAACAATCCCTTATCTTTTTCAGCCTACGAAATCTTAATTGTTCAGTTCTAGTTATTTAATTTTGTATTTCAAGGTAGCATAGAGATCTTGCATTAAATTTAAAACAACTGAAAATTCATAAATTATTTTTTTTACTTTTAGTGTTGTAAATATTTCCATAACTCATAGTGTACCAAGCACTGAAAAAATTAATATTTAAAAAAAATCTTAAATATAAGTTTCTCTAAGCCTATGTATACACATAGAAGCAAAAAGAAACCTACCAAACTTTTATTAGTTTAGTCGGTACAGCCCGTCCTAAAAATAGGTCAATGGTACAAACCACTGTTATTGGTCCTTACTTAGGTGGAAGGGGAGAAAGCATCTTAAGCATAGGACAATGGTACAAACCACTGCTATTAGTCCTTACTTAGGTAGAAGGGGAGAAATCATCTTCAGCATAGTCCAACGTTACATTTTTTGCAAATAGTTATTAGTTTTTGCTACACGGAGTTTTAGTTAACATCTTTGTCGGTTTCCTGGGTTTTTTACAATAACATGTGCATTTTTAAGCTTTAGAAAATCTTCAATATCTTGTTGAACACCTAGTTTTCTGCAAAATGGATTAGTTGGAATAGAAAGTCCCAAATAGGCAACTGTTATGTGTCTTCGAAAATCAAACAAACTCAGACTATCATCACTAATTTGCTGATTGGGCTTCTGTGAAGCAACAAAGGCATTAATAAATAAATGCCAATGTCATTTCCCCCCTTGAACTTATGTAAATTAAGCTGCCGCATGATTATCAAACAGGTCACTTCCGTTTTTATATTTATGATAGGATGTAATGCATTGGCCATCACACATTGTTTCTTCTATTTTCCTCGTAGACGAATCATCAATATCCTCAGTGTCGCTCCGTGCATTGGGATCTGGAGGTAAAATCACTAATTCATTATCTATGTCGTCTAAATCACTGTCATCTGTTGTTCACAAAAATCCAGGGCTTCCTGCGCAGTTAAAAACTTACGTGGCATTTTAAAATTGTAGCATCAAAACAATTTTCAAAAGAAAACAAAATTCAAGCATGCGAAAGCGGGAAAAACTAGGTCTGCATCGATGAATTTCAAAATGCAACTGACTGCATGAGCATCATGACTCAATTCTTTGAGGACAATTGACTACAGTCATCATGTCTGGTCATGATATGCATCCAATTGCCTGTCAGAGAGATTGCTGGAGCATGCATTACTTGCAGAGTTGCAATCTTTGGAATGCAACAGAGAAAAGAAGGACTTTCTCCATTACTAACCGCTAGGGGTGAGGTAGTAATGCATTGTACTATCGTCCTATTTATAGGACGGTCGAAAATGTAGGAAAAATTGATCATCTAGGTCATTTTTGGCGGTGATTTTTAACTAGTATAAAAGTATGGAATATTACCTCGGTAAAATTATATGTATGCTTTTCTTGACGGTCAAAACTTTAAAAACTTGTGCATTGAAATTGTAAGAAAAAATCTGCGAAAATCGTCATTTAAAAAATATAATAAAGAACTAACATTAATTTAAACGTGCAGAAAGGGCATATATATATTTAATTAACTCTCGAATAACAAATCGTCTTTAATTAAAATTAAAATATTCAAAAGAATTTATATAAATGCCACTTTTGTGTGCTGTCCTATTTTTAGGACGATAAGGCAATATGGGTTAAGGAGAAAGGGCGAAAATATTTTTATTCATTATCTCCTTAAATCCCTCAACCGAGTTAACTTGGGTTCTAACCATAAAGTTAACTTAAATCGGTGCGTTAAGTGATTGAAAAATCTTGCATTCTTCCTGCTGCTTACAACACTAATGCAGGAAACGTTATCTTTGGTGAATACAAAATTGTCTTGTATAATAGCATCACAATCGGATAAAAATCATAAGCTTCTAAAACGAAGCTTGCACTTTAAAACAAAATGTGGAAGAAGTTATGCAATTATATACGAACAACTACCATTTTAGGCACTGAGATTTCGCTATTGGAAACTGCATAAGTGCACAATTTCATCTGCAAATTTGACACCAGACATTGTACACCAGACTATTTGATGTCTGAGAAAATTCATTTTTGAAAAAGTTAGAATTTTTTTAAAAACAGCTTTTATCTCAAGGTGGGAATTATGAAGCTGTTAGCTATTTGCAAAACTACGTCCAAACGTCTGTCGACTTAAAATAATGAATTCATTAATTAAATATGATTATTGCTTGAGAGAGAGGTCACTGTATTGAAGTTTGCATCAACACTTTTAAACTGAATGGCAATACCCTCTTTCGATTAAAAGTTCAAGTTTTTCGGAGGAAATTTGCTTGAATGCATATAATATTGTCAATTTGTGTATTAGCTGCTGAATTATGAATTGGGTACGCCGCCGAATATTAAATGAAGGTTTGTTTTCTTCAATGAATTTCAATATAAAGAACAATAATTAATTTTATATAAAAATAATGAACAATAAAAGCAAAAACTACGTCTTTTTTCAAAATTAAATTAAGACTTTTATAATTTTTATTATGTATTAAGTTTATATCTTACAAAATTCGAAAAAGAAATCGTATAAAAATTTGATACCAATTGCTTTTGCGACAGCTGGGAAAACCGATGGGCAAACATTTAGCAATTTCTGTCAAGTAGTTACTGCCACAAACAGAAATGCATAAAAATAATTAGAACACTGATTTTTCTGTTTTTTCGGATTATCTCTACATTAAGTATGGATTTGATGGATTATGTATGGATTTCATTAATTCATAACATTATGTATGGATTTCTTCCCAAAAAAGAAAATAACGCTGGAATGAAGCCAAAAATAAAATGTGCTTTTATATGTCTTAGCCAATCTAAGTCTCATGTTTTTGGATTAAAGAAAAGAAAATATTATAAAATAAAAATTTCCAGTATTTATCTCATTTCTTTGAAAGATAATTTTTAAACATAATGTTAAAGAAAGAAATCTACAAAGTCGATTAGCAACAATTAACATCAAAGCAAATCTTGAAAAAAAATTGTTTTGCTAAAATTAATATTATACAGTTGGACCTAAATGGAATCGTCCTCTTTTGCTCCTATAAATGTTGAATCCAGTAATACCTCTAAAAGTTTATACCGAGCACGAGCTTAAAACTTTGACTAAAAAATTCCACAATTGTAATACAGCACAGTGGAAGGTTTTCTCTGTTTCGAGTTGGACGCTAGCCAAATTCATTTAAAATTTTCGCAGAATTCAAAGCCAGTTAAATGAAAGCTGATATTAAAATGTACTGGGATGTATCATAATCGCAGGTGTCTTAAGGAACCATTTTTTAGAATAATCTGGATGGTATAGGGGAGAGTGCGGTAAATCCGGGTACCCTTGATTCTGACGTTGTTAGTTCTCCTTTCTAGCGGGCAGATACTGAATTACACTCTACTAGTCAAGAAAAAGGAACAGTCGTAGTGGCATGTTGTTTCTGTTGAATTTAATGCGTCTGTGAAGATTTATTTGTTTTAAAGACGTCAACTCTCTAATGTTCGTTTGATTTGAAACCATCCTTAATTAATAATCATTACAGTAATAAAAATATATTTAGTACAGATTATTATACGTTTACTAAGGATTTATACCCTTTCAAACAATAAAGAATTAGTCCAATATTTACGAGGTTCTATTTCGTTTTTAATAACTACTCCAAATGGCGTAAGACCGGGATAGTCAATAATGATGATTCCTCCGATGAAGACGATAAAAACACATCAGACGTTGATTGTTTATATTTTAATGATGTATTTTCTAATTTAAATAAATGAGAAAGGTTAATCCAATGTAGAAACTGTCTTAGCTGAGCCCACGAAAGTTGCAATGGAGCAGAGGAAGAAGACAACTGCTTTACATGTGAATTTTGTAACTAATATTCATAAATTGTCATACAAAATAAAAAAATGTCTGCTACTTTTCCTCTGAAAACTTTTTTTTGTAAATATATCATTGGTAAAAAAAAGTAGTAAAACTATGACTTTTCTTGAAAGATATATTGTACTTCTATAAACAATGAATATTTTAATAAAATTTCTGTGTCGAATAGTTTAGCTGCAGCAGGCCTTCGAGTCTTAGGTGCCTGATTTTTCCCCACTTTCTCCTACATTGTTTTAGTAGGATATAATTAAATTTTCAATCACGACACATTTTATGTATCAAAAAATATGATACAAATATTATGTTCCTTTATAGAATAATTCATTTATTTTAATTTTATATTCTGAATGCTTTTCAAAATCAGTCCTTCTATCCACAAATAGAAAATTTTCATGAAATTCTTAGAAGGCTATTGCGTTACTGTTACCCAAATTCGAGTGAATTGAAATATAATACGGAAGAAACTCAATTGCTTAATATTGCTTTTGTGAACTTTATTTGCTTTATTGCTTTTGCAACATGGTACCTTATTTGAATAAATCAACATCGTGTTTGTAGTTTCATTTTATTTCAATCGATGACATATCACATGTAAAATGTTAGAGACCGAAGAAGTGGTTATGCACTCTTTAAAATTGAAATATTACATTTAAAACCAAGTAATAAATTTCATTATATATAATTTAATTCTTATTTTTCAATTATATTTCTATAATTAAGCGCACAAATAAAAATAAATCATTTGATTTCATATTTTAACAAATATATATGTAATAGTTTCTTTATCTACGCATTCATTGTTAGTTCAACAATTATCCTATCGGGTACTAACAAGAGAATATCATTGAAGCACAGCTTTATAATAATGCCCACTAAATAACAGCTGTATATATTGAAACGACCCCTTAATCTTTTGTCTTGTATATCTCCAGTCATCGTGACTCAATTGCATAAACACTCGCATCCGGAGGGTTCTCAGTACACAGAATCGTTTGGAACTCGAAAATCAGACTGTTACTATAGGAAAATTTGAAGATGAATAGAAAATAATTACATAAACATTCCATTTTGCAAATGTAATTCACGTATATTTAAATAGAATTTCGAGATAAACTAATATTTTTACTTGATTTCAGACTTCAGGGATTTCGAGTTCTAAGCATCCGGAGACTTATTTGACAAAATTTACATTTTTTGCTTGAACATTTACAGCCATAATAAAATTACAATATGAAAAAAATTGGTTGGAAAATATAATAATTTCAAATTTCTCAGACATGTACAAATAATTAACGCATAATTAAGAATTTCAAAGAATACGGGTAGGTTGAATTTGATTCCAAGACACTGAATTATAGTTGGATTTTTTGAAGAGATGTATCAGGAAGCTCAAACAAATTGTTAACACTTATATTTGTTCTAATTCTTTTGTATTAACTTTCCTTTTTTCATTTTTATAATCTTATTTAAAAAATGGTAAGTGAAGATCAACTTCTTGAATTATTTGATGTATGGTTGTATGTAAGATAAGTTACTGAAAAGCAGCTTACTCCGCAAGCAGTTTATTAAGATCATTTGTAAAGGATTGAACTCTGATGTCCATAGATTAAGTAACAATTCGATCATCATATTAATGCTTTGAGTTATAGGCCGGTTAAAAATTAGATATAAACAAAAACTAACCAAGAAATTCCTATCGTGAAAGAAGATTGCTTTATATTCCTAAATGATGCTAAAAATGCATAAAGGAAGCGCTGTATATGCCCATTTGGCTTTTGTTATACCTAAAGCGAACACAAAACAAAGTATAAATTTATCTCCGTCTAACAGCAGATGCTTGAAACAGGCGATATTTGTTTCTTAAATGTTCTTCGCTGAAAGCCCGAGTCATCATTTCTATAACAGAATCATGGATAGATGTTTCATAGAATTAAATACGAAAGTGTGTTTCATTTTTACCCTGTTTTGTTTCATCATTTTTCAGGGACAAGAAAAGTTGCACATTTACTCAATTCTTTTTGATTTTGAAAAGGTTTATTTTTACGATAGGTTAGAACCGTTTATTCTCTAAATAAACTCTTAAGATATTCCTATGTTGTGAACAGAAAGGCATAGTTACAATCGGGACTTTTTCGCTTTGATTATTATCCCAATTCAATTTTTAGCGCTTCTTGTAAAATAAAACGCATTTTTGAACTGTTTTCAAGTAAGAATTGTATAAATGAATCTCAAAAACTGAATTTTGGACCATAATATTTATGACCACTTCCCATCTGTCTGTTCACTATAAATGAATACACTATTTAGTAACGTAGGTATAAAATATGTGTAAGTAAGTGTAGCGTACAAACTAGCTTCTGAGTGTTTATTTTTAAGTATGCACTTTTATTGAATAACAATTTTTATGTAGGCTTTCATGTTTACATAAAAAATAGAAAAGATCTCTTACGGTTTTAAATATAAATTGTAAAAATGACTCCACACACCTACCCAACTGCTTAAAGAATAAATGATTCTGATTCCAGGTGTAAGGATATCCAGGATATGCCAAGTGTAAGGGTATGGTGCAGTGCTCCATCCTAATTTCAATTGCGGTCTGTATCAGGCACTTGCAAAGACATTTTTGTTTAAGTGTGTATTGCAGGATTCACCTGCCATCTGCTGTTGTCGAAAGTCATACGGCAAACAAATACCCGATTACGTTCCACAATAAAGCAGAAATATTCTTGAACTGAACTGCATGTCGTTTGTCAACAGTAATTCGCTTTGCGCATTTATGCCAAAGGAACATGATGCCAAATACAAACGTAATTAATTTGTGTACTCGGATCTTAGGCATTTTGCTGGTCTTGCCTTTTCTAGTCGTTTCCGTGTAGCATTGATCATCAGTGTGATGCCCTAGCGACTTAACAGCTGGGATAATATTTGAAACTCAGGCGAAAATATGCGTGAATTGTTTCACCGCTACATTGCGGTTGCCACAGCAAGATATGCATTCGTTCACATTTTTAAATTATTAACTTTTCTGTAGATTTATAACTGTGTATTACATACCATCTTATCAAGCATAGAAATTACAGAGAAACATAACGAGTGATTCGCATAATGAGCAAAACAAATTGTAAATAAATGACTCGCATAACGAGGAGAAGGGAACTCCCAGATTTTCGCCTGCTACTGTCAGATCCTCGTAGGTTTTATTTTACTTTAATTCGTATCAAATTAGGTGTCTAGTACTTGTGCGTGCACTTTTAACTGTAACATGTTTTGAATGTTAATCGAATGAGATCTTCTGTTTCAATTCTTTTTTCTAGTCATAAACGTTTTGAATGGAACGAATGACTTTGTTTATTTTCATATTTTGATTCCAGTAATATTTAAGGCCATGTTTTTTTAGCTATTTTTCGGTCGTGCATTTACAGTTGTTGAAACGCTACGTCACAAATTATGTGACGTATTTGAGTGACGTAACGAGTTGAGTGACGTATTTGAGTCAATGTCGTAATGTAATTGACTTATTTCGTTTAATGAGGAAACAGAACCGATGCATCAGTCCTTGTTTATCACTCATTCCGCTTTTCACTCCTGAAAATCCTATCCGCATTCCATGGTGGTTGATTTTACATAAAAGATAAGATGAAGATGATTCAGGCTCCTTAACGATCTTATATATAATTTTCTTTGAATAAACGTTGTACAGAAAATTTGTTGAGTATTTTTTCCGGCATGGAACGCATTATCGTATTTTACATTCATTCTATGGGAAAAATTGTTTCGCATAACGAGTAGGCTTCTGGAACGAATTATGCTCCTTATGCGAGGTTTCACTGTGAATTTAAAGTGGTTAGATGTTCTAGAAATTCCTTCTGTATTTCAATTCCAAAATTATTAAACTTCTGTTAAGATGCGGGCGATCTTATAGAATGCATTCTTTCTAGAAATCAGTAGGCACACCCTTTCAGCTGTCCTCATAGACATCTGAAGCGTGGGGAAGTTTCTCTTTTAATCTGCCATAGCCAAGGGCCGCAATTCCGATCTCTCATCAGTGGCGAATCTAGGATTCCGGTCTGGGGGGGGGGGCTGAGGTCTAAACTTTGTATCGTGGTGATGAATGTCAAACTTCAAGGCTAAAGTAAACCAAAACTCTTTAGCTTTACAGACTTTACTCACCTGACAATAAGAATCATAAGGAACAATACAATACTTTCGATAATTTAATAAAAATTACAATGAAATAACTAGCCAAAAAATGTCTTCGCCCGCGTCAATGCTACAAGTACAAGTGGAATGACTACAAAAGTAGCAAAATTTTCGAGCCTTTCAAGCCAGAAAGCAATGTTGAAACGTTTTTATTATTTTTTTAAAGAGAGAAATAAAAAAAACAGTTTTATTGAAGTTAAATTAAATCAGGAATTCTGGCTTGGCTCTGGGGGGGGGCTGTAGCCCGATAGCCCTCCCCCCCTGGATTCGCCACTGCTCACATCGCTTCATCAGAAGTCTCAAGCTTTTGTTCTCTTTATTGTGTTTAGTCACACATTTGTAGTGTATAATATTATTGTTAAATTCAAAGTACAGTAGATCTCCGTTAATCCGGCCCCACTTATCCGGACATCCGGTAAAACCCAAAGGGATTCTTGTTTTCAGAACAGAACTGTAGTTTTATTGTGTATTCTTGTTCAGAATTTAATGTTTCTTTCTTTTTTAAAATTCTTGATTAACAGTAATGTACTGTGTTTTTTTCGTACTGT
The DNA here is from genome assembly GCA_013235015.1 of Araneus ventricosus. NCBI lineage: Eukaryota > Metazoa > Arthropoda > Arachnida > Araneae > Araneidae > Araneus > Araneus ventricosus. The sequence goes on from BGPR01000231.1 coordinate 582,161, forward strand.
ACAATCAATAAACTTTCTTTTAATTATGCAAAAAGATGTCTTGTTTTGGTAATCCTACTTCAGTTCGTAGGTTAAAAACTTACGTAGTATTCACGTATAAAATAGTATGTACAAAAATATCTCTATATAAAAAAAGCTAAGGTACGTGGGGCAAAAAAGGGGTTAATTTTTCTTTTGCCGATGACTTCGATCAGTGTATTTACAAAACAAAACCGGTAGCCTCCGACATGTTAGGCTTAACTTCATGCTCATAGCCTGTTACTCTATTCGTTCTGGTGTAAAATAACTTTCCCCCCAAAAAAATGAGTTTAAGATGAAGAATTCCCAATATTTCCTACAATATAATGAAGCTTTGGATGAAATGTTTCAAAAGAGATCAGTTAGAAATGAAGGAGATGAGCATAGACGAACCAGAGAATGTTCAGGTCAACGTCAAAATAGTTTAAATCATCGAAACGAAAATCGTGTTAATTCACAACTGAGATGACCATCATGGAACTTACTATTGTGAACATTGTATTTTCCGTTCTACGCACTGCGATATAAATGACAGCTGAAATACCAAAAGACCCCGTTTCCCTCCACCCATACATCCCGATGTTCTAGTTGTCAACGCATCCCGTTTATAACCTAATGATGCGGGTTCGATCCTTTGAATTCCAAACTTTTCGTTACCTTTTTCTTTCTCTCATAATTTTAGTATCACCTTAATAGTTTACTTGATTTATTTTTAATCCTTAAAAATTAAAAACTTTCAAAAAAATCTTCAAACAATGCTCTTTCTAAGACTATTCATAAATAAATTATATCCATTTGGTATATGCATTAACTAAAAGGTATAACTTCCATTTTCATAAGGCCATATCTGTTATATTTACGGGTGTTGAGGAATCGTCAACTAAGGGCTAGAATGCACCAATTTCGCCGAAAACGCATGTTGTGCGTATAACGGAGCACAGATGTTCTGAGAGGGAGCAGCTAGTATATAAATAGTTGAGGAATTTAACTATAAGAATTAAAGACATTGTACATAGAAAAATCAGCATATAATCTGAGAGATCGCCGTGTCTTTTGAAGGGTTGAAGTAAATAAAGTGATTGTTTTACAAAATTGTTTACAGTAATTACTGAAATAAGTGAGATTACATAACGTAACAAACATAGTGTATTGTGATTACACGAAAAATTTATTTATTTAAAGAAAAACACTCTTCATTTAAGAAAAGCAAACTCCATTTATAGAGTGCAACAAACAACAAACACACAAAGAACAAAAGCCACAACGAGTAAATAAAAAATGCACTAGAAAATAAAAAGTTGAACACTGAATACACAGATACATAAAAATTTTGCAAACGCATATATAATTAAAAACGAAAACACATAATCAAAACAACCATTAAAACACCCTATGATTCTAAAAGTCGTATTTTTTTTTTAAAAAAATTAAAAGACCATTTCCAAAAGGCAAGGATTAAAAAGTCAAAACACACAAGCACCGAATCCTCTAAAAACACACCAGAAGTTTAAACGTTTAAAGATGAAAATACGCACTTGAGATAAAAATAAATAGCAATACAGCGCCAAAAACAGGATACAAAAATTAAAACCTATAAAAAAATTTAAAAAATGGTCGAATACATAAGAATACGGAAAATCAAAACGCAAAAAAAAAATTTAAAAAGTTGTAAAACACATTAAAAATTATCCAAAGACTAGAGAAATGTCTCATCGCCGTTGTCCATTCCGAATTTTTAATGATCTAACAAAGGGTGACATTCTCTTAGTGACTTTCATTACATTTTTCATGAAGCAAAATCATTAACGATTATGACAGGAAAAAATGCAGTTTTCTTTCGTAGTCAAATATTGCATTTTCCGGGAGATGTAGTCTCGAAAAAGCTCGAACATTGCGCAGCAGCTACAAATATGTTTTGTTTTGATTTTTATTTTTATTTTAAATTTCACATATAGACTCTGGATGACTAACGGATAAATTTTGCAAATGCTTCTAGTCATTTTTCGGTGATACAATCTTCAAATCTCGAGGAGTTAAATATTAATAAAAATTTTAATTTAATCAAAGATATGAAAACTTATTTCAGTATTGGCAAACACAGAAAAGAACTATCCGTAACTGCTAAAACATAGCTTTATTTTTCTACAGATCGTTATCTTCACTTTTTTTCCTTGTGGAAATGCTAGCTTAACATCCTTATTAAAGTATTTCAACATCCTATTTAAATTTTTGCCGACAATCGAATGAAAATCTAGCACACATTCTCGCTTGTTTTGGGTTTGGAAAATTGGATAGTACCTTTGAGGGGATTCTTGTTTACTTTAGCACTTTAATTTCATGTTTTTTTGCATCAACATAAATTATTCAATTCCCATTTCATATTTCTGAATTGTGATTATGAGAAAACAGGTTTGTCAAGAAGAAAAATTAGTTAAATTTCAATTCTTTCTTGCTATACGTTTAGCTTCTATTATTTTGAAAGAAAATTCCAAGTTACCGACATTTTTATGGACAATATTTAAAATTTCCTGAAAAAATTGAAGCCAAACTCAATACATAATAACATTTTATATTATAATTCTAATGAAGTCTAAATCGAGATTTATTTTGTTTTCTATCAATATACATATGAACTTTTAACGATCGAATATACTTAAAACATACCTTAAACAGATGCACTTGAACTTAGAAGAATTCGTACAGCTATTAAATGATTATTGTGAATATTGTAGTTAAAGAAACGAATTTCCTCCGTAAAACAAGAATTATATAAAAACAATACTAGAAACACGTTGTTATTAGTATGTTGAAAACGACTTTTATATTTATACTTTCATTTACAATCAATCCATTAGCATAAATATATGGACTCTTGTAAAAATTCTTTTTTCAAATTCACAACCAGGATAAAAAACATGTAGGGAATCAAAATTTAATTTAAGTAATTAATGAACTCATAATTAGGTTCTAAAATATTAAAATAGTGTACTGTCATCGAAAACACACAAATCTAGAAAATTTCAAAATGTTAGCGCATGAGGAAGTGAGTAAAAACTCGACTACAAAATTCCATCTTTACAAACGTGAATGAAATTAAATAATGGTGTGTAAAAGATGATATTTAAAACGTTAATCTTTCTAAATTCCTTGTTAAGGGGATTCTCAGTCCTTCAAGACAAACGCTCAGCTCCATGAATACCTCCATTTGATTCCTAAAGCTGTCCTTTCCACCTGAACTGAGATTTATGAATATTTCCCCAGAGGAGGCCGCAGTTGGAGTCACATTTCCATCGTAAATGTTGAGTGCATTCGCTGAAATTGAAGCAGCGAAATATAGTATTCAACACTGTATCAAACTGCTGGTGATAAATAAATTATCCAACGTAAAGTCTTTGAAATGTTAGGGAGATAATTTTCCCAGAATCCCCAAAATATTCATGGAAGGAATTTTAATATGAGAAAATTTGTTTCAAATTTTCAAAGGATGTATACTTTATAAACGATCTTATTTACTTTTTGAATGCGTTACAAAGGTCGTTATGTTAAGAGTCAAAATAAATTAACATGTTTGCAGGAGAAGTAGATTTGTTAGACTCCAATGAATAAATTATAATTGCTCTTCCTTCTATATTTATTAATTATTTTAGCTAATTATTCACTCACTGGGATTTCAGTTTTAGCTAAAGTTTATTGTTCGATAAATAGTAGGTGAATCCATCTGGATGAAGATATATTTACTGGATGAATTAATAATCCACCCAGTAATAGTTCTTGGACGTTGAAAGAATTTTTTTATAAATCAAATGAAAATAGCTAAACAAGACCAATTTACAATACAGTATACATTTCTTTCTCTTTTCTTGTGATACCTTTGATATGTTTTGAAATTAGTCATAGAAAGTGTTCATTAGGCTTATGCAGCTGATTTTGACTCATTCTTTGTATCACTTGTATTGGTCATAAGCTGATACATTCCCAGAATTTGGTTTCTTTATTTCTTCTCAAATCATAGAGATTTTTCAAATATATTTCTGTAGTTTCGATGAATTTTTCTTGTAAATTACGATATGCAAGGTATTTATTTTGCTGTTAAAATAGCGGATACTTTGACACGAATAGATGTATAAGTGCCATTTTCTAAAATCTTTGTAAAATTTTAGCTTCATTCGTATGCCTTCTATTTAAGTAATTTTAAACTCCCGGTTTTGTAGCAATGTCTTATTATAGAGAAAAAACAAATGCAAAACAAAATTGATTTGCGGGATGGATTTTTTAACAAAAATATAAATTAACTGAGAATTTAGGGTTAACAGATATTTGAAAAATTATTAAATTCTTGAGATGACCAATAATGAATGGAAAAAGGGGGAGTTCTTTCAATCTATAGTAGTCCGTCTAAAGTTCAGGCCCTAGCCCCTCTAGTATGACATTTTCAGAAGTCGCCGAATGCCGATATCACTGGCCTTCACGCGACATAAGCAATAGACTGCTGCTCACATTTTGAATTATATTTCTTTTTATATCAAGCATGTTTTTGTGTAATGACCATAGGTCAGGGGTTCCCAATGGATTAGTTTTTTTTATTTTCGCGTACCCCCTGCAGTCTTATCCCCCTCCAATCATCCATCTATAGAAAGAAGTTTTTATCAATAATTTTAAGGGCCTAAGTAAGCTTAAGATTCAAATGACTGGAATTTATAACATTTAAGGTACCCTACTGGTTTAAAATCATCGTTTTTGATGAAATTACAAAAAAAAACATTTTATGACTTAATTTTATAGCCTGTTTAATCAGCTTTCGAAAACTGTTTCACTTTTTACTCTACGTGAATTACAAATGGAGTTACAGCTGTTTTATTACCGAATTGTAAGCATTATTTTAAGTTGCATGAAAACTTTAAATGCGCTTTTAGAGAAATGATATTTTTGAGGAAAACTGTCGACCGTAACAGTGATTTCTCAAAACGTTATTCAAGTATTGATATGAAATTTACTGAGATTGTTTTCTGTAATATGCTTGATGTTTCCCTCTAAAAACTAAGGTCAATTTTAAAATCAAGTAATATTTTTAAGTGTTTAAACCTAAACGAAAAGCATTTTTTATGAAAAATTACCAGTTTAGTAACTATGTTCAGCTATATCTCAAAACCATTTTGAAGTATAAGAAAGATTTTAGAGCATAACACAGATAACTGTCATAAAAATGTATTCCTACAAGGATTTATGTATATTTAGAATATGATTTTGTCTATGGCTGTTAGCGTAAGTCAAATATTTCAGTTATTTTTCTTCAAATTTCTCAGTTTTTTAAAAAACATATTATTTTGAAAGCTTAATTTTGCAATATTTTCATAGTTTTAAAACATATGCAGTTGAAAAATAACATTAAAAATATATATAAGTTATTTTTCAAAAAAATGTCTCCGAACACAGTCGGATACCTTAAAGGACCTCTTTCTGATTTTACATTTTATTCCATTTTCATGAAATAGTATTAGTTCAACGTCAAAACAGTTGAAATCAGCATTGTAATGATTTCGCATTAACTTATAAGGATAGCTAAAAATCACACTTCCTTTTGCTTTCCTTTTTTCTTATTTTGAGGTAGGTATTCGCACAACTTTCTCATTTACGTTTTACACGAACTTATGGGAAAAAAAATTCTGTAGAATTTTTTATCCCTTATGTTTTCTTGTGTTCGCCATTACCGACTTTGAGTTCGCGTACCCCTAGCTGGTCCTTCAAGTACCCCCAGGAGTCCGTGTACCGCACGTTAGGAACCTCTGCCATAGGTTTTGTTATTAAAATGCGTTTTTTCATATCAATCTACACTAATCCAGAGCTTTCACTAATTCGGAAATTTTCTGGTCTGATATTAGCCGCATTATTGAGGAATTTCTGTATTTGTTTTTCTTGCTAACTTATACAAGAAAAGATCTGAACAATTTAATTTATAACATTTATGCAACATTTCTTTTCATAATTCTTTTTAAAGATATGCATCTAAAAGTTAATTTTAATTTAATCTTTTTAATCTAAAAATGAAAGAGTTAGATTGAACTGATTCAACATGTTCTGTTTTATACTTTAATACTAAGCGATCGAAATTTTCTGTTTTTTAAACGCGTTATAACAATTTTTTAAATTAAATTTAGTATGGACACATTCTGTCTTACTCTTAAAATATTAATTAGGGAGAGTGTAAAAAAGTCAAAATTTCATTTTGTAGAAATAAGAACTCAACATTTTAAGTCCCCCGATTCAAACTAAAAAAATACTGAAGAACACAAATTAAAGAATTAAACAGTTCTTTAAACGATAACTAACTCACACTGGGAAAGCATGGAAATTAAATGATTCCTCTCCACCAAACAAATAAGGTTTATTGAATTTGAAATCACAGTTTTGATGGAAAAACAATTCGGTTTCTCGTTAATTAAATCGCTATGGTTATATAAAAAAAATCAGAATCCAATTCAACTGAAGAATCGTGGCATTAGAAAACAGCAAATTTTCTGGAAAAAATGCTTTCTATTAACATTGTTTCTTTTGCCTACCAGACTTCACAAATAATCCATTGCTTCGTATTTATAAATTCAAACTATTTTTAGATTGAATCAATATACAATCTCTGTCTAATTAATACGCAAATTAAACTACTAAGTCGGCCAGCAGTACTGTCTTCTCTGTTAGCGAGGAATACACTGGAGCCTAAATAACTGCCAAACCAAAGCGTATGGATAACGGCGGTAATATTTTTTTTATGTGTGCACTTTCTGGTTTAAGTTGTCGACGATGGAGATTGAAGAAAAGATGGATATCAAATATTTGGCGACACTTTAGAAAAAAATCTCAGATAATTTTATGAAATGTTGAAAGACCTTAATGATGATAAAGCACTAAAGAAAACAGCGCTTTTCCAGTGGATCGAGCATTTCAGGGCCATGAAGACTGGAAGGATGAAGCATGATCAGAACGACCGTCGAGCTCATATTTTAATGAAAACATAGAATGTGTGATGTCTCTTGTCCTCTCCGACCGTCTATTCACTTTCCGCATGTTTTCTGAGAAAGCGAATCTAGGAAAATCATCGATACGATACATTTGGGGCTGAGAAAATTGTGTGCAAAATTCATCATTAAGTTCTGCATATTCAGCACTGAGTGTCCACAAGTTTCTTAATTCGATCACTAACCTAAATAATCCTCCCAACACATTACGCTTAGTCCCCTGTAATTTCTTTTTGTTCCAGAAATGGAAAATCAAGCGAGGGGAGATTATTGGGACAATGTGGAAACATTGAGAAATGAAACAACGAGAAAGCTGAAGAGCCTGTCTTCTGAGGACTTCCAAGGTATATTTTGGACAATGGAAACGGAAATGAGAGAAGTGCATTGCCCCAAATGGGGAATATATTAAAAGAATAAAGATTGGTGTACCCTAAATTCAGTAAAATAAAACTTTTATGGCCTCAGTTCTTTAATGAATTACTCAAGTATTGGACTATGTATTTTAATAAGCTTTGCTTTGGACAAAGCATTTTAGGAGAGATGACTAATAAAATTGTGTCAAAAAGTGTTAATGATACTCGAGTCTTGAAAATCCTTTGATAACTCACGTATTCACTACCAGTATTGAGAAACTTCTAAGTCATTTAATCATTACTAAGAGAGACAACAGAGATATCAAGAATATTTGTTTTTCGTAATAGAAGGGAAGGAATGAAAAAGACGCAATGTTACAATCAAAGCACTATTTGTTGAGCAACAAAATTTATAACCAAAAATTTCCAAATGAAAAAAAGATTAATCACTGAAATTTGCTGGATGAGTGAAAATATGAGTTATTTAAAAAAAATATGACTAAAGAAAATACTACGCTGATCCGGTTACATCAAATATGCTAATTTGCGGAAAACTGTAATGCTAGGTCTGGGGAAAATTGCATTTCATCGCTGCAAGTTGTATTTTATGCCCTAAAAACCAGTAAAATTGAAACTTTATAAGTTTATTTTTAATAGTAGTTCAAAAAGCAAGCATTGGTATGATGGGTAAAACATAAAAAATGCACAGATAATTTATGCGTCAGCATTTTGTTCAGACCGATTTTTTCTCTCTTCAAGAATCACAGTTGCTGTCTTTTGAAGTAATGTTTATTTTTATCTTCATATGAGAAGCAAGTTTCAGGATCAATGTTATCCTTTAGCTCTCAGTTTTCAATCACATTTCCATAATTTTTCAGATACAGGATTGTAAAATTCAGGATATATGAGATTTTCCATATTTTTTTCATCATTTTGATGCATTTTTCCCGTGAAAGTATTCAAAATAAGAAAAGCTTTTTCTATTTTTTAGCAAAACGTCCTGCCTATCAAATTAAAAATTCTCTGATTTTTCTAACTGTTGCGAGTGCGCTGCGTTTATTTTGCTGGTAGTTCACGAATTACAAATAATACTCTGGAACCACTAATTTGCGAAATGCGCTAACTGAAGATTGCCTGAGTCTTTGGTGCTGTGTGAATTTAAGAATGATGAAACAGTGTTTGAATATCAAATAGTTCTATATTCCCACAATTATATAAAATATATACAATTCGTAGAATAATCTAATTAGTAATGTGGTTACAACTTATTTGTGAGGAAGAGTTGATAAACTGCATGTTGCCGTGAAGAACAAATGTGTCTCGACAAGGCGCAGACATGCGAAAAGTAAAAAATATATGTGCGGGCCCATGGAAAAATACACAATATGCACTAATATCAAATTAAAATAAAGTAAAATAATAGAATATAGCATGCAAACACAAAATATGTTGATATTAAAAGAAATAAAATAAAGAAATAGGATATGGATCATTTTTAAAATAATGTTGTCGTCATTATAAATTTTCATGCAACATATTTGTTTCCTCTTAAAAAGGTAATTTCTCACAGTGAATGTATAATAATAAATTCCCAGATCAAAAGTAACCACGCTGTAAATAATGAAATGTTATAAAATCAAAATGAAGTATTAATTTTATTTCTTCTTGATGCAGTGAAAAATAAGGGCTCCAATTAATCTGTAACTAATGAGCTGTTTAAAATATTGTTGCTCAAATTCTCATTATTTACATCTGCTTCAAATTTTAAACGGATTAAAGAAGTCTATCAGTGACAAATAATGAATTAATAACGTTTTTAGCATTGCTCTCTAAAATAAAGAGAGAATATTTGTTCTTGAAGATATTTATATTTTTAAAGAATTAATAGAAAAACTTGTGTAAACACTTATTATTTTTTTCTTAATGGATCCAATAAGAAGCTGAAAAGGAAGATAAATTAATAAAAAGCATTATAATCGATAAATTTCTTTTATTAGTTTAGTTTATTTCGCCTTAAAGAATTATATGAATTCTTACCCAGTTAAGCGAAAACGTTTAAAAGAGCACTCAAGATGTTTGAAACAAAGAAGCTGATGCTTTTTCCAGAATTCTGGAACAATAGTTAATAACTCCGTATTGTTCATTGATTAAATTTATACCTGAATTACTTCAGGTAGCTAATGAACCAGATAAATTAAATATATTCTATTCGTATATGTTTAAAAATTATTTCGATTTTATGCAAATTAGTTAAATGGTTCCCAAGCAATAGTACTTTTGTAACACATTAAAGACTACACACAAAACGAGAGAGAGCACTTGTTATGCTTAATAACATCATGCAATAATACACTCATGTCCATAAATTAAGGATAATTCAGAATCACACAGAAATTGAACTCTAAAATAAAAATTTCACCTGTAGAATTATCACACACATCTTGAAGAAGAATATGCAAATTACAGGAAACCACCAGATGGCGCGGATAGTACGTCACAGTGACGAGAGTGTAAGAGAGGGGTATATAAGGAATGGTGGCAAAGAAGTAAAATTGTTCACAAGCGCTTTTAAAGCCTTTCAGTGCAATAACCGCATAGTTATGGCACAAAGGAAGCATTTGGATGATTTTTTACGTGGTAGAATTATCGGACGACTGGAATGTGGACGTACCCAGCTGGAAGTATCCGAGGAACTTGGAATCGCCCAGAGTGTCATCTCCAGGCTTTGGCAACGGTTCCAAGATGATGGTAATGTGAGTAGATGTTACAGCACAGGTCGCCCCCGAGTTACAACGCCGAATGAGGACCGGTATTTGGCAGTTACTGCCAAAAGAAACAGACGGAGCACAGCATCAGACCTGTCTCGTCAGCTCTCTTCAGCTACCGGTACGACAGTTTCAAGGCAGACCGTGTACAGACGCTTAGGGCACATTGGTCTATATGCTCGTAGGCCTGTCAGATGTGTTCCACTTACCGCAACTCACTGTCGCCTACGATTAGCCTGGAGTAGAGAGCATGCATTGTGGACACCGCAACAGTGGTCTTGTGTGATGTTTTCCGACGAATCCAGGTTTAGTTTGCAGTCTGATTCTCGCCGGACTTTCATATGGAGAGCGCCAGGTACCCGTTACCACCAAGAGAACACCATTGAACGACACCGTTACGGTGGTGCAGGATGGCTCGTTTGGGGAGGAATTATTCTTGGTTCCAGAACTGACCTGCATGTTCAGAGTGTAACGATGACAGGCCACATCTATCGGGATGTCATTCTGGAACAACATGTACGTTTGTTTCGGGGCGCCATGGGTGCTGAATTTCTGTTTATGGATGACAACGCCCGTCCTCACCGTGCAAACATTGTAGACGAATGCCTTCAATCGGAGGATATCACCCGTATGGATTGGCCAGCATACTCACCGGACTTGAATCCAATAGAGCATGTGTGGGATATGCTTGGCCGACGAATTGCAGCCCGTCAACCCCCTCCCACCTGTCTACCGGAACTTCGGAGGGCATTGCTTGATGAGTGGTGTAATATTCCCCAAGATCAGATTGATAATTTGATACTCAGCATGCCTAGGCGTTGTAAGGCCTGTATTGCATCGTCCGGGAGACATACTCCGTATTAACCATCATTCTAACCATGTTATACTGTTTTTTGTAAATAGGTTCTTTTTTGAAATTTGCTCCAGTTAGTAAAAATCGCAATTTTTATTAATTATGTCAAACATATAGCATCTGTTTTGCTCTTTACCTTTTGTTTATTAAATAGACTTTACAAATAAGTCAAATTTGTTTTGCTTTTGTCTCTTTCTTTGCCTGAACTTCATTATCCTTAATTTATGGACATGAGTGTAAAAGACTTTATGGACACCCTGTATTTCTATTATTTTGGTACTTTCATTCATAATTTTCTAAGATTTCTCTATGCATTTCCTTTATAACACATTAAAGACTGAATTTCTTTTTGTTTCAGACCCACACCGACCAGCTTACCCAATAAGGCCTACGATGGTCGGCGGGGAAACAAGTTAAATTTATTTTACACGCTATGCCTCGAACAGAGGCAGTGAATTAAAACAAATTGAGTTATAAAACACAGTTGTTCACCCACACAAGTGCGGAGAAAGACTGGTCACAAATGCTCGACCCACCTGGTGTGGGGAGTACTTGATTACAATGGAAATGCTCTCACTTAATATATAAAACCACAAGTAAAAACAAAAACTACCACATACGTAAAATGCTTAAAATCTGTTAGGGCAAAGAAGTAGAGAGGATAATAGCATAAAAGCAAATGAAATAACCAAGAATAATATACAGAAAAAAAATAAGAAGAAAAAAGTGAAAGATAAAAATCTAAGACCAATAAATAAAACACTAAATAACACTTCCATAATAACAGGAGTAGCATAGACATCTGGACACAGCGCTCTGAAGACAGATTTAATACCCTAAAAAAATCTGATCAACAATAAAATCAAACCTTAACACAAGGGAAAAAATAGACAAGAATATTCCATACTATGTCAACCAAGTCAAAAACAATTTTTAAAAATTGTGGTATATGCTAAAAACCATCATCATCCTTTTCACATCAACAGAGGGATCCCTAGATGATAATCAAATCTGGTAGTCAAATCAATTAAAATTTCAGATAAAAGTGCATTTCAGATAACTCTGCAAATGCATTATTACGGGGGTTCCTGAGATAAAATCATTAAAGACTAGATGCAAATAGAGTTAGAACATGATCCGTTCACACATTTTTAAGAATAAAACTAGTACTGAATAGTTAGTTGGGGAATAGCAATTAGGACTATCGTTATATTTGATAACTGATGCATAAAACTATATGCATATAAGTATTCCAATGCAACTTCCTTCACCAACTAGAATCAGTCCTTCACACTTTGGGTGGATAAAAGAAGCGAGGGAATAAAACGTTCTATATGGTGAATACCTCCGACTGTCGACGGGAGGTCCTTTTATTGATGTACCAATCCACACGCAGAGAAAAACATCTGCCGGTATAGCATTTTCGCCTCCTCTAAGCAGAAGGTCAAATAATTTAACAGAACGATACTGATTGTCCATTGTAGTGTTAACTAATATTCGGTGTGTTCATAAAATCTAACTGCTTGTATTCAAACTACGTGAAAATCATCATCATGCTGATTTTTATATTTGATTACTGATGGATAAGAATTTTTATCATAAGTCAAAGTGAACAGATGAAATTTGAATTTGTCATGAAGAAAGAAGTGCAAACATAAGTATCAGTTTTAGGTGTTTCTGCTCAAACTGTAAATACACTTTTCGGACACTGCGATTATAATTAAAAATAATATTTTGTTTAAGAAATAATCAAATGTTATTAGCACAAGGAAGTAGTATTCATTAGACATTTCTTTGCTTTAATAGATTTTTGGTTTAGAAACTTTGGGCAGTGGGGATGTCAAAGATATATCTGAAACGTGATTTGAAACAAAGTGAAAAATCCACTTCTTTACACGAATAAAAATAAACAATATCAGAGGTGCTTGTAGCCTCGGAAATCCCACTTTTTTATATGAATTAAACACCACGACATAAGTGGTTTATTTCTGAAACTAAGAGTTGTCTAGAAAATCCTAAAATCCCTACACGAGTTAAAATAAATGAAAGCAGAGTGATTTGTTTCTGAAACTTATATAAGGATTGTGCTTTTCAGAGATCATTTCGAAACCAGGACTCCGCCAGAAATTTTGTTTGAACTCTAACATTTTGATGTACAACATACATACATATATAACCCACGCCGACTGACTCACCCAAAGGGTTTAGAGTCAGCAATACCACATAGAAAATTCTTTTATTTATCTGTTCAGGTCTTTTCCGTCTTGAGTTATTGTGTGCATACGTAATCATAATGCTAAAAATCGGTTTCCTTATTGAGGGAGGTCTAAAACGTGAGAGAGGTTCCTTAAAATCTTGAGACCGGATCCTTTACCGATTAAAATACTTTCTCTTTGATACGAGCGACTAGAAAGTACGCTACTCTATAAATGAAGGAAAACATTATTTATTTCCATAAATCAGTAACAATACTCTCGAAATTCCTACGGAAACCAAAACAGACTACATTATTATCTCAACAAGCGAAATTCATTTCCGTCATGTCTCTCATACATCAAAGCACGTTAGTTATGGTGCCTGTGGCCTCAATGTATTGCGTTTCCCTTCGACTATTGTGTATTTTAGAAAAACAGGCTAGAAATCTATTTATAAGCATTTTAAATCAACAATATGCATCTATTCATTCTCAAGTTCTCTTCGCTCACAACATTCTAAATACAGTTTCCTCTACAAAATGGTCACTTACGTTCAAACCCCCATAATAAGACTGCTTCACAATGTCATATGTACTCCCTCCTGTGGTTATTAAAATTTTTACAAAATACATCTCACTCGCAATAATTGTGTTCAATAAGGTTGTTTCTCTTGTTTATTTTATATCCAATCTTGGTGTTTCTGATGTGTTTTTTTATACTTTGGTTTAAGCAGCAATTGAGACTCAGCAGAAGTGCCTAGCACTGGTACTCATGTCCACAAACCAATCTTAGTAGTAGTAGTATTCTAGATTTGTATGAATGCTATACTACTGCAATAATCTGTTTTGTAGAGGGAGCTCATCAAATATATGAGAAAATGATAATTCCAAAACTTGCGTGATGTGATAAGAATTCGTTCAAGAATCACTTTTACACTCAGATAATTGGTAAAACAGGTGATAACTTTCTCCATGTATTTCTAGTCATGCATTTATTCATTAACTATAAATATATCCTTAAAACATGGAGTGGTTAACAGAATGGAATTTTCCAATGGTTGATTAGAGATACGTAATAAGATCTACGCATGGGGAGTGACAGCATAAGCTTAGCAGTGTAACTGTGTTTCTAGTCCTTGCTCAGAAAAAAGTATTTGCCAATGCAGTATTTTGTCGATTAGTAAAGAAACGGTGGAGTAATACTTCGTCATAATCTAAAGGCTAAAGTGTAAATTTCTTAGATACTTAGTTTGAATTGATTCCTCAAATATGGAAAAGCATCGGGATTGTTCTACCCTTTGAATTGATAAGTATTCCGCAACGAATCAAAAGATGACGCGATAAAACCCGCTAGTGAGTCACACGTCGATATGACACAAAAGGCACAGTTCGGTGTCTTTTGTACTTCAGAATCTAATGAAGAAAACCAAGAGTGTATTCTGGACATCGTCATTTCCAAACCCAAAATGTTGCGTATATAAGACAATAATCTGACTTTTATTCATCTGCGTTATATCCTTTCTGGATTATCGAATTCATATACACGATAACATACAGATAGACGATTATGCATGAGACGGACTGGGTCCAAAACTATATATAAATAAAGAGAGAGAGAGAGAGAGAGGGTATGAATCGTAAAATGAAAGAGTATAAAATGTGAAATGAAAAGCGCAATAAAAGCACAATAACGTTTCTTCAGGGGATGAAGTTATTGTGAATTGCTAAATATAAAAAGTTTGACATTTTCTTGCAATCAGTTACGCCGTAAGACCTAAAACACTGATTTTCATCCTTAATGCCAAACCAAACATAAAAACACAGAGAGGAGTTTTGAATAATTAAAACAGAAGTACGATGTGATAACATTAGAGAAAAGTAAGAATAAATATTTTACGTACCAGAAGGAGGGATGTTAACGTGGCAGTGTTTGCGGAGGGTCACGGTACAGACTGGCGTTTTGCTATTGCTTCTGCATGTGCTAAAAAATTGTGATGTAGTGTAGTTTTTAATACTGATCATTGTATTTTGGAAAATATCGTTTAGTCCATATGGAGCAATAATTTTAAGTTTTAACATGTAGAAATATTCTCTTTCTAATCTGGTTATTTTATCTGGGATAATGTCAAGGATATAAAGTGAGATTTTACTAATATCGTGTTTATGGAAATGGTTAAATTCTTTGTTAAATTTTTCCGTGTTTTTATACAGTTTAATATCAGAGCGGTGTGCATTAATCCTTAAGTTAAGTGAATTGCTGGTCTGTCCTACGTAACCCATTTCGCAAAAACCACATTTTAGATAGTAAATTACATTAAAACTCTTGCATCCATATTTAATAGTGTTATCAGACGAGATGAGACTTTTGTCAAAGAGGGGGCAAGTTTTATATCTAGAATCATTGCACTATTTAACTTTACAACCAAAAGAATTACTTTCATAAACATAGCTGAACTTATTAGAAGAAAATGGGATAACGGGGTTGCATGATATCGATCCTAGGTGGCCTCCCGAAGTAATCGAGTATATATATATATATATATATATATACACAAATCTGTCGATAAAACCATATGCTAAATTTCACTCATCTAGCTCTTTGAGTTCTCAGTTATCTTTTTAAGTTTTATATCATTAATCCTGATGCGACATTTTTTTCCTGGCACCTTTAACACCGGGACTTTTTAGGAGGATACGACATAAATTGGACTCTCCCAATCTGGGTGGTAATTTACTTCATCACACCCGTTGCTATAACCTTTCTTTAAAGCACACGAAAATGGACTGTGATAGGCAAGGTAATTGGATCCTCTACCGCGGTTATCTCCGAAGCGATCTCAGAACCTCCCCTCCAAAGAAGCCAACCGACTCAGATTGGCTTTCGTCGATGTTAAGGCAAAAATTCTATACCGCCCCGGTCCGCCTCTCTGGATGTGAGAGAGTTAAATTACACAGATAGAAAAACTGACGGAGTTCACATAGAAGGATTTCGCCCCAAATTTGACTGCAATCTGTAATTTCCTTGAACCCTATGACAAATTCATCGGTTCAGCTCTTTTCGTTTTGGATTTACTGTGTATACAGACACTGATATTTTTAAAAATTCATATTTCGTCTAATGGATGTATAAAAACTAGGAGATACATTAAAATACTGCGATCGAATTTTTTCCAAATAGAATACATGCTCTCTGATAAGACCGATGAATAAACAAAAATCAGTCACCACTATAATAATAAGTTGAAACATGATTTATTTCCACAAATAGGGAGAGGTCGTTCGTGGTCAACATATACAACATGAATCCGAAAATGTCTATTCCAGAACTTACACGTTGTGAAAGAACTCCCCGTTTGCAAGAAACGCTTTGACACTCAGATTGCTGGTACAAGAGGTGACGCAATCGTTATGGATTTCTATTCATTCATGTATTCGTAAGCTTCGAATCTATCCTTAAGACATAGGGTGAACAAGAGAATGAAAATATCTAATAGGTGATTAGAGACCCCTCAGATGATCTACGCATGGGGAGTGTCTCTATATGCTCAGCAGTGAAATGTTGTTCTAGTACGTCGTTAGTATCTGCCAGTGCAACATTTCAGTAAAGAAGTGGTATAGTAATTTTTAGACGTAATCTAAAGGGTAAATGTGGAAATTTCCTTGACATTTACAATGAAATGATTCTTAAAATATGGAAAAGCATACGGAGTGTTCTTCGTTCGAATTTAAGCAATAACGATACACTATGCAGCTTTCTGTTCTCCTTAACACGAAAGTGATGACAAAGCAGGCATGGAGCGAATATTGACAGAATATACCGCCTTTATTGTTTCATAATAATAATATATGAAATAAAGTAGGCATTCTGAATGCCTTCCTATCCAAATCCAAAATCTTAGACGCATTTACATGTTTGGACGTAGGACCACAATCCAAATTTCGTTCATGTAAGCCCTAAGGTCTCTGGCCTATCGCATTATTTTGCACAAGAATATACTAACCGACAGACATTGAAACCTCAGACGGCTTGAACTATATCAACAAATCTGACGATAAAACCCAATGCTAAATTTCATTCATCCAGATCTTTAACACTTCCCTTATTTTTTAAGTTATTAAGTTACTCGGAAAGAAATGTAGTTCGGTCCACGTGAAAAGAATGATAAAAAAATGAATCTTTCTGAATTTCTATACTTTGCAAAGGCAAATTTGAGTAACTCCTGTTTGTGCTACTTGGTTGAATTTTGTGAGAAGGTGCGGTGAAATGTTTATTGTTTGAAAGGAAAATTGATTCATTATTGTTTCGCGTCATGGAATGATACGTAAAATTTGATGAAGTAATTAATATTTTAATCAAGATAAATTTCAAGCGAATGATATTGTTGTTAAAAGTAATCTTTTTTTTATTATTGATGAATTATTTTGGTGTGATGAATAATTTTCTGCATTAAATGACATGTGGTAACAAAATGATTTTTATGTGTGTGTGACTGTGCAATGTGCACAAATACATCATTGCCATGAAATAGTGATTTTTATTAATTGTTTATTTTTAGTCAAGATGTTTGCGATATTGCGTTTTATCCAGCAAATGGCTGAAATTATGCTGTTTAAATTATGTTACATAAATTTCTTTTATAATTCTCACAATACCATAAAATAAAGATAGCTAATCCAAAGTAAATGCCTGAATGATGTGTCTCTTAAAAATATCTGATTGAAGTATATCTTGCAAATGTCTGTTTGATGTATCTCTTAAAATTGAATGATGTTTCTCATGCTGACAGAGCTTCCTTAAGGCATGGCCTGGATGAACTCTGGGTTTATTGCAATAATCGAAAACAACGCGCAAAGATTATTATTATCATTTACTTGAGTCTTAAGTCCATCATTTTTAAGATCTAAAAATCAAAATAAAAAAAAATAAATACTAAAGTTTCAACACGACATGGCATAGACTGAATGCATCCAAAATTTAATACACATATGAAATTCTTATTATAAAACCATAACACAAATTTAATTTATCTAGCTGTTTAAGTCTTTTTATTGGGATTTTAAATTTTTACTTACACGGACAAACAGACGATAGGATTTGACATAGAAGGATTTCTTCCGAAATATGATTAAAATCTTAAAGTTTGTGGTTTACCACGAGGCAAATCCCTTTATTCATCCGTTCACCTCATTTCGATTTCGAATTATAGTGTATGCAAGCACTCATATTTCTGAAAGTCGATTTTCAGTTTCTTCGAGGTATAAAATGTGGATTCATTAAACTCTTGAGATTGAATTTTCAATCTATTACAAAACTCTTTCTCTGATACAAGCTACGATAAACTTGAAATCTGTCATCTTTATTATATATAATATTATATATAATGTATAATATTATATATAATCTATAATATTATATATAATCTATAATATTATATATAATCTATATCTTTATTATATATAATCTATAATAATGAAGTAAAGAATCATTTATTCCTAGAAATCTGGAGTGGTATTTTTTCTATATATAAAAGTTATGGATTCCTCAAGTACGCACTATTGAAGCGAAAGTGCATCAAAAGGATGAAAGTATGTCAATTCTTGAACTTACTCTTTGAGATCAGTCGGTTTCGTTGAAAGAATCCCTTTGACTTTCAGATAGTTGGTGAAACAGGTCACAACCTTCTCCATGTATTATTATCCATGCATTAATTCATCAAAATGAATCTACCCATAAAATACGAGATGGATGGGAGAATTAAACTAATTAAAGGGCGGTTTGTGATAAATCAAATGACGTACGCAAGGTAAATGATGGTATATGTTTAGCAGGGCAACTGCTGTCCCGCTCCTTGCGCAGAGAAAGGCTTCTGCAATGCGTGCAACTGCTGCCCCATCCCTTGCGCAGAGAAAAGCATCTGCAATGACAGCATGTTTTCCTACGTTAATGAATTTGTCCCCTTTAATTCACACTATTGTTACGAAACTGTAGAGCTTTTTCCATGAAATGCTAATTTTATGTCAAGAAAGAGAGTATTACATGTGTTTTCTGCAAGCCAAGCCAATAAACAACCACACTAGCGAAAAATTTAGCTACTTTGGCCACAAATCGAAGCTTCTAGAAAAGTCAAGACTCATGGTCCTATCTCTACTAGGAAAGGAAATTATAGAACCGTCTATAATTTGGATAGGATGTGACTTCTATGCGAAGTCACATCCTATCGGAAAAGGTATGAAAAGCAAGCTATTCGAACGAGATAGTTAATTGTCTTTGGAGCTTTGACCGCAGTGCATGCTGGTGAGCTGATAGACATGGAGAGCTTTGAATGTGCTGTTACTGATATTTATCAGTAATCTGCTGTGTGCTTGTGTTCATAATTTAAAAAAGTGCTGATTTCTTTTGTTGCTTGTGGTACGTTTTGTTTCATGAAATTCGTGGAATAAAGAGTCACTATTATTTTTAATTACACTGTTTCCTGGACTACATTCATGTACACCCAAACTGTCAATTTTCCTTTCCTAAGCATTACCATCCCAACTGCAAACCGGAGATGTTCGTCTCTGTCATCAGGAGTGTCTCATACGGACGGCTACAATGATACACTATCCCTTGTTCTGTTTATATCTCATTGTAAGAGTCTATACTCCTCAACGTATCGCAAAGGAAGCGCAAAATCCAGCAAGTGCGTCACGAGGGGGGTGCCGAAGTAGGCACTTAGTGAATATTCACTCAATATGGCGCCTGTTCTGTCTCATATTATAATAAAAAAGAAAACTTAGAGTGCACTCTAAACGCCTTCCATTTTAAATAAGAAATTTAGTACATACTTACCTCTTTGATCACAAGATCACAATTCAAGTTTTATTTATACAAGCGTTTGATTTTTGTATTATATTATTTGTATTATATTGGAATTATATATACATTACACATACCCGTCCATATGCAGACCGACAGATGATCAAGCCTGAGACGGATTACGTCAAAAAGTTAATACAAACGAACAGGTTTGATAATAAATCCATTTGCTTCATTTCATTCATATAGCTGTGTGAATTTTTGTTTTCACTTTTTATCTTTTTAAGTTACACGAATAGACAAAAGACGAACTTTCAGTAGTAGGATTTCCCCCCAAAATGTTATTAGAATCTAAAAATTTGGAATACCAAAAAACAAATCATTTCTATTCTTTTTCTCAGTTCTCTTAGTTTTCGAATTCTTGTGCAGATAGACACCCATATTTCAAGAATCGGTTTGTGGACCCATGTAAATGTAAAACTTGCAGATTCCTAATTATCTTAAACTCGAACTTTTTACAGATTGCAGTAGTTTCGCTCTGATACGAGCTATGGGAAAGTAAGAATCCATTGCCGCTGTATTAATGAACTGAAACATGATTTATTTCCAAAAATACTGGGAATACGTTAAGTAGGCTGTCAGAGATTTTTGACGATATCACGTGAGCTTTCTTTTGAGGAGAGAGCTTGAAATGAATGATGAAAGTGCCAGTTTCTAAGCTTGCACCTTAAGCTAAAATTTCTTCGGTGCAGCAATACATTTGCTGTCAACATTTATATTTGCTGTTAGAAGAAACTTCAACCGACTCTATGGTTTTTTCATACAATTTATTTTGGAACTATGAATCTATCCTTCAGGCAAGTTGTGGGCAAATTGGAAGGGGAAAATGGAACTAACTAAAGGCTTAAGCATCCGGTAATGGTACTCCATCCTGCCCGGCATGTGCCTTCGGCAGATTATACAGGGTGTCCACTTATATCCTTCTACACCACATTAACTTGAGAACGGCGAAAACTATTGCCACATACTTGGTGTCTAGGTATAGTACTGTGTTCATGCGCTACACGGCGAGATCGGTTACAGCGACACTTGACGGCAAATAACGGAGTTAGCGTTCATATCTCGAAAACGGTTCAAGATACGGAAAAAAGTGAAATACAAAATTGTAGAGCGTCTTCGATTTCGTACAGAAAGACACCTTGGGCATATTAATACTAAGAACAGAACGCTTAAAAAGCACATTTGATTGTTCAAGATTTCCGAAGTTATGAAGTCAGAAAACAGGTTAGAGATCGAAAACAGTTAGTTATCACAAGATAAGTTTATTTTCGGTATTCAAAGTACTCTCCGTCATCTGCAATGCAGATATGAGCCCTTGCTTGAATTTCATTTGCACAAATTTTCGCATATAGTTGTTGCGCTTGCACAAGCAACTGTAATACGTCAACGGAAGTCCTGCAATCTTGGTGAAAAGGTCGCATACATCTGCTATTTGAGTTATTCCCACAGGAAAAAGGATAATAGGGTCATTTTTTGTAAAAAAAATAATAATTTTCCTTTTGTCCATGTCTGCGACGTCACAATTTCGGAAAATTCAGATAAAAAAGGTACATTTAAAGCGTTATGTTTTTCGTATTAATGTGTACAAGCGGTATCTTCTTACTAAATCGAAGACGCTCTGCAATTTTCTAAATGACTTTTTCCCGTATCTTGTACCGTTTTCACCTTGTACCGATATCACCTAGTAGAGCATGGTCCCATTACTATACCTAGAAACCAAGTTTGTGGCAATAGCTGTCGCCGTTCTCCAGTTAATGTTGGGAAGAAGGATATAAATGGACACCATTTATGTTTAATACCTACTGGCAGTTTTCCAGAATTCTTAGGCAGGGTGGATTTCCTAATTTGGAACCGCCCGTATTTGAAGAAATTGATACTAACATGTTAAGAAACTCGGTTTTTATAGTAAGGAAATGCATGAAATTTTCATTTAATTAAGTTTGTATCAGAATATATGAATATCAATTCACTAAGCCAGATAAAATAAGCTCATTCATTTGGAATTTTAGAATGTTCTGATTTTTCATTAGAATGATTAAGTTATTATACCGGCTCAAGCCGAAACCACATGGTAAACATATAAGCTGCCAGAAGCAACAAACCCAGAAACAGGGGTAAAAATGACACCATATATCGCCAAAAGGACAAAAACCGAGGACCGGACACCGACTCCTTCACTCCAAGGACTTCCGGAGTTGCAAAAAAGCCATTAACCCGAATCTCCAATATATCAAACGTGTATTTTTAAGTGGGAAATAGAATTGGTATAGAGCAATCCAAAATCACATATGAACTGTAGAAAAAAACAATCCTTATTAGGATGTCACTAATGAATTAGAAAATGTCTCTCTGCTATAAATGTTTATACAAGTAAGTTTTCTTTGCACAGTTTTGAGTGAAGCGGAGTTTTGGACATGGCTGGAGATTTTTGTTGTGATTTAAAATAGCGATATCTTGTCCTTTCGGCCCATGTGTGTTCCCGATTTTTAAAATTCGAACTAAAAATTTTTTTATTTAATATTTTGTGGTTTTCTGAGTGATTTTTCATACTCATTTCTCCATTTCATTTTTTCTAATAATCGTATCAAGAAAATAGATACACCATAAAAAAGAGTAAACAATTTCGGTTATAATGAAGCTTATTTTAGACTTCTAAAAGTTTGTTTGAAACGAAAAAGTTTCCATACAATATTTTCTCTAATTTCCATAAATTTTTAAAAATATTTTTGGTATCATTTACAATTTCATCGTTGCAACGCAATTCAAACGGTTTTCATTGTTTAAACACATATTTAATTGCGTGTATCTCTTTCATTGTTGAAAGCTGAGTTAATATCCTAATAGATTTTGCTTTCATATTTTATTTCACCAAAATTTTGTGGAATCTGTAAACGAAGCTCACTGAGATATTACGTATATTAATCTATGCTTATAAAATGCAATGTTTGTGTGTGTGTCCGTGCGATGTTAGACAAACAATATTGCTCTCACAGCCTTGAAATTTAGCACACAGGTAGTCTTAATGGTGACTCAATGCACCTCGAATCCCGAATTTTAAAATTCCATTTAGAAAAGTTTTTATTTAATGTTTTGTGTGGTTTAGGATGATTTTTCGCACGTTTTTCGCCGATCCATGAGAAATAATGATCATAGAAAAACAATCGATGCAGCATTAGAAACAGCAAACAATTATCGTTTCAATGACGCTTGTTTTGAACGTCGAGCGCAATTAACCGAATTGAAAAAACATTCATCTGGACGGAGATACAGCAAGAACTATTTGTTGGGCAAAAACTACAAGATTGTCATCAAAAGCAAAAAACACTAATGAGTCTTATTACAATGTCAAAGAGTTTTGGAGAAGTTAAGTGTCATTTATATGCGATAGAGTAGCAGAAGTGAGGACTTCCTCATACTGACTTTCTCATACACTCATTACACGTTCACAGGGTAGATGTAATTACTAGTGCAGAAATCCCTAATCCACACGAAAACCCAGATCTTTCTTGCATTGTAACAAAGCAGATGGTGCATGACCCATGCGGAAGCATAAATCGACGTTCTTCATGTATGAAGGATGGAATTTGCACAAAACGATACCCACGCCATTTTTTGAAACAAACACAAACAGGACAGGACGGTTATGCATATTATCGTCGCAGGGGGATTTACTGCAAACATCATTTTTCGAGGATTAGAGTGTCTGTTGACAATACCGCACTGCCCTTTGTTAACAAAAAGTTTCAATGCGCATATCAACATAGAGTAGCAATTCTGTGTAGTCTATCAAGTATGCCTGTAAGTATATCAACAAAGGATCCGACGCGGCTGTTGTTGAACTCACTAGTGGAGAAAATTACCTAAATGAAACCCACCTGTATCAAATGGAAAGATACATCAGAAGCAGCGAAATGGTATGCAGAATACTCTTCCCGATTCACGAGCGACACCCCCACCGTGATTCATCTAAGCGTCCGCCTTGAAAATGGTCAGAGAGTCGAAAATGCTGCTTAACGAGCTCAAGCACCTGAAGGAAAAAAGTCACATCTTTCTTCAGATTTACACCCAAGATGAATTTGCACGCACCCTATTTCGCAATGAAGTACCCAAGTACTACACTTCGCTCCGTTGGTTTGACAAGGTTCTAACTGACATTTTCACAGAAAAATTAAATTATGAGTTTATACTATTATTCTAAGTTAGATCTATACAATGAACTGATTCTACTTAAATTTTAGTGGTAAATAAACGAACTATTAGTGTACCATGGTTCTATCACTGCAGATGATATTTATACTTCTCAGTTTAACAAAGTTCTATCTGCGTTTTCTCCGTGAGAAGGTTCTATCACTGCAGATGATATTTATAATTTTCAGTTTGAGAAGGTTTTATCTGCTTTTATTTTGACCACTAATCAGCTGTATCATTATTCTAGCAGGCTATGATTGTTTTTTTATCACTAACGAGGATTTGCATTCGTTATAAAAGTTTTGTGCAGTGTTTTACAATAGAATAAAGTTAAATTCATTGACATAGCAACATGGAAAATAAGTTGCGCGATCTAGAAAGTTTGCCTGATTTATTCAGCGACACAGGCAATGGAATTGATTTCGTCCATTCGACATCAAGTGAGAGCAGCGATGACAGTTTCATTCAGACTTTGGGGTAAGTCTCTTTATTGTAATATTTAATTATTTTGTAATACGGTATTTTTAAAGAGAATAATACTTACTCATATTATATTGCATAAACTATAATATAAAGCTACACTGTTGGCATACTATTTCTAACCAAACTCTTTATTACCAGTTAAAGTTTTTTTTTGGTAACTGGAGGAAGAAGAAAAGGTGTTAACGCTTAAAGAAGTGCCATCACCAAAACCAAATGAGCCGAATCAAACTAATATATATTATTATGAAACTTCAGCCTGAATAGAAGACAAAGAACGAATTGATGTACCAAACACAGAGATTAATGAGTAACTTTAGTTTTGTGATAGCTATATTTGTTAACAGCTTTGTATTGTTTAAATGTTTGATGTGCCGCCTGGAATAGACTAGACCTACGACTTTCAGGAGAAAAATGAATAAAAGTTAGAAAGAAATTACTCCGACCACTATATTTTTAATTTATAATTTAAGTTTATTTTTATTTGTTAAAAATTTGACCATAATATGGTGTTAGTTTTTATTAGTCTTGTCATCTCAAAAGAATATTTTTTGACTTAAGAATAAAAACCTCTTTGGAGTAAATAATACATGCCTTACCGTAATAAGTTTGTTTGAAACTCGATATTAATGATTTTTTATTATCTTTAGAACACAAGAACGTGACCAAAACCCAAAGAAAGCTAGGAAAATTGTGGCTAATCCTATGAAATGGAAGTGTAATGCAATGAAAATAGCTCATCAAACAGGCAAATCTTACATAAACAAAAGGGGAAAAATGTGCCAGAAAGAAGAATAAAAACATTGAAAAACTGTAATTTGTGATGTAAATTTAAGTGTGGGGAATAACCTTCACACACAGAGCGCTCAGATATTCACAATTCATATTATTCCTTAGGCACAGCTACAGAAAAAGGCATTTTCTTATTAATCCAACGTGTCGATTGTTAACGGCAAAACGAAACAAGGAGTGGAGGCGGAAGAAGATGATTGGATGGAAGATGAAGACGAACCAGATAATGAGAAGAATAAAAGAAAAATTAAGTCTTCAAGAAGGAAGTTTTCCTTTAAATACTTTTTTTGTGAAGGGAGAGAAAATACAGGTATGTAAGTTTTTCTACTTAGTAACATACGCAAAAGCCAGTAGACACTGCACATTACACTAAAAATATAGAAACCAACACACCAACCCAGGACCAAAGAGGAAAGAACGAAGAAATGGTAGAAGAGTACCCAAAGGAGACCAAGTTTTAGTAAGAGAACGTATAAGATCCTTCCCCGTAGTAGAGTCCCATTACTGCAGTGCTGATACAAAAAGAGAATATCTGGGTTCTCACCTCAATATTGGGAAAATGTATGAATTGTACCTCCAACAGTGTTGCACTGAAAAAATAACTGCAGTTAGAAAATCAATGTACTTCAGAATTTTTGTCACTGAGTTTAACCTTGGATTTCACTACCCAAAAGCGACAGATGTGACCTTTGCGAGAAATTCAAAGTGGTGAAACAAACTCATGACGGATGACATTAAATATGAGTATCAAACGTCAAAAATGAACTTGCGAGAAGTTAGGAATGAGGAGAAGAAAAGCAAAAATTTGCCCGTATTGCTATTTGACTTACAAAATGTAATACCGACTCCCACATGCTAATATTACTTCTTTATTTTACCTGTGAAAACTAAACGTCTACAACTTGACTCCGTACTACACGCCTTCTAAACAAGTATATTGTGCCTTGTGGAGTAAATATTTATCTGACCGCGCTGGTAATGATATTGCTAGTGCTTTTCACAAAATACTAACCGTACTAACTGATTTGATAACATGGTCGGATTCGTGTATTCCCCCAACCGAAATTCAATCATTTCAAACTCAGTTCTACATTTTCTCAAGGATAGACCTCAGATAAAATCAGTAACTATGAAGTACTCTTTATGAGGACACTCATGCGTCCAAGATTGACAGCGTTTAAAGCAACATTGAAAAAGCCTTGAACAAAACTGACTTCTATTCTCCAATTGGATTGATTAGAACTTTAAAACAAGTCAATCCAAGACACCCATATCGTGTCATACAAATGCGACCTGATGACTTTAAAGATTTTCAAGGAACAGCACAGCTTTTAAATTATAAGATTGTGCCATTCACTCGTGGCAGTTTTAAAATGTATCAGAACACTGCACACGGCGAATTTCAAAACACCGCACGACAAATTTGAACCTGAAAATTCTGCAAATATCAAGTTTGTTGAGACATCTATGATGGACTCGAAAAAACATATTAAACAGGAAAAGACGTCAGAAAACTGCAGTTTGAATGTGTTGCAAGTAAAACCAAAGGTTTAAAAGGCTGCAAAAGAAGTAAGTGATCAAAACAAGAAAGATATAAAAAAACAACATTTACTTTCGTGTCTATACAGGATGGGAATAATATAATGCTATATTGCATTTTTTATATACCTACTAATGATTCCTTTCCATTTATCGTGATACGAAATGTTATTTTATTTTTTCCCATTACATTTTGAATCGAGTTAGAGCTTCGTACCACACCATTGTAATTTATATAATAAAAGTGTTACTTTGAAAAAGTTCGATGTATAGTTAGAACCATGTCTCTTTCGCGAAAGCTATTTCTGTTTTGAACAAGGTTCTAACTGCATTTTGCTATGTTTGAAAACAAAGGAATGAAAAATAATTTTTTTTTCAAGTAAACTGTGGAACCTCTAAATAAAAGCCCTTTAATGTAATTATTAAAATAATAATTAAATTATGTCATAAATAAAAAAGTTGTAAACTTTAAACTCGTTTTTCTCAAAACTGACTCGGATGCAGTTAGAACATTATCAAACCAAGGCACCAACTCGGAACAATGGAAACAAGACATGGCAACTTCAAAAACAAGTGTAGGTTGTAACATGTCACGGGCAACGCCGTGCGGGTGCTGCTAATTATTATATATAATACTTACGTATAACTTATATGTAATACGTACAGGGTTACAAATGCTAGTCTTGTTTTCAATAATAATTTTTCCTGCGTTTTGTAATTCAGAAAGAATAAAATATATTTTTGTTAAATTATACTAACTAATATATTGTATGTTATATATGTATGTATATTAAGTAGGTTAGTATAATGCCGAAAGTAAGAAGAAATGATTTAATAATTGTTTCTTTTCATAATTAATAAATACATTAATTTTAGCCACAGGAACTCAGTGCACAGATATTGCAATCGCCACAAATTTTAACTTATAAAGTTTCAAAATCTCCTATTTTTAAAGAACACAAAACTTAAAAATGGTTGAAAATGAATTAAATAAACTTTAGGGAGTTTCAATCAAGTGACATACATATTTTCCGACCGAGAAGTAGATGCACTCGAAAACTTTTTGTTTCAAAGTCAAATAATTTCGTTCATTTTGTATCCTAATACCATTCAGCTGAAATGCCATTCATTTGTAATCTTGTGTTCATTGTATGAAGTACTCGGATAGTGAGACGTAGGGATTTCACTTACCAAGCTATCATCCGAATTTGATTGAAATGTCAAATTCAACGATGGAACTTTTTTCATTTTTAAATTATTGTGCACATACACACTGATATTTCGAAAATTGCATTTTTAGTCTCATTGCAATACTTTTCCTCTTATAAAAGCTACGAGAGACATAAAATCATTCACCACTTTAATAATAAAGTAAAACATCATTTCCTGTCCAACTCTGGAGCCCCATTCGTTCTCAGCATTTCGAATTTCTGTATTGATCAAGTACGCGCTCCTTTTAGGAGTGAGCATAATATGAATAAAGGAATGTCAATTCTTACACTTACGCGTTGTGATAAGACTGCTTCGTTGCAAAAATCGCTTTGACATTCATATTATATGTAGAAAAAGTGACAACCATCTCTATGGATTTCTGTCCAACCCTTTGTTCATCAACTATGAATTTATCCTTTAGAAATAGAATGAAAAAAACAACTCAAAAATGCATCTGTCTGAACGGTGATTGGAGATACCTTTGATCGCCTATACATGCATACAGACTCAAATTGCTTAGCCTTGCAAATGTTGTGTACAACTCGTTCCGCACTGAAAAACATCTGCCAATAGAAAATTTGTCCTCCAGTGAAGAAATGATGTAGTAATCCTAAGAGATAATCAAAAGGGTAAATGTCGATTTTTTTTATTTACTTTCAAATGATTCCTTAAATTTGGAAAAGCATTAGGGGTATTCTCCCATCGAAATTACGCTACTGTAATACAATCTGCTGTATTCTGATCATTTCTCCTTTTAAAACACTATATTCCACACCGAATCACAAAGGAAAAATCAAAACCCAAATTGAGTCACGTGTCGATATGACGCAATGGGCGCAGAACGAATATTGACTCAATATGATGCTTATCTGCTTTATAGTCAAATGTAGTGCTTTAGATTAAGATTTTAAAAGCCTTTCTTTCGAGAGCCAAATTATACACATATAAGGAAACAATGAAGCTTTCATTTATCTTTTTCGTTGTTTTTTTGGATTTTACATGTATTTGAATATATAGACGGCATGGGATGAATCCTTAGACTGATTTCCCAAAATATAAAACACATCTGAAATTCTTATGATACAACCATAACATAAATTACATTTATCTAGCTGTTTGAGTTTTTTGTTGTGATAAAAACTTTTTATTTACACGGACAGACAGACCGATGGACTTGACGTAGAAGGAATTATCCAGAAATATGATTGAATTTTAAAAGTTTATGGTGAACCACGTGGAAATCTTTTTTTTTTCATCTGTTCACCACTTTTCGTTTTCGAAATATTGTTTACGCTAGCAAACAATTTTCGGTTGCTTTGAGGTCTTAAATGTGGAAAATTCATTAAAATCTTGAGATCGAATTTTTGACTATTACAATACTTTTTCTCTGATACACGCTAGGAAAAATTTAAAATGTGTCACCTATGTTATGATGTCAAGAATCTATATTGATGAAGAATCAATAATAATCAAGAATCTATATTGATGAAGTGAAGATAATCATTTATTTCCGCAAATCTGGAGCGGCATTGCATTAATAGATACAAAAGTGACGAATATCTCAAATACGGGCTTTTGTAGCGAGAATGCATAACAAGGATAAGAGTCAATTCTTAAACATACTCTTCATGATCTGATCAGTGTGCTTCGTTTCATTCCTCAAGAACTCGCTTTTGTAGAGAGAGAGCATCAGAAGGATGAGAGTTTATCAATTCTTAAACTTACTTTTCGGGATCAGTCAAGAATTCCTTTCACATTCAGATAATTGGTAAAACAGGTGACAACCTTCTGCATGGATTTTTATTCATCAACAATGAATCTATCCATGCATTACGATGTGGAGGTACGAATTAAATTTAAGAATGATTGGTTGAGATGATGGTATATGCTTAGGAGTGAAAATGTTGTGCCAGTCCGTGCGCAGAGAAATACATCTGCAATGACAGCAGGTTTTCCTACGTTAATGAATTTGTGTAGTATTACTTAGCCGTAATCTAAAGTTTAAATGTAGAAAATTCTTTGATATTTAAAATGAAATGTTTCTTCAAATATCGTAAGGTATGTTGTATAAATTAAAGGGGTGTGTTCTCCCCTCTAATTCATACTACTTTTACGAAAGCTGCAAACTTGTTTCACGGGCATGCTAATTTAATGTCAAGAGAGGGAAATTTCATGTTTTTATGTTAAGTGCATCACGCGGGGGATGAAGAATGAGTCACTTTGCTTTTTGCCCTAGGTTTTGTTTTCTAAATTATTTGTCGAATAAAGAGTCACTATTTTTTTTATTATGCTGCTTCTTGGATTAGATTCACATGCACTAAACCGGAAGGAGGTTTTCATCTCTAGAGTCAGGCTTGTGTCATAGTGGAATGGAAGGAACAGTTTTTCGTAACACTACAACGATACAATATATCGTGTTATGCTTATTCCTCTTTGTAAGAGTCTATACACCTCAACGAGTCACAAAAGAAGCGCCAAAATTCGCAAGTGCGTCAAGCGGGGGATAACGCAGGAGGCAATTCGTGAATATTGACACAATATGCGTCTGTTCTGCCTCATAATATAAAGAAACCAAAAACTGGGAGGAGCATCTGAATGCCTTCCATTCGGCATACGAAATTTAGTACAAACTTACACCTTTGGTCACAAGACAACAAGTTTTATTTAAATAAGCATTTGATTTTTGTATTAACAATTTCACATGCAAGAGCATATGCAGACCGACAGAAGACTGATACTGAGTATGTCGAAAAATTAATACAAACGAACAATTTTGATAATTTACCCTTTTGCTTCATTTTATCCATCTACCTAGGTGGAATTTTGGTTTAATATTTTATGTTTTTAAGTTACACGGATGGGCAGAAAGATGGGGTTTCAGTAGAAGGATTACTCCTAAAATTTGATTAGAATCTAAAAATTTGGAATCCCCCCCCCAAAAAAATACTATTATTCATTCGCTCAGTTCATTTTATTTTTTAATTATTGTGTACACAAACACCCGTATTTCAGGAATAAATTTGGGGACCCACGTATGTCTAAAGCGTGGAGATTCATTATGGCCTTAAGAACGAAATTTTTACGGATTGCAGTGAGATATGGGAAAGTAAAAAGCCGTCACCACTATTAAATTGAACTGAAACATGATTTATTTCCATTAATTTGGTCACATTCGTTGTCGTTTAGAAAGGTATCATCTTATCCGGTGAGCCCTCTTATGAGAGAGAGAGCTTGAAATGACTGAGAAAGTTTCAATTTCTACACTTGAGAGTTGTGATAAGATTCCCTCTGTGCGGGAATAGCTTCAACATTCATATTGCTGTTAGAAAAGAGTTCAACCGTCTCTATGGTTTTATTTTCATCCATCAACTATAAATCTATCCTTCAGAAACGAGATGGACTAATTGCACGGTGAAATTGAAACTAACTAAAGGTTTAAGCATCCTAAGGGGTTTACTCCATCCCGCCCGACCGCATATTTACAAACCCTACCCTGATAGAACTGAGGCAGGAAATCAGCCAATATCATTGGCTACGAGGGGAAGTGACATCATTTTCAGCTCTCGCACGTAGCGTACGGTAATCATAACAAAACAAGAGTCGACTAAATAAAATTGCGACGTAGGTGCTTATCGTAGATCAAAATTCGCGAAGTCCAAGCAACGGAAACTTAAACTAATTCAAAGTCCGCATTCAATGGCTTGTTTTGTTATAATTTCCGTAGGAGAGCAAAGAACGACGTCATAGGCTCTGGCGAAGAGAGCCAATCATATTGTCCGATTTCCTGCCTCAGTTCTATCAGGGTAGGGTTTGTAAATATGCCGCCCGACCTGTGTCTTCATTAGACGTCAGCTTACACGTTTAGCACTTACTGACAGTTTTCCAAAATGGTTAGGCAGGGTGGGTTTCCTTATTGGGACCAGCCAATATTTGAAGAAATTGATATTAAAATGTTAAGTAACTCGGCTTTTAGAGTAATGCAATGCATACAATTTTCATTTAATTAAGCTTGTATCACATTACATGAAAATCAATTCACTAAGCCAGATAAAATATGCTCATTCAAGTGGAATTTTGTTTATCTTAACTGTAGAAAAAATTAATCAGCATTACGGTGCCGCCAATGATTTACAAATTGTTATATTGCCATAATTGTTTGTTCCATAAAGTTCTCTTTTCACAGTTTCGGTTGAATTGGAGTTTTGGAATGGTGGTGATTTTTGTAGTCATATAAGATGACGATTGCTTGTCCTTTCTGGCCAATGTGCCATTTGATCTGTATCTTTTAATCACTCGTCTTTGTTTCTCGCACATTGGTGTGCCTTCAAGTAACAGACGTTTTTGTGTATTCTATCAAAATGATTCATTCAATACTACTTGAATTCTTCAAAACGTTTCCTGTGTATTTGCTTATCAGATCTTAATATGCATTGAGCAGAGGCTACATTTCTTGTTGTGTGTCTTAGAGAACGGAGAGACTAAAGAATAATTTCAGTTCAATAATGACCAAAACTATATCGATAATGGCTAGAATGGGACTCTGGAGCTGTCAGGTGCTAAGTAAAAAATGTAAAGAAGAAAAAATTAAACAAATAGAAGTCCAGGATAAAGAAAATATGTAGCAAATTATATTATTATATTATGAGGAAAAAAAGGCTCATTTAACAGTAAAATTAAAAACGTTCTTATCCTTGATTCATTGATTTGGGAATACGCACAGCTGCCATTTTCGTAAATTTAACTCAAAAAGTGCTTAATTCTTAACCTCACAATTTATTATGTAACAAAATTTTATTCATTTCTTTTGTTTACATTTAAAGTGGAAAATTATCTGAAAACGGTGGGTCATAAAATTATTGTATATAATACTTACGTATTATTTATATATAATAAGTACAAGGTTACTCACTCTAGTTTTGTCTCCAATAATCATTTTGCTTTTGTTTAGTAATTCATAAAGAATAAAATATATATTTTGCTACATCATGCGTTATCTGTGTATGCATTTTATGTAGGTTAATATAAAGCCGAACATAGGTTAAATTATAAAGTTTCAATATATCCGAATTTTAAAGAACACAAATTGTTATTAAAATTAAAAATGTTTCAATATTTATTAAATAAACTATAGGGAGTTGGCGTTCAATAAGGTGACATACATACTTTCCGACGGAGAAGTAGATGCACTAGAGAACTTCGTATTTGAAAGTAATATATTCGTCAATCAATTATTCCCATTAAACTGAAATGCCATTAATTTGTAATCTTATGGTTACTTTGCTAAGTTAGGAAGTTACTCGGACAGATAGACGAAGGGACTTCACTTATTAGGATATCGTCCTAATTTGAATGAAACGTAAAAATCTGGTGTTTCACACAGCGAATTCATAGGTAGAATTCTTTTCCTTGTAATATTATTGTGCATAAATACACTCATATTTCTAAAATCGCATTTTCGGACTCATTGCAATAGTTCTCCTCTTATACAAGCTACGAGATACATAAAATGAGTTACCACTTTAATATTGAGGTAAAAAATCATTTATTTTCACAAATCTGTTGTTCTCTTCGACAAATCATGAAATTTTTCGACTCCACAAGAAGTGCGCATAATATGAATAAAGACGAGTCTATTCTTAAACCTGCTCATTGTGATAAGACTGTTTCGTTGAAAAAATCTCTGTGACTTTCCTATCATATGTAGAAAAAGTTTCATCCGTCTCAAAGGATTTTTTCTCATTAACTGTGAATAAATCCTGTAGAAATGGGGGGAGGTCAAGAAGAAAGAGAGAATGCACCTATCTAAAAGGTGATTGAAGATACTTCTCATTAGTTACCTATACATGGAGGGACACTCGAATTGGGTAGACCTGCAAATGTTGTACAAGACCTTGCCCAGACAAAAGCACCAATAGAAAATTAGTGTCCCATTGAAGAAATGATGTAGTAATGATCAGCCATAATCTAAAGGTTAAATATCACACTTTTATTTTATTTGAAATGATTCCTTAAATTTTGAGAAAACATTAGGAGTATTCTCCTCCCGAATTTATGCTACAATGATAAATTTTGCCGCATTCTATTCATTTCTCCTTTTAAGACACTTTATTTCGCAACGAATTACAGAGGAACTGCCAAATCCCGAAAGTGTGTCACGTGTTGATATGATGCAACGGGCGCAGAACGAATATTAACACAATATGTTGCCTTTTCTGCTTTGTAGTAAAATGTAGTACTTTAGAGTGTGGATTTTAAAAGCCTTTCTTTCGAGAGGCAAAATTATATACACTGACGAGCCAAAACGTTATGACCATCCCCGCAGTTTTTGACGAACTCGTCTGGATGACGTGGAGGGCACGTGGTTAAGTAAGAATGGTATTTAACTGCTGCTGGAGAAGGTAAGTAATGATTCTTTCACTTACTTTTGCGAGTGATGAGAAAGGCTGCTGATCTAAGCGAATTTGATAGAGGACAGATCGTAATGGCCCGAAGATTCGGAACGAGTATCACAGAAACTGCACGACTGGTAGGTTGTTCACGATCTGCCGTTGTTAGTATTCATGCAAAGTGGACAAATGACGGATACATCAGCAGTAGACGCCAAGGTGTTGATCGTCCACGCATCATCAAAGAAAAAGGACTATCCCGCTTGGTAAAGGAAAATCGGCGGCAGACAGTGGCTCAGCTGACAGCCCAATACAATGCAGGTCCAAGCGCAACTGTTTCGGAATACACAGTTCAGCTGACACTGTTGGATATGGGACTGTGCAGCAGACGTCCACTCGTGTGCCTGTGTTGACCAAGCGTCATCGTCAACTACGCCTACAGTGGGCCCGGAAACATCGAGACTGGACCATGAATGAGTGGGAGAGAGTTGCCTGTTCGGATGAATCCCGATTTCTCATTCATCGCGTCGATTGTCGTGTCAGGATACGCAGTCTGCCAGGCGAACAGTTGCTCCCTTCTTGTACAGCAGGTCATAATTATGCTATGGGAGACGTTCTCATGGGCGGCTCTAGGACACGTAGTTGTGGTAGAACAGACCAGGAAAGCTGCGAACTATCTGAACATCATTGTTGATCAGTTGCACCCTTACATGGCTTTTGTCTTCCCAGCTGGAAACGGAATCTTCCAGCAGGACAACGCCCCATGAAACAAGGCTCGGATTGTGTTGGAGTGGTTCGAGAAGCAAACTGATGAATTTCACTTACTGTCCTGGCCACCTAACTCGCCGTATCTTAATCCGATGGAGAACATTTGGGATGTCATGGAGCGGCAGCTCACAGTTCAAACACCACCATGTCCGAATATCTCGACTTTGCGTGACCGCTGCTTAGACATTTGGTACACCCTGTCTCCAATCATGTACCAAAAATTTGTGGCATTTATGCCCAGGCGAGTTGCAGATGTTTCGAAGGCCAAAGGGGGCACAACGCGTTATTGAGTAGGTTGTCATAAAGTTTTGACACTTCAGTGTATATATAAGGCCACAATCCAGCTTTCATTTATCTTTTTCGTTGTCTTCTTTTGGATTATAGCATTCACATGTACTTGAATATAAAGTCCGACATGTGTTGAGGACTTAGACGTGTTTTCTAAAATTTAATACATATCTGAAATTCTTATTATAAATCCATAACACAAATTTCATTTATCTAGCTGTTTGAGTTTTTCTTTCGATTTTAAATTTTTAATTACACGGACAGACAGATGGATGGACTAGACGTAGGAGGATTTCTTCCGAAATACGATTGAAATCTAAACGTTTGGCGTACCATGTGGCAAATCCTTTTATTCAACCGTTCACCTCTTTTCGTTTTTGAATATTGCAAATGCACTTAATTTTCGGTGTCTTTCAGGTCTGAAATGCGGAAGAATCATTAAAATCTTGAGATCGAATTTTCGACCTTTTATAATGCATTTCTCTGATACAAGATACGAGAAATTCAAACTCTGTCACGTATATTATGAAGTAAAGAATCTATATTAATGAAGTAAAGAATCTACATTAATGAAGTGAAGACTATATTAATGAAGTAAAGAATCTACATTAATGAAGTGAAGATTCTATATTAATGAAGTAAAGAATCTATATTAATGAAGTAAAGAAAATCATTTATTTCCTCAAAGCTGGAGTGGCTTTGATATGCTAGATATATATTGACGGATTCTTCAAGTACGCGCTTTTCCAGCGAGAGTGCATGAAATGGATGAGAGTTTGTCAATTCCTAAACATACTCTTTCTGATCAGTCTGCTTCATTGGAAGAGTAGCTTTGATATTCAGATAACTGGTAAAACATGCACAAACATCTCTATGGATTTTCATTCATGCATTTATTCATAAACAGTGAATCTATCCATAAAATACGAGATTGACGAGAGTATTAAATTATTTAATAGATGATTGGAGATAAATCAGATGACGTAAGTATGGCGAGTGATAGTATACGCTTAGCAGTGCAAATGTTGTTCCAGTTCTTGCACAGAGAAAAGTATCTGTAATGTCAGCATTTTTTCTTACTTTAATGAATTTGTGTAGTTTTACTTAGCCGTAATCTAAAGTTCTTTTGATTACGGCTAATGAATTTGTGTAGAAAATTCTTTGATATTTACATTGAAATGTTTTTTTAATTATCATAAGTCAGCGAGAGTATTCTCCCCTTTAATTTATACTATTGTTATAAATGAACCTCAAACTTAGAGATAAATTTGGCCTCAAAACGAAGCTTCTAGAAAATTCAAGATTTATGTTCCTATCTCTACTGAGATTCGAAATTATAGAACCTTCGAGAGAATAATAAGCAAAGCCACATCCTGTCCAAAAAGGTATGAAAAGCAAGCTATTCAAACAAGATAATCAATCATCTTTGGAACTTTGACCGCAGTGCAGGCTGGTGAGCTGATAGACATAGAGCGCTATTGAATGTGCTGTTACTGATATTTATTAGTGATCTGCTGTCTGCTTGGGTAATTAATTTATAAAAAAGTGCTGATTTCTTTTGTTGCCTATGCTATGTTTTTTCTCCTGAAATATTCGTGGAATAAAGAGTTACTATATTTTTATTACTCTGCTTCCTGGACTACAATCACGTACACACACCTGGTGATTTTTTAACTCTATAATGATACACTATTCTCTTTACTTCTCTTTGTAAAAGTCTGTACTCCGCAACGAGTCACTAAGGAAGCACCAAACCCCGCAAGTGCGTAACGCGCTGGATAACGAAGCATGCATTTTGTGAATATTGACACAATAAGGCGCCTATTCAGCCTCTTATTATAGTGAAAAATAAAACTGAGAGTGCTCTCTGAACGCTTTCCTTTCGAGATACGAAATTTAGTACTAGAAAGAGTTGCAAAAATTTTTAGTAGAAATTTTTGCTTACATCTTTGGTCAAAAGGCCACAATTCAAATTTTATTTATATAATCTTATAATTTGTGTCTTATCGAATTCACATACCAGTACATATGCAAATCGACAGGCGATCAAGCCCAAGATGGATTACGTCCAAATACAAACGAACAATATTGATAATATACCCATTTGCTTCATTTTATCCATCTAGATGTGTGCAATTTTGTTTTAACTTTTTTATTTTTTAAGTTACGCGGATGGATAGAAAGGCGGGTTATAAGTAAAAAGATTACTCCCAAAATTTTATTAGAATCTAAAAATTTGGAACACCAAAAACAAATTATTTTTATTCATTCGGTCAGTTCTTTTGGTTTTAGAATTCTTGTGCACACCAACACCCATATTTGAAGAATTCGATTTGCGGACCCACGTAAGTCTAAAACGTGAAGATTCATTAATACCTTGAGTTTGAAATTTTTACCGATTGCAGTACTTTCCCTCTTATATGAGCTACGGGAAAGTTTGAATCCGTTACCACTGTATTAATGAAGTGAAACATGATTTATTTCCAAAAATCTGTCAATGTGCTGGAATGATGATTGTCTACGTATGACGATATCACGTGAGCTTTCTTTTGAAGCGAGAGATTGAGATGAATAAGTAAGTGCCATATTCTGAATTGCGCGTTCAGCTAAGATTGTTTCGCTGCAGCAATATCTTCAATATTCATATTTGTTGTTGGAAGAGAAATCAACAGTGTCTATGGTTTTATTTTCATACAATTTATTCATGAACTATGAAATCTATCCTTCGGACAAGGGGTGGGAAAATGGAACTAACTAAAGGCTTAAGCAACCAGAGAACGTTACTTCATCCTGCCCTACTTTGTCTTCATTAGACGGCAGCTTACATGCTTAATACTTACGGGCAGCTTTCCAGAATGCTTAGGCAGGGTGGATTTCCTCATTGGGACCAGACAGTATTGGAAGAAATTGATATTAACATGTTATGGAATTCAGTTTTTAGAGTAAGAAAAAGGGTTCAATTTTCATTTGATTATGTTTCTATCACAATATATGAAAACCAGTTCACAAACCCAGATAAAATAAGCTTATTCAAGTCGAATTTTAGACTGATCTCACTTTTCATTGGGAAGTGATTTAAATATGATAGTTGTAATACCGTCTCAACCCGAAACTACTCGGGAATTATATAAGAAGTAACCCACCCAGCAAGAGGGTAAAAACGAACAACACAGTTCCCGAAAATGACAAAAACCGAGTACCGGCAACTGACTCTTTCACTCGAAGGACTTCCGAAGTGCGAAAATGGTCATTAACTCCACTCTTCAATGTATCAGATAATGGGGAAATATAATTTAAATAAAGCAAGCTAAAATAGCTTATGAACTGTAGAGAAAACAAGCTGCATTACTATGTCGCTAATGATTTACAAATTATCACTCTGCCATAAATGTTTGTGACAGAAAGTTCTCTTTTCACAGTTTTTGTTGAATTGGTGTTTTGGAGATAGGTGGTGATTTTTATAGTCATGTAAGATAGCGATTGTTTGTCCATTCTGGCGAATGTGCCTTTCGATCTGCATCTTTCAATCACTCCATTTTGTTTCCCGTACATCGGTGTGCCTTCAAGTAACAGTCTTAAACGTTTTTGTATATTCAATAATAATGATTCATTGTGTACTCCTTTCATGCCTCAAAACGTTTTCAGTGTATTTGATCACTTGGAATATAATTCAATCAAAAACAGTCTAAATATTATTAATTTCAACTCCATTACAAAAGAAACCTTAATAGATCTACTTTTGGGCAGGCAAGTAGCTTTAAACACCCCTCAAGGACCAGCTACACTCCCACAACATCGGGGCTGCCCACTGGGCTCTTGCACTGGTCCCGCATTTTGGCGGAGTCTTGTGGCGAACGAAGTACTAACTCAATCCTGGCCAGAAGGAGTTCATCTGCAAGCCTTCACAAATGACTTCATCTTTCTTATAAAAGCACCAACAGAGGCTAAAGTCAAATCTCTTGCAAATGAAGCCCTAAATCAATTTAAATCCTGGACGGCAAAACATAATCTGGAAATTTCAGCAGATAAATCAAACTACATGCATTTAATCAAAAATAGAAACGGTTCTCGCTGGTCAGCAGTCATAAGATGGGAAGTTAATCTTCTCAAAAGGAAATCAAGCATCAAATATCTAGGGGTCTTTATTGACGATAAACTAAACTTCGCAACACACCTGTCTGAGTTAAAAGATAAAACGCTAATCCCTTATCAAAAAATAAAAAGTATCGCCGCGTCAAAATGGGGTCTGAATAAAAATATCAGAAGGAAAATCTATTTTACAGTTATAGAAAGAATATTACTTTATGGAGCACCGGCATGGGCAAATAATATCACATCAAGGCAACAAAGGCTTCTCAATTCTATACAGAGAAAATTCCTTCTCAACATCGCTGGAGCGTATTCTTCCACTCCAACAGCAGCTCTACAAGTGATCGAAGGCATTACTCCCCTACATATCAAAGCTCAAATGGAATACATTCTCGTTAGAGTAGGTCGCCTTCGCAGGGATTACAATTGGGAAGGCTCAAGCTTTCTATATCAGGATTTTCAACAACTAAATCCTCCTCTTATCATTCATCCAGCTAATTTTGATTTAGAGGATAGGGTCTCAATAGTCTCTGACCCGCATCCTCAGCTGAGGCTATTTACACAGATGGTTCATATCTAGCCCGTATCCCCTTCGTCCCATTTACTTTGCCATTGCATCATCATATCTTTACAAAGGATATTTTTGGCAAGGCATTTTCGCAGTTTTATGTCGGGCTTAAGTAGAAGGATTGCTGCCAAAATTTGATTAGAATTTAAAAAATTGGAATACAAAAAAGAAATCCTTTGTATTCCTTCGCTCAGAGTTTTTCGTTTTCGAATTCTTGTGCACACTGACACCCATATTTCAAGAATTCGATTTGAGAACCCACGTAAGTCTAAAACGTGCAGATTTATTAAAACCTTGAGATTTAAATTTTTACCGACTGCAGTACTTTCCCTCTGGCTAAGCAATACTCCGTTACCACTATATAAAGGAAGTGAAACATGATTTATTTCAAAAATCTGGGAACACATTTGAAAAGCAACCCAGTGATTTCACGATATCACGTGAGCTGTCTTTTGAGAAGTGAGCTTGATATGAATGAGAAAGGTCCAATCTCTGAACTAGCACTTTAAGATGGATTTCTTCGGTACAGCAATACTCACAACATTCATATTTGCTGTTAGAAGAGAGTTCAACCGTCTCTATGGTTTTATTTTCTTGCAGTTTATTCATGAAATATGAATCTGTCCTTCAGACAAGGGGTGGTTAAATTGGACGGAGAAAATGGAACTCTAAAGGCTTAAGCATGTGGAGAAGTTCACTTCATCCTGCCCAACCAGAATTAAATCTTAAATGGCTGGATGTGGGCTCTTGAGCTGGCAGGTGCGAAGCATAAAATGCAAAGTAGAAAAAATTTTTAAATTAAATAAATAGAATCCTGTTTTAGGTAAAATATATAACAAATTATAAACAAGGAAAAAGAGATTCATCGAACAGTAAAATTTAAAAAAAATTATCCTTCATAAATTTATTTGTAAATACGCACAGCTGCCATTTTCGTAAATTCAACTCATAAAGTGCTTAATTCCTACCCTTACAATTTATTATCTAACAAAATTTTTGATCTTTTCTAATGTTTATATGTAACGTGAAAAAAGTTTTGAAAACGTTTGGTCATCAAATTATTATATATAATACAGACTTATGTATCACTTATACGTAATACGTACAGGGTTACAGCCGCTAGTTCTGTTTTCAATGATCAATTTTCTTGAGTTTTTGATTTCCGAAAAAAAATAAAATATATCTTTTGTTAAATTATACTAACTCATACAACATATGTACGTTAAGTAGGTTAATATAATGCCGAATTTAGGTCCAAATCCCAAAAGAAATTATTTAATAAATGTTAATTTTCATTATTAACAATTACATTAATTACAGCCACAGTGAGCTCTGGGCGAGATTCTTTATTCGCTATCACTTTGAAATGATAAATTTTCAAAATCTCCTATTTTTAAAGAACACAAAACTTAAAAATGGTTCAAAATTTATTAAATGAACTTTAGGGAGTTCGCGTTCAATAAGGTGACATACATATTTTCCGACCGACAAGTAGATGCACTCGAAAACTTCCTGTTTGAAAGTCAATTAATTTAATTCATTTTGTACCCGAATCTCATTAAGCTGAAATGCCATTCATTTGTAATCTTATAGTTGTTGTGCTAAGTTACTCGGGCAGACAGACGAAGGGACTTCACTTAGGGAGACCGAATTCGATTGAAATGGAAAATTC
The DNA here is from genome assembly GCA_013235015.1 of Araneus ventricosus. Lineage (NCBI taxonomy): Eukaryota > Metazoa > Arthropoda > Arachnida > Araneae > Araneidae > Araneus > Araneus ventricosus. Next base: position 624,192 of record BGPR01000231.1, read on the forward strand.
TGTTGTTCCACACAACGAACTCATCTCTTTTCGTTCCTAAATTTTTGTGCACAAAGACACTCAAATTTCTAAAATTGATTTTCGAACTCATTGCCATGCTTTTCCTCTTATACAAGCTACTAGAGACAAAAAAAATCAATCACCTCTTTAATAATAAAGTAAAACATCATTTCTTGTCCAACTCTGGAGCACCATTCGTTGCCAGCATTCAAATGTTTTCTATTGATAAAGTACGCGCTCCGTTTAGGAGTGAGCATAATATGAATAAAGGAATGTCAATTCTTACACTTAAGCGTTGTGATAAGACTGCTTCGTTGCAAAAATCGCTTTGACATTCATATTATATGTAGAAAAAGTGACAACCAACTCTATGGATTTCTGTCCAACCCTTTGTTCATCAACTATGAATCTATCCTTCAGAAATGGGATGGACAAAACGATTTGAGAATGCAGCTCTCTAAAATGTGATTGGAGATACCTCTGATTGCCTATACATGTGCACAGATTCAAATTTCTTTGCCCTGCAATTTTTGCACAAGTCATTGTGCACTGAAAATCATCTGCCAATAGAAAATTTGGCATTCCAGTGAAGGAATGATGTAGTAATACTAAGAAATAATCTAAAGGATAAATTTCGATTTTTTACTTATTTACTTTGAAATGATACCTTAAATTTGGAAAAAGTTCAGGAGTATTCTCCCCTCGAAATTATACAGCAGCTATGCACTCTGTTGTATTCTGTTCATTTCTCCTTTTAAGATGTTTTATTCCGCATCGAATCACAGAGGAATTGCCAAAACCCGAAAGTGAGACACGTGTCGATATGACGGAATCTGCACATAATGATTATTGATACAATATGCTGCTTTTGTGCTTTAGCGTAGGGATTTTAAAAACCTTTCTTTCGAGAGGCAAAATTATAACATATAAGGCCACAATCCAGCCTTCATTTATCTTTTTCGATGTTTTTTGGGGGGGGAGAGATTACCGCATTCACATGAATATGCAGACAGACATGGTATGAAACCATAGACTGATTTTCCAAAATTTAATACATATCTGAAATTCTCATGATAATACCACAGCACAAATTTATCTAGTTGATTGAATTTTTTTGTTGTGATTTTATATTTTTAATTTCACATACAAACAGAACGCATGGACTTGACGGGTATAAGGATTTCTCCCGAAATATGAGTGAAATCTAAAAGTTTGGGGTACCCCGTGGTAAATCATTTTATTCATTCATTTACCCCTTTTTGTTTTTAAAATTATTTTGTACGCGAGAACTAAATTTTAAGTCCCTTTGAGGTCTGAAATTTGAAAGATTCATTAAAATTTTGAGATCGAATTTTTGACATATCACAATACATTTCTCTTCTTCAAGCTAGGAGAAATTTAAAATATGTCGCCTATATTATGAAGTAAAGAATCTATATAAAAGAATTAAGGAAAATTATTTTTTCTCACAAATCTGGAGTAGCTTTGGATATAAAAATGATGGATTCTTCAAGCACGGGCTTTTGCAGCGAGAGTGCATCAAATGGGTGAGAGTATGTCAATTCTTAAACTTGCTTTCTGTGATCAGTCATTTTAGTTGCAAGAATCCCGTTGACTTTCAGATAGTTAGTGAAACAAGTGAAAACCTTCTCCATGCATTTATTCTTCAACAATGAATCTATCCATAAAATGGATGAGAGAGCTATATTGTTTAAAGGGCGATTGGATATAAATTAGATTACACACATACGAATTGTAAGCGATGGTATAAGCTTAGCAGTGAAAATGTTGCGCCAGTCCTTGCGCACAGAAAAAGCATCTGCAAAGTAAGCATGTTTCTTCCACGTTAATGAATTTGTGTAGTATTACATATACGTATTCTAAAGTTAAAATGTAGAACAATTCTTTCATATTTTCAATGAAATGTATCTTCAATTATCGTAATTTAGCATGAGTTTTCTCCTGTTTAATATCTACTATTGTTACCAACGAAACTTCACCTTCGTGACAAACTTGGCCAGAAAATGAATCTTCAAGACTTATGGTCCTATCTCTACTGGGACTGAAATTATAGAATCTTCGAGAGATATCTATTTGAAGTCACATCCTGTCACAAAAGGTACGAAAAGTCAGCTATTCAAACGAGATAATCAATCGACTTTGACCAACGCTTTGACGCTTTGACCGCAGTGCAAACTAGTGTGCTGTTACAAATGGAGCGCAATTGAATGTGCTGTTTGTTACACATGGAGCGCAATTGAATGTGCTGTTACAGATATTTATTAGTGATCTGCTGTCTGCTTGTGTTATGAATTTACAAAAGTGCTGATTTCTTTTGTTGACTGTGTTACGTTTTGTTTCCTGAAATGTTCGATGCTTAAAAAGTCTCTATTTTTTTATTACACTGCTTCTTGGACTACATTCACGTACACCCCAACAGAACGATTCCTTGTTTCTATGCAATCCCATCAAAACTACAAGATGGAGGTTTTGTCTCTGGAGTCAGGGGTGTGTCAAAGTGCATTGGATGCCCTTATGCAATTTTTCGTAACACTACACTGATGCACTGTCCCGTGTTCTGTTTATTTCTCTTTGTAAGAGTCTATACTCGTCAACGAGTCACTAAGAAAGATCCAAACCCCGCAAAAATCTTACACGGGGGATGACCAAGCAGGCATTTGTTGAATATTGACATAATAAAGCGCCTCTTATTATAATGAAAAATAAAACTTAGAGTGCTCTCTGAAAGCCTTCCTTTCGAGATACGAAATTTAGTACGTGCTTAAGCCTTTGGTCAAAAGGCCACAATTCAAATTTTATTTATATGATCTTTCTATTTTTGTCTTACCGAATTCACATACCTTCCCATATGCAGACCGAAAGACGATCGAGCCTGAGACGGATTACGTCGAATAATTAATACAACCGAAACATTTTGATATCACACCCATTTGCTTCATTTTATTCATCTAGATCTGTATATTTTTGGTTTAAATTTTATTTTTTAAGTTACACAGATAGACAAAAAGATGCACTTTATGTAGAAGGATTACTCACAAAATTTGATTAGAATCTAAAAATGTGGAATACCAGAAAAACAAACCCTTTTTTATCATTCGCTTAGTTCTTTTCATTTTTGAATTATTGTTCACACAGACTCTCAAATTTCAGGAATTCAATTTCCGGAATCAACTAGGTCTAAAACGTGCAGATTCATTAAAACCCTGAGTTCGAAAGTTTTACCGATTTCAGTACTTTCCCTCTGATACGAGATATGGGAAAGTAAAAATCCGTTACCACAATATTAAGGAAGTGAATCATGAATTATTTCTATAAATCTGGGAACGCGTTCGGAAGAAACTTCTTTTACGAATGTTGTTATCACGTGAGCTCTCTTTTGAGGAGAGATCTTGAAATTGAGTAAGAATGTGCTAAGTTCTAAAATAGCGCTTTAAGATAAATTTCTTCGGTGCAGCAATACTTACAACGTTCACATTTGCTTTTAGAAGAGAGTTCACCCGTCTCTATGGTTTTATTTTCGTACAATTTATTCATGAACTATGAATCTATCCTTCAGACAAGGGGTGGTTAAATTAGACGAAGAAAATGGAACTCTAAAGGCTTAAGCATGCACAGAAGTTTACTCCATTATGCCAAACTTCTGCCTTCACTTGTCACCAGCTTATAGGTTTAATACTTACTGGCAGTTTCCCAGAATGCTTAGACATGGTGGATTTCCTTATTGGTACCAGCCAGTATTTGAAGCAATTGATATTAACTTGTTAAGAATCTCGGTTTTTAGAGTAAAGAAAAGAATAAATTCTTCATTTAATTAAGTTTCGATCACATTACATGAAAATCAATTCACTAAGCAAGATAAAATAAGCTCATTCAACTGGAATTTCAGATTTTTCATTTTTCATTAGAATGATTTAAAGATAATTGTAATCCCCGCTCAAGTCGAAGCCACATGGTAAACACATAAGCTGCCGTGAAGCAACACACTTAGAGAGAGGGGCGAAAAGGACACCACAGGTCGCCAAAGGGACAAAAACCGAGGACAAACACCAACTCTTTCACTCCAAGGGCTTCCAGAGTTCCAAAAATGTTATTAACCCGAATCTCCAATATATCAAACGGGTGGTAATAGAATTTGGATAAAGCAAGTCAAAATAACGTTTGAACTGTAGAAATAAACATTACTTATTACGTTGTCGCTAATGATTTACAAAATGTCATTCTGCCATAAATGTTTAAAACAGAAAATTTTCTTTCCACAGTTTCGGCTGAAGTGGATTTTTGGAGATGGCTGGTGATTTTTATAGTCGTTTAAGATAGCGATTGCTTGTCCTTTCTGGCCAATGTGCATTTCCATCTGTATCTTCTAATCACTCGACTTTGTTTCTCGCCCATTGTTGTGCCATGAATACGAAGTCTTAAATGTTTTTCTGTATTCTGTCATAATGATTTATACTTTACTTCTCGCATATCTCACTAGGCTCCTATGTATTTTCTGATCAGCCTTTGATATGCATTCAACAGAAACTACAACTGTTGGTATGTCTCTTAGAGGAGTGAAAGACTAAAGAATAATTTCAGTTCTATAATGACCAGAATGAAATCGAAAATGCCTGGAAGTGGTATCTTGAGCTGGCAGATACTAAGCATAAAATGCAAAGTAGAAAAATTTATAAATTAACTAAATAGTATTCTTGGTTAGGAAAAATATATTAAAATTATATACAAGTAAAAAGAGATTCACTGAACAGTAAAATTAAAAAAAATTATTCTTCATAAATTGATTTATGAATACGCACAGCAGCTATTTTCGTAAAATCAACTCGTAAAGTGCTTAATTCCTACACTTCCAATTTATTGTGTAACATTTTTTTTTTCTTTTCCACTGTTTACATTTAACGTGGAAAATTATTTGAAAACTGTTGATCATCAAAATATTATATATAATACTTTCGTATTATTTATAGATAATACGTGCAAGATTACCCCCTCTAGTTTTGCGACCAAGAAGTCGATGCACTAGAAAACTTCGTGTTTGAAAGTAATATGTTCGTCAATCAATTAATTTAATTAATATTGTACACCAATCCCATTAAGCTGAAATTTCATTAATTTGTAATCTTATGCTTATTGTGCTAAGTTATTAAGCTAGTCGGGCAGACAGACAGAGGGCCTTTTCTCTGATACAAGCTACGAGAAATTTAAAATGTACCACCTATATTATGAAGTAAATAATCTTTATTAATGAAGTAAAGAGACTTATTTATATCCTCAAATTTGTAGTGGCGTTACATTCATAGATACAAAAGTGATGAATTCCTCAATTGCGGGCTTTCGTAGCGAGAGTGCATCAAATGGTCATGTCAGTTCTTAAACTTACTCTTCAAGTTCAGTGTGCTTCGTTGTAAGAATTTCTTTGACATTCAGGTAATTAGCAAAACACGTGACAACCTTCTCCGCGGAATTTTATTCATGTATTTATTCAACAACAATGAATCTATCCATGCATTACGAGATGGACGTATACGAATTAAATTAAAGAATGATTGGCGATAAATCAGATTACAAACATAAGTATTGCAAGAACTTACTTGCTATTGATGGTATATGCTTGGGTGTGAAAATATTGTGCTAGTCCGTGCTCAGAGAAACGCATCTGCAATAACAGCATGTTTACCTGAGTTAATGAATTTGTGCAGTATTACTTAGCCATATTCTAAAGCTGAAAAGTAGAAAATTCTTCGATAATTACATTGGAATATTTCTTCAATTATCGTAAAGCAGCGGGAGTATTCTCCCCTTTAATTTGTTCTATTGTTACCAATGAACCTCCAACTTGGTGACAAATTTGGCCACAAAGCGAAGCTACTAGAAAATTCAAGACTTATGGTCCTATCTCTATTGGGAACGGGAATTATAGAACCTTCATAAGATTTCTATGCAAAGTCATATCCTGTCGGAAAAGGTATGAAAAGCAAGCTATTGAAACGCGATAATCTATCGTCTTTGGACCTTCTACCGCAGTGCAAGCTGGTAAGCTGATAGACATGGAGCTCTATTGAATGTGCTGCTACTCATATTTATTAGTGATCTGCTGTCTGTTTGTGTTATTTATAAAAATACTAATTTCTTTTGTTGCCTGTGCTACGTTCTTTTTTCCGAAAATTTCATTGAATAAAGAGACCCTATTTCACTACTTCTTGGACTACATTCAACTGCAAACCGGAGATTTTCGTCTCTGGATTCAGTAGTGTGTCATAGTGGAAAAGATTGGACGAGTTGTCGTAACTCTACAGTGATAGTATCCCGTGTTCTGTTTATTTCTCTTTGTGAGAGTCTATACTCTTCAATGAGTCACAAAGGAAGCGTCAAAATCCGCAAGTGCGTCAAGCAAGTGATGATGAAGCATTTAGTCACTTTGTGACAACAAGGCGCCTGTTCTGCCTCATACACTGCGTGTTAAAAGTTTAAACATGACACTTATTTTCAAATAAAACATTAAATATCCTATTTATTTTAACATGTCCTTTATAAGTATACATAAAAGGATTTTTAAAATCATATTAAACATTATCATGTACAAAACTTGATTTTTAATCAAAAGGTTTAAGAATTGAACAAAAATTGCTATGTCAAAAGTTTAAGGACAAAACTGCTTTAATGCAAGTTAATGAAATCACACAATTATATGCCCACGTATATAATCTATAAGTACATAAGAAGAACTTGATGGTTTGAGGTTAGTTCCAAATAGCTAGGTGTAAAGAATTTTCATATGAGGAAGCATCAAATATCTGGTGTGTAGGAAGTCCATTTCTCTGAAATTGTAGCTCTTTAAAGAGGTCGAAACGTAGAATTTATCAAATATAAGGTTGTGGTAAAAACTTCCTTTGAAAATTTCGTTCTGGAAGGCTACGAATGACAAGCTCCAGCTATGATCGCATCAAAAACTTGGCTTCAGCTGGGAATTATCGTCTTTCAAGAATTAAAAATATCATGAGGACAAATATTGCAAAAAAATAATTCATTGCAGAATTTTAGATTAGGGATACATGAAAAATCGTAAGGGACTCGATTACCTTGCATGGAACTACACCATAAATTAGCTCATTTAAAGAGGCCCCAACTGTGCATGCCAATTGTGGCTTAATATTTTATTCAGCGATAAAAAATGTAATTTCGACATTCATGGTGGGTTTATAGACTACTAACATGATCTTCGTAGAAACAAGAAGCATGTTTAGTAGACAACATGGTGGTGGATGATGGTATGGGGGCTATTTGTTTCAATGGACAGACATCCCTAACCTTCCTCAGAGGTCGGAAATATCTGAAATCTACCAAGAAACATTTGACAATCATTTACATCCTTTTGGAAAAATTTTAAATGGAACAGATTGGACTTTTCAACATGACACAGCTTCACTTCAAGCCTTCAAATCAACGATGGCTTAGATCCTACATGTTGTCAGTTTTTAATTGGTCAGCCATAATTCCTGATTTCCACTCCATAGAAATTGTGTGGCCTTTAGCTTAAAAGAATGTTAAGCTGTGTTATTCATTTGAAGAATTGAGAGCGGCCTTTAAGATGCTTGATTTGCACTAGAGGCAGCATATAAATGTTATCGATGGTAAAACATGTATTTCATAAAATTCAATCTAAAGAAGCAATAATCAAGTTTTAACATTTTATTTCTACTGGCCTGTCAAAAGATAAATGTCTCTTGTGCTTAAACTTTTGAAACACCTGTATTTGTATTTTTGCTAAATTCGACAGTTGAAAATAAAGTTTAAAACATGATTGTATCAAAAATAATTTCAATTCCATAGTTTCTTATATACATTAACTCAGATTTCAAATTGAATGAGTATTCTGAGTTTCATAAAATTATTGTCGCGCTTAAAATATTGACACGCTAAGTAGTATAATGAAAAGAGAGAACTAAGAGTGGATTCTGAACGTGTTCCTTTCGAGATCCGAAATTTATTGCATACTTACCCCTTTGGTCACAAGGCCACAATTCAAGTTTTATTAATATAAGCTTTTAATTTTTGTATTATCGAATTCATATAACCTCTCATATGCAGACCGGCAGACGATCAAGCCTGACAAGGATTACGTTCAAAAACTAATACAAAAAATCAATTTTGATAATAAATCCATTTCCTTTATTTTATTCATCTAACTCTGAGCATTTTTGGTTTTCTTTTTTATGTTTTTAAGTTACACGGATGGACAGAAAGAAGGGCTTTCAGTAGAAGAATTACTCCTAAAATTTGATTAGAATCTAAAAATTTGTTATACCAAAAAACAAATCCTTTTCATTTATTCGCTCAGTTCTATTTGTTTTCGAATTCTTATGCAAATAGACACCATATTTCAAGAATTCGATTTGTGGATCCACGTAAATCTAAAACGTGCAGGTTCATTAAAACCTTCAGTTCGAAATTTTTAACGATTGCGGTACTTTCCATCTGATACGAGCTATAGGAAAGTAAGAATTCTTCACCACTATATTAATGAAATGAGACATGATTTATTTCCAAAAATATGAGAACGCGTTGGGCTTTGTAACCAGAGAAGCGTTGATATCAGGTGAGCGCTCCTTTGAGGCGAGCACTTGAAATGCAAAAGAAAATACCAGCTACCCAATCCCTGCGCACTCCCACGATCCATTCAGTGCAGCAATAGCTTCAACATTCATATTTGCTGTTATAAAAAGAGTTCAAACATATCTATTGTTTTATTTATCAACTATGAATCTATCCTTTAGACAAGGGGTGGGCAAATAAAAAGTTGAACTAAAGGCTTAAGCAACAGGAGAAGGTTACTCCATCCTGCCCGACCAGTTTCTACCTTAGACGACATCTTATATATTTAGTACTTACTAGTAGTTTTCCAGAATGCTTAGGCTGGGTGGAATTCCTTACAGGGACCAGCCAGTATTTGAAGAAATTAATATAACATATTAAGGAATAAATTAATATTAACATGTCGGTTTTTAAAGTAAAGAAAGCATGTAATTTTCATTTAATTATGTTTGTATTACAACATATGAAAATCAATTCACTAATCTAGATAAAATTAGTTCATTCAAGTGGAATTTTAGACTGATCTGACTTTCCATTGGAAAAGATCTGAAGATAATAATACAAGTTGTAATCTCCGCTCAAGCCGAATCTATACGGGAATTATATAAGATTCCATGAAGTAAACGGGAATTATATAAGTCCACCCAGCAAGAGGACGAAAAAGAACAACAAGAACAACACAGTTCGCGAAAAGGACAAAAACCAAGGACCGGCAACTGACTCTTTCAATCGAAGGACTTCCGGAGTGCCAAGATGGTCATTAATTTGAATCTCGAATGTATCAGATAATGGGGAAACAGAATTTGAATAAAGTCAGCTAAAATAGCTTATGAACTGTAGAAAAAACAATCTGTATTACTATGTCGCTAATGATTTACAAATTGACACTCTGTCATAAAATAAAGTTCTCTTTTCACACTTCCGGTTAAAGTGGTGTTTTCGAGATGGGTGGCGATTATTTTAGTCATATAAGATAGCGATTTCTTGTCCTTTCTGGCCAATGTGTCTTTCGATCTGTATCTTTTAATCACTCGACTTTGTTTCTCGCACATTGGTGTGCTTTCAAAAGACAATTCTTATTAGTTTTTGTGTATTCTATATTCAATACTCCTTGCAAACCTCAAAACGTTTCATGTGTGTATTTGCAGATCAGGCAGTAATAAGCATTGAACAGAGACTGCATTTGTTATTGTGTTTTTTAGAGAAGAGAAAGCGTAAAGAAAAATTTGAGGTGAAATATAGCCAGAAATATGTCTAAAATGTCTGGAATGGGGATCTGGAGCAGGCAGGTCCTTAGCATAAAATCCAAAGAAAAAAAATTAAAAAATAAACAAATGGAATTCCTGGTTAGGGAAAATATATAACAAATTATAAACAAGGGGAATGAGTCTCATTTAACAATAAATTTAAAAACTTTCTGATCCTCCATCAATTGAATTGTGAATAACGAACAACTGCCATTTTCATAAATTCAACTCATCAAGTGATTTATACTTGTCCTTGCACTTTATTATGTAACAAAATGTTATTCTTTTCTACTGTTTACATATAACGTGAAAAATAATCTGAAAACGTTTAGTCATCGAATTTTTATATATAATGCTTGCGTAGTATCTATATGTAATACGTACAGGGTTACTACCTCTAGTTTTGTTTTAAATAACCATTTTTCTTGTGTTTTGTGATACAGAAAGAATAAAATATGTCTTTTGTTAAATTATACATACTCAAACATCATTTATTATGTATGTTATGTATGGATGTTACGTATGTTAGTCAAATGCCTTACGTAGGTCCGAATGCCAGAAGAAATTGTTTAATAATTGTTTCTTTTAATTATTGATAAATACATTAATTACAGACACAATGAGCTCCATTCAGAGACAATTTAATCGTCACAACTTCGATATTATAAAGTTTCAAAATCTCCTTCTTTAGAAGGACGCAAATTGTTATGGAACTTAAAATTGGTTCAAAATTTATTAAATAATCTTTACGGAGTTTGTGTTTTACATACATATTTTAAACCGAAAATTAAATACACTAGAAAACTTCATGTTTCAAAGTAATACGTTCGTCAATCAATTAATTTTATTAATTTTGATTCCGAATCTCATTAAACTTATGTTTATTGTGCTAAGTAGCTAAGTTACTCGGTGAGAAAGACAGAAGTACTTCACTTAGGAGGATATCTTCCTAACTTGAATGAAATGTAAAACTCTGTTGTTGCACACAACGAGTTCATCTTTAGAACTCTTTTCGTTTTTAAATTATTATTGTGTACAAAGACACTCATATTTCTAAAATTGCATTTTGAGATTCATTGAAATGCTCTTCGTCTTATAAAAGCTACGAGAGACTTAAAGTTATTCACCACTTTAAGAAAGTAAAAGATCATTTACTGTCTGAAATCTAGAGCGCCATTCGTTCCCTATGTTCAAATTTTTTGAACTAATCAATTAGTCGCTCCTTTGATGAGTGCGTATTTTATGAATGAAGAAATGTCAATTCCTAAACTTACGCGTTGCGTCACGACTGCTTCATTGAAATAATCGCTTTGACATTCATATATATGTAGAAAAGTGACAACCGTCTGTATGGATTTCTGTACAGCCCTTTGTTCATTAACTGTAAAAATATCCTTTAGAAATGGGTTTTACAAAATGAACGAGCGAATGCAACTATCGAAAAGGTAATTGGAGAGGCCTGTGATTACACGTACATGTCATGAGCACAGATTCGAATGGCTTATACCTGAAAATGTTGTAGAAGTCCTTGAGATCAGACAAGCATCTGCAGGTATAAAATTGATCCTCCATTGAAGAAATGATGAAGTAATGCTCAGCAGTAATCTAAAGGTTAAACTTCGATTTTCTTTATTTACTTTGAAATGATTCCTTAAATTTGGAAAAGCATTAGGAGTAAACTCCCTCGAATTTATATTACAATGATATATTCTGCCGCATTCTGTTCATTTCCCCTCTTAAGACACTTTATTCCGCAAAGAATCTTCAAGGAAGTGCCAAAACCCGAAAGTGAGTCATGTGTCTATAGGACGCAATGGGCAGATAACGAGTATTGACACGATATATTGCATTATGGGATTTTATAGTATAGTGTATTGTTTTATAGTATGTCCTTTAGTGTACGGTTTAAAGAGCCGTTATTTCCAGAGGCAAAATTATATACATATGAGGCCACAATCCAGCTTTCATTTATCTTTTCGTTGCTTTTGGATTCTCGCATTTCTATCGTACTTGAATATTCAGACTGACATGAGATGAAGCCTTAGACTGATTGCATCCGAAATTTAATATATATCTGAAATTCTTATGATAAAACCATAACACAAATTTCATTTATTTAGCTGTTTGAGTTTTTTTGTGATTTAAATTTTTAATTACACGAATAAACATAATACCACAGCATACCCTCGAACTCGTAGCCAGAATAGCTCCCTGTCTATTGGATGGGTATGCGTGAAATTGTTTTGAAAAAGCTAGAGCAAAAAAAATTACAAAACATTTGATATATAAGAATACATTAAAAACAAACATTTAGATCAAAAGAATAAAACTGTACATTAAGAAAAAATAAAAGAATATAAACTGATTTGAATATTGATTTATTACAGTTGCGATCCCTCTACAAAACTGGGGCAGTTGTGTTGGGTCCAGATTGCAAAAAGTCATCAATCCTAGAAGAAGTGTAAGTTAAATTATATACTGAAATTTACATTTTCATGTTGGTCTTTATTATCTATACTACCCAGATAGCACGTAAGTTTGCAGCAAGTTTGATTTTGACTTGTCATGGCAAAATTTGACGCGTCAAACTTGAATCGAACTTGTAGCAAGTTCGATGTGACAAGTAGCGCCACCTCTTTGCAAATCAAACTTGCAGCAAGTATGCAAAACAAGCTTCCTGCAAAGATAGCACAATAAAGAGATAATTATCTTTGTCTCTGTTTTAAAAAACATCCGATTTTTAATAGCATCTCCTAGACCGTAATTCTTTTTTATTAATTCAATAAATCAATGATAATTTGTGAAAAAAATAACTTTTTTATAAAAAAATTTTTTGAAACATTTTCCATCTTTTTACTAAATATATCACTCTCACTTTAAAGAAAACTATATCGCCTTTTTCTTAATGTTGAAATTTTAACGTTTATAAACAAAACTAAATCTAAAAAACAGTCAGTGTTTGTTGAACAATAATAACTAGACATTTTGTCCCATTTTAAAGTAATTACTTTTGAACTCTAATTTCATAATTTATTCTACTAGCAAAACGTAGTTATTAGCAAAAATCGCTCTCTCTTTGACTTCAAATCATATTCTCAACTCAAAAAATTAATGAAATCCAGAAAATAGTTAAAAATGAATCGTATACGAATCGAATTGAACGATGTATTAGCGAAATCTATCTTCTCTCAGAGTTCAACTGGCTCAATAGTTAGCGTCTCCGCTTCGGAACCGGGAGGTCACGAGTTCTATCCCGGGTTGTGTTTCGTACTCTGTTTTTGCAATAATTTGCAATAAGTTTGCACGGCAAGCTTGTGGCAAGCTTGCTGCAAGTTCGTTTCATGGTGACTTAGGAGTTTTCGCTAACTTTCTGCAAGCTTGCACACTTGTCATGACAAATTTGTGGCAAGCTTGCTGCAAACTAAAATTGCTATCTGGGTATGGGCTTTACAACTAAGGAACAACTACCTGTGGCGGGTTGGATAGAATGTCCTTATTCTATTCATAAAGAATGGATGGTTTTCTGTTTGTTCTGTGGTCGTTGAGGGTGGTAACTTATCTGTGGGGGTAGAGAGGTGATGACCTTGGGTTAATTGAATCTGTGGCTAGTCGTTGTCATTATCTTTTTGAAAAAGGATTGCTTCGGTTTCTGTGATGAAGTAGATTTTTGTCCTAGAAATATTATTGTTCAGAACTCTTTCCCACGATAGTATTTTTAAGTCAGCTGAAGGATTTGTTAGGAGGTATAAGATTGTAAGCGGGAAGCTTCTAACATAGTGTGGTGGGTTTCCCATGTCTCCGCAGCCACAGGAGTCTCAGTTTCTGCTGTTGAAGCGTTTAAGATATGCCGGGAATGGGCCGTGGTCAGTGACGAACATTATTTCGGGCCTTTCACAAGGAGTAGAGGTTATCTTAACTTTAGACAGAACGTTGCAAACACTCCTGCGCGATTCTGCATTATCCCTTCTGTTTACCAGCGGATGATGAATTTTTTTGTGGGAGACTCTTGACAAGGCTTCTTCGCTCTGGAATATTTGTGGAGGTTCCCACCTGTGTTGCCTTCTTGGCTAGTTCCTTCGCAGCTTCATGGCCGCTTTATCCGACGTGCGGCCTAATCCATCCGAGTTTTATGTTGGCTTATTACAGTAAGATTTCCTGCATTTGTTGAGCATAGGGCCTCTTGGTGTCGATTGAAGCTATAGAGCGGAGGCTTGATTCGCTGTCTGATCATATCTTAACCTGTCCGTTGGTCTTGATTGTCCAAAGACAAGCTTCCCGTATAGCAAGAAGCTCTGCTTGGGAAACTATTTTGAGGGATTGAAGTTGAGCCATCCATTCGTAAACACGGACAGACAGAACGCCGTCACATTCCCCCGTACCTGAAGGCATTACAGCAACCGAATCGGTTGAGTGGAAATGGGTATAGGGACAGACAGAACGCCGCGTTGTGTCCCCGTGCCTAATGCCATTACAGTATCCGTACCGGTTGGATGGACACAGGACTACAGGGACAGACAGAAGGATTGACATGACGTAGTAGAATTTCTTCCGAAATATGATATCTAAAAGTTTGGTGTATCACGTGACAAATCCTTTTATTTATCCATTCACCTCTTCTCGTTTTTGAGTTATTGTGTAAGCAAAAACGCAATTTCTGAAAGCCGATTTTCAGTCTCTTTGAGGTCTAAAATGTGGGCGATTCATTAAAATCTTGTGATCAAATTTTTGACCTATTACAATGCTTTTTCTTAGATACAAGATACGAGAAATTTATAATCCTTTACCTATATTATGAAGAAAAGAATCTATATTGATGATATAATGAATCATTTATTCCCACAAATCCGGAAATGCTTTGTATTGCTAGATATAAATTGAAAGATTCCTCAAGTCCGCGGTATTGTAGCAAGAGTGCATCAAATGAATGAGAGCCTAGTCAATTCTAAAACTTACTCTTCGTGATCGGTCTGTTTCGTTGCAAGATTTCCACTGACGTTCAAATAATTGGTAAAACTGGTGAGTACATTCTCCCCGCATTTATTCATCAATAAGGAATCTGTTCATAAAATAAGAGATGGACAATAGAATTTCATTATTTAAAGAATACTGGGAGATAAATATGTTTAAATACATCATAGAAAATAATCATGGAAACATAATAATCATGGAATAACATGGAAAGTGATGGCATAGGAGTAAAACTGTTGTGGCAGTCCTTGCGCAGAGAAAACCATCTACAACGATAGCATGTTTTTCGACGTTATTGAATTTCTTTATTATTACTTAGCCGCAATCTAAAGTTTAAACATAGAAAATTCTTTGAAATTTACATTGAAATGTTTTTTCAAATATCGCAAGGAAGCGGGAGTATTCTCCACTTTAAATTATAATAATGTTACAAAATTGTAAAGGTGTTTCCCTGACATTCTAGTGTTATGACAAGAAAGCGAGTTTCACAGATGTTTTAATGCAAACCAAGGCAAAGAAAGTCCACCTTAGCGATATATTTGATTACTTTGACCACAAGATGAAGTTTCACGAAAATTAACGACTTTTAGTCCATTCTCTACTGGCAACGGAAATTCTAGAACCTTCGATATATTTCTATGAGAAGTCACATCCTGTCGCAAAAGGTATTAAAATGAAGCAATTCAAACGAAGTAATCAATCGTCTTTGGATCTTTGACCGCAGTGCAAGCTGATGAGCTTATAAACATAGAGCGAAATATTGAATGTGCTGCTACTTAAATTTCTTTTATAAATTAATAGCACAAGCTGTCTGCTTGTGTTATTAATTTTTAAAAGTTCTGATTTCTTTTGATGCCTCTGCTACGTTTTGTTTCCTGAAATATTCGTGAAATGTTGAGTCACTATTTTTTTACTACACTGCTTCCTGGACTACATTCGCGTACACCCACCGGAAAATTTTTCATAACACTATAATGATACACTATACCGTGTCATGTTTATTTCTCTTTGAAAGAGTGTGTACTCCGAAATTCGTGACAAAGAAAGTGCCAAGACCCGCAAATGCGTCACGCGGCGGATGACGCATGAGACCCTTAGTGAATATTGACACACTATGGCGCCTGTTCCGCTTCATAGTATAATCAAAAACAAAACTGACCGTGCGCTCTGAACGCCCTTCTATCGGAGATCCGAAATTTAGTACATGCTTATCCCTTTGATCAGAAGGCCACAATTCAACATTTATTTATATAAGCTTTTGATTTTTGTTTCAACGAATTCACATACCCGCACATATGCAGACCGACAGACGATCAAGCCTGAGACAGATTACGGCAGAACATTAATACAAACGAACAGCTATCATAATAAATCCAATTGCTTCATTTTATTCATGTAGTTCTGGGCATTTTTGGTTTCAATTTTTATGTTTTTAAGTTACACGGATAGACAGAAAGAAAGACTGGCTTTAAGTAGCGGTATTACTCCTAAAATTTGATTAAAATTTAAAAATTTGGAATACCAACCAGCAAATCTTTTTTATTCATTCGCTTACTTCTTCTTGTGCAAATACACTGGTTATAATTAATTAAGGTAAAAACACAAAAATGACGATTACTCAAAAATTTACTTGTAGAATTTATTGAAACTCACCCACAGTATAGAACACATAGTATGGTATAAAATAACATGAAAAGAAATTACCAGACAATTAATGGTGTTATATAAATTAGCATATGTATAAAATGAACAAATCGGATGTGTCAGTTTGGTATAGGAAAAGTATCTTCAATATAGAGTATGATCCCCCTAGACCAGGAAGAAATTCCGACCTGCCGAAGCTTGCAGAAGAAAACAAAAAAATCTGACCTGCAAAAAAAATGCTCTATAAAAACATAATTATGACCATTAAAGACTCTCTATCATGAATCAAGAATACGAGAACGCGTTCACTAAAAATTTAAAAAGTGCCGCTCTTTAAGTCGCAAGTATACAGAGTTAACAACTTACATCCACCATCTGACAGGAAAAACCTAAAGACCTATTTTTTCTTTCCTTTTTCTTTCTTTTTTTAAGAACTGTAACTCACTAGTCCACAATTTTCTGTTCTATATTACGAGTGGTCCTCTAATCATGTCCTTCAACACAGAATATGTTACATAAGATGCGGATCACCATAGAAAATGTTTTAGAATATTATTTACATGTATCCAAGCATTATTCTAGATACAAAAAACTATAATTTGACTATAATCTAAATATAGTTTCTAAAATTTAACTCCATTAAGTCCTTGAAATTTACATTAACACGATACAGGATAAAATTTCCAACAATTAAAAGACAGCATAGCACACAATATGTTGAACGTTACATGTTTGTTGTT
This sequence comes from Araneus ventricosus, assembly GCA_013235015.1. Lineage (NCBI taxonomy): Eukaryota > Metazoa > Arthropoda > Arachnida > Araneae > Araneidae > Araneus > Araneus ventricosus. The sequence goes on from BGPR01000231.1 coordinate 641,401, forward strand.
AAAAACAATTAATCCAATTGTGAAGTGCCAGAAATAGAATTCTCTGAATTCCAGATCTCCACATTTAGAAAATTTGCCCATACTGGCAGTGCATATTTTGAGAAATATCTTACAGAATGAGCATCTAGAATTACCATATTTCCTAAACATTTGGCTATTAACCCTTACAGTCTTCAAATTCAAATTTCGTAAGGCTATAAAAGTTTACAATACAAAAATAACAAACAGTTCACAGCAAACAATTAAGAGAGAACAAGTGAAAAGTATAATCAAGAGGAGGACGCCACACCAGCCAAGGACTTGGTCAGGACGTCCTGGATGATAATTTTTAGTCCAATTTTTGCACAGGTGCCAGATTTATAGGGAAGTTAGACAAAAGTATTTTCCTAAAAATTTTTTCAACTTGGTATTCTAGAATCGATTCTGAATACACATGCATAATCCTCCTAGAAGCAATACAGCACATACAGCGATGTGTGATGCTGTCAATTATGCGGTCTATCAGTTCGGTAGGAAGTGAGAGCCATTGCTCTTGCAAAGCAGTTACAAGCGTGGCAAGGGTTTAAGGAGGAGGATTGAGAGCAGCTATACGTCCTCCTAAAGCATCCCAAACTTACTCGATAGGATGATCTGGTCACTTGATGCTCTGATTTTTTTCCTGCTGAAGATAATCATCCACGATGCGAGCCCTATGCGGTCTAGCGCTGTCGTCCTGCAGCAGAAAATCATCACCTATTGCCCCGGCATAAGGCCGCACATAAGCATCAAGGATGCCATTTCTATAGTCCTGAGCATTCACGGTTCCACGTGGAAAGACATGGAGGTTAGTGTGTCCATTTAAAGAGATACCACCCCAAACGCAAACATTGTCTCCTCCATATGCATCTCTTTCACGGATGTTCGATGGATGATAACGGGTTCCAGGTTCTCTTCAAATCAAATAACGCCTGCTATTGCTTTGAGGCTAAACCTGCACTCATCCGTAAAGAGAACAGCCCTCCATTGATCAGGCGTCCAGTGGACATGTTGATGTGCCCACCTCAAACGTACCCTTCTATGTCGTGACGTGAGCGGCATGCAAATGGCTGGTTGCCTCGCGTACAGACCACCTTCGTGAAGCCTTCTAAGCACGGTTGACGTTGACACCAACCTTCCAGTGGCTGTAGCAAGGGAGGATCTGAGTTGAGTCGGAGTTGCGGTTCTATTCCTTCGTGCCCATAACGACAAATATCGGTCATCGGCGCTCGTCGTAGCGGTTGGACGTCCTTGGCTGAACCTCCTGAATGCCGAATCTGTGGTTAGAAATTGTTGCCAAAGTCTATGAACCACAGAAGGACTCACATTTAGCCATCTGTCCACTTCTATCTGACTTTGTCCTGCCTCTAGTCTCCCAATAGCTCTCCATCGCAGTTCTTCGGGCAAACGATGCCTGTAGGTCATTGTTACGAATTGGCTATCCTAGATTTCTTATCTCAGCGTCACAGCGAAATTTGCAGGCTTGCTCTTAAACATGCACTTTTATGCTCCTCGCAGATGACGTTTTCTTATTGCAGCGCCACTAATTAGCATATTGCAGTTTTACTCAGCAACGCTTATTTGACAACATATTTAAATTTTATACGGATTGGCTAATTTTAGAGCGAGTTATCGCTATTTTTGAGATTTTTCTTTAATTTTTGCAAACCAGCGTAGACACTTACATTTCAAGAATTCGATTTGCGGACCCATGTAAGTCCAAAACATGAAGGTTCGTTAAAATCTTGAGATCGAAAATAATACCGATTGCAATAATTTCCCTCTGATACGAGCTATAGGAAAGTAAGAATCCGCCTCAACTATATAAATGAAGTGAAACAAGATTTATTTCCACAAATCTGGGAATCCGTTGAATATAAGAACGAAAATATTTCTTTTATCACGTAAGTGCTTTTTTCTTAGAAGAGAGCATTAAATGAATAATAAAGTGCCAATTTCTAAACTTGCGCGCTTTTCTATAATTTTTTCGGCTCAGGAATACCTCCAGCATTCATATTGTTGTTAGAAGAGAGTATTACCGTGTCTATGATTTTATTTTCATACAATTTATTCACTCTTTAACTACCAACCGTAAAAAATATGTGCCACAGCCGTTTCGCACCAGAGACCGACGTCATATATATGTGAAAGAGCCGTTTCTTACCAGAATCCAACGTCACATATTTGTGACAGACACTAAAATCTATTCCAATTGAATACCGAAACATCTCGGGCTGTGGTGGTCGTTTTTCTCAAGAGACATTGGTATCGAAAGGATTTATCAACTATGAATCTACCCTTCAGCCGTTATTAGGTAAAGTGGAAGGGGAAATTGGAACTAACTAAAGCCTTATGCATCCGGAGGAGGTTGCACTATCCTGCCCGAACTGTGTCTTCATTAAACCGTAGCTTATATGTTTAGTACTTACTGGCAGTTTTCCAGAAAGTTTAGACAGATTGGATTTCTTTATGGGGACCAGCCAGTATTTGAAGAAATTGATATTAACATATTAAGAAACTCGTTTTTATAGTTTAGAAATGAATAACATTTTCATTTAGTTAAGTTTGTATCTCATTATATGAATATCAATTCGCTAAGTCAGATATAATAATCTCATTCAACTGGAATTTTAGGATGTTCTAATTTTTCATTAGAATGATTAAGTTGTTATCAACACTCACTCCGAAACCACACAGTAAACATAAAAGCTACCGTGTAGCAACTCACCAAGAAATAGGGCCAGAAAGACCACCACAGTTCGCCAAAGAGACAAAAACCGAGGACCGAAAATCGACTCTTTCAATCCAAGGAATTTCAAAATATAATTAACCGGAATCTCCAATATATATTAAACGGGTTCTTCACAGTGGGAAATAGAATTTGAATAAAGTAATCCAAAATAACGTATGGACAGTAGGAATAAAAAACACTCCGTATTAGGATGTCGCTAATGATTTACAAATTGTCACTCTGCCATAAATGTTTATGCCAGAGAGTTCTCTTTCTACAGTTTCGGTTAAGTGGAGTTTGAGATGGCTGGTGATTTTCGTAGTCATACGAGATAGCGATTGCGTGTCCTTTCTGTCCAATGCGCGTTTCCATCTGTATCCTTTAATCACTCGACTTCGTTACTCGTCCATTGTTGTGCCTTCAAGGGACAATTCTTAAAAACTTTTGTGTATTCTGTCATAATAATTCATACAGTATTCCGCGCATGTCTGACAAGGTTTCATGTGTATTTTCTGATCAGTCTTTGATATGCATTTAACAAATACTGCAATTGTTGTTGTGTTTACTAGAAAAGCGAAAGCTTAAAGATTAATTTTAGTTCAATAATGGTCAGAATTCAGAATCTAAAATAATTGGAATGGGGTTCTGGATTTCGCAGGCGCTAAGCATAAAATGTGAAATAGAAAAAATTTAAAAATTAAATAAATAAAACTCTGGGTTATTTCTAAAATATGTAGCAAATAATGAAAAAGGAAAAAGAGTTTCATTTAACAGTAAAAGTTAAAAATTTTATTCTTCAAAAATTTATTTTTGAGGACGCACAATTGCCATTTTCGTAAATAAACTCATAAAGTGATTAATTCTTATCCTTACAATGTATTATGTAACGATTTTTTTGTTCTTTTCTACTGTTTGCATTTAACGTTAAAAGTGATTTGAAAATAATTGATCATCAAATTATTATATAATACATACGTATTACTTATATGTAATACGTATAGGGTTACTACTTCTAGTTTTGTTTTCAAAAATCACTTTTCTTGTCTTCGGTTTTCCACAAAGAATAAATTATTTCTTTTGTTAAATTAAACTAACTCATACATCATATTTTTTTTATATATGTATGGATCTTAGTATAATGCCGAACATAATTCTAACATTCTGAATACAAGAAGAAATTATTTACTAATTGTTAAGAAAAAATTTTTATGAAGAAATTGTTTTAATAATTACATTAGTTACAGACTCAGTGAACTCAGGACGGAGATACTTTAATCGCCACCACTTTTAAATTAAAAAGTTTCAAATTCTCCTTTTTTATAAAATATACTTATTTTTATTAAAATTGACAATGGTTCAAAATTTATAAAATAAACATTAGGGAGATTGCGTTGAATAAAGTGACGTATATTTTCCGACCGATAAGTATATGCACTAGAAACCTTCGTCTCTGAAAGTAATATTTTCGTCAATCCTTAATCCTTAATCCTTAATCCTTAATAATATAATAAATGCGAAAGTGTGTCTGTCTGTCTGTCTGTCTGTCTGTCTTTCTGTCTGTCTGTCTGTCTGTCTGTCTGTCTGTTTGTTAAGCTTTCACGACCAAACCACAAAACCGATTTGGATGAAAATTGGCAGAGTTGTAGCTTGAAACCCGAGAACGGACATAGGCTAGGTGAAATCACGTTAAATTAATTATTTTTGACTACAGATTAAAAATAGTTAACAAAGAAAGCCCATTGACTCCGCGTTTCGCCATGAAGATTTTTATTTTTCACTCAACTGTCACGTGATCCTTCAGGAATGCGAAAACATGTGAAATAAATTATTTTTTAAATCAACTATCACGTAATCCTTTTTTCCGCTGTAACTTCGGAACAAATTATCCGATACAAATAATTTTTATACCATCTTAAAGATAAAAATTTTACCTTTTCAATGATATTAATTTTATTTCTGTGACATTTTTCATTCAATTTTTATTAATTTTTTAAATTTTACGTGCAGACGATTTTGAAATAACGCAAATTTATAGCTACTCAGTTTTTAGGAAATGGTTAGACTTTGAACTAATTTATCTTTGTTTCTGAAAATTTTGCTTTTGTTCATAAATATCTATAAAATAAGGCAGAAATTACATGCATCTGTCTGTCTGTCGGTCGGCCGGTCACAAGAACTCCTCCTAAATGCTGAACGGTAGCGACATGAAGTTTACGCACGACATTCTAGAGCATATTTCTAGGTCAAAGATGTTATTTTCAACTTTCAGAGTTAATTAGTTCTTAACATATTTAATTAAATAACGAACATTAGCCGCTTTTAAGCCTAATGCTTAGACGTTTTTTGAAAATAACTTCTGAAATCTTTATTAGACAACAATTATTTTTAGGCCATTTTAAAGACCAGAAAATGATCTTTTTAATGCTATTAATTCCATTGCGATGAAATGTTTTCTCCGATTGCTATAAAGGTTTAAAAATATTTTTTAACGTAATTTCTAACAATACTTTTTATTCTTATAGAAATAAATTCAAGCCAAATTAATGTTTCGTGCGCGGGCTTTTGCAAGTGTTAAAATTAATATAAGAAAATATTGCTTTCTTTGACCATAAAAAACAAAGGAGACTTTACACTTCCGGTTTCCTGTTGTGGTAGCATTTACAGCTTTTAATACGGTTACACAGTGATCCAATGACGTTAGTGAATTATTCTCTCGATGTTTTGTTTAATTTTCACAGTGAGATATTACAGAATATCCTTCTGTAGATACAGTAATGGGCATTAACAAGCAGCATCATATTCTGTAGAGCTCTTCAAGATCTTAGAATTGTAAGGGGCACCTTCCGACAAGCCTAGAATGATAGTCGGTGTGCCAGTACTACTAATACGTAACCTCGATATACCGAGACTGCGCAATGGCACACGGTTAAAAATTACACACCTAGGTACAAACTTCGTGAAAGCTACTGTTATGACTGATATAGGGAGAAGAGAGAGTATTTTAATTCCACGCCTTCCGATAACACCGAAGGATTTATCATCTCAGTTCAAAAGGTAACAAATCCCTGTAAAAATATCATTTGCGAGGCTCAGGGCCAGACACTGAAAGTGGCAGGCGTACATTTGGAAAAACCATATTTTTCCCATACTATATGAGGCCTGTTCACGTGTGTACAGCCCATACAACCTCTACGTCCGTGCAAATAACGTGGTATACAAAAGTATATCATCATAGATAAACAATTTACATAACTATATCAGCATACATGTACAGTACACTCCTGTCAGCCGTCCAATTTAAGTATTATCAACCTTCAGAACTTTTCCTTTCCCCTTTCAAAATGCAACAAAACATTTACATTCGTAAATTAAAAAAAAAGAATAATTCAAATTCTTCGCGCACGAAGTCGCGGGTAACAGCTAGTAATATAATAAATGCGAAAGTGTGTCTGTCTGTCTGTCTGTCTATCTGTCTGTCTGTCTGTCTGTTTGTTAAGCTTTCACGACCAAACTACCAAACCGATTTGGATGAAAATTGGCAGAGTTGTAGCTTGAAACCCGAGAACGGACATAGGCTAGGTGAAATCACGTTAAATTAATTATTTTTGACTACAGATTAAAAATAGTTAACAAAGAAAGCCCATTGACTCCGCGATTCGCGATGAAGATTTTTATTTTTCATTCTACTGTCACGTGATCCTTCAGGAATGCGAAAACATGTGAAATAAATTATTTTTTAAATCAACTATCACGTAAAACTTTTATCCGCTGTAACTTCGGAACAAATTGTCCGATACAAATTATTTTTATACCGTCTTAAAGATAAAAATTTTACCTTTTCAATGATATTAATTTTATTTCTGTGACATTTTTCATTCATTTTTTATTAATTTTTTAAATTTTACGTGCAGACGATTTTGAAATAACGCAAATTTATAGCTACTCAGTAGCTAGGAAATGGTTAGACTTTGAACTAATTTACCTTTATTTCTGAAAATTTTGCTTATATTTATAAGTATCCATACAATAAGACAGAATTTACATGTATCTGTCTGTCTGTCGGTCGATCGGTCGGTCACAAGAACTCCTCCTAAACGGTGAACGGTAGCGACGTGAAATTTACACACGACATTCTAGAGCATATTTTTAGGTCAAAGGTGTTATTTTCAACTTTCAGAGTTAATTAGTTCTTAAGATATTTAATTAAATATCGAACATTAGCCGCTTTTAAGCCTAATGCTTAGACGTTTTTTGCCAATAACTTCTGAAATCTTTATTACACAACAATTATATTTATGCCATTTTAAAGACCAGAAAATGATCTTTTTAATGCTATTAATTCCATTGCGATGAAATGTTTTCTCCGATTGCTATAAAGGTTTAAAAATATTTTTTAACGTAATTTCTAATAATACTTTTCATTCTTATAGAAATAAATTCAAGCCAAATTACTGTTTCGCGCGCGGGCTTTTGCCAGTGTTAAAATTAATATAAGAAAATATTGCTTTCTTTGACCATAAATAACAAAGGAGACTTTACACTTCCGGTTTCCTGTTGTGGTAGCATTTACAGCTTTTAATACGGTTACACAGTGATCCAATGACGTTAGTGAATTATTCTCTCGGTGTTTTGTTTAATTTTCACGGTGAAATATTGCAGAATATCCTTCTGTAGATACGGTAATGGGCATTAACAAGGAGCATCATATTCTGTATAGCTCTTCAAGATCTTGGAATTGTCAGGAGCACCTTCCGACAAGCCTAGAATGATAGTCGGTGTGCCAGTACTACTAATACGTAACCTCGATATACCGAGACTGCGCAATGGCACACGGTTACAAATTACACACCTAGGTACAAACGTCGTGAAAGCTACTGTTACGACTGATATAGTAAGAAGAGAAAGTGTTTTAATTCCACGCCTTCCGATAACACCGAAGGATTTATCATCTCAATTCAAAAGGTAACAAATCCCTGTAAAAATATCATTAGCGAGGCTCAGGGCCAGACACTAAAAGTGGCAGGCGTACATTTGGAA